>SJYV01025559.1:473866-529702 GCA_006410875.1 Neotragus pygmaeus
GAAAAGACTCTGATGCTGGGAGGGATTGGGGCAGGAGGAGAAGGGGATGACAGAGGATGAGATGGCTGGATGGCATCATGGACTCGATGGACATGAGTCTGAGTGAACTCCAAGAGATGATGATGAACAGGGAGGCCTGGCGTGCTGCAATTCATGGGGTTGCAAAGAGTCGGACATGACTGAGTGACTGAACTGAACTGAGAATGGAGAAGGCAATGGCACCCCACTCCAGTACTCTTGCTTGGAAAATCCCATGGATGGAGGAGCCTGGTAGGCTGCAGTCCATGGGATCACGAAGAGTCAGACATGACTGAGCGACTTCAATTTCACTTTTCACTTTCATGCATTGGAGAAGGAAATGGCAACCCACTCCAGTGTTCTTGCCTGGAGAATCCCAGGGATGGGGGAGCCTGGTGGGCTGCCATCTATGGGGTCGCACAGAGTCAGACACGACTGAAGCGACTTAGCAGCAGCAGCAGCAGAAGGGTGAAAGTTAGAAAAAAATTGGCAATACCAATTGTTAGGGAGGATGTGGAGTAACGAACTCTGATATATTGTTAATGAGAATGTAAAATATACAACTACTTTGGGAAACAACTTGGCAATTTCTTACAAACATGAAATAATAAGTCATATGATTCAATAATTCCATTCAGAGGTACTTACAAGACAGACAAGAACTTGTACCCACAAAAAGAATATTCATAGCAGCTTTATTCATAGTAGCCCTGAAATGAAAACAATCCAAGAGTCCTTCAACCGTTTAATTATTAACTATATTGTGGGCTATCTGTACAATTGGATACTACTCAACAATAAAATAGGGGCTTCTCCAGTGGCTCAGTGGTAAAGAATCCACCTATAATGTGGGAGCCGCAGGAGACATGGGTTTGATCCTTTGGTTGGATGATCCGCCGGAAGAGGACACGGCAACCTGCTCCATTATTTTTGCCTGGAGAATCCCACGACAGAGGAGCTTGGCAGGCTACAGTCCATAGGGTCCCAAAGAGTCGGACATGACTGAAGCGACTTGGCATAGTCACAATAAAATAATCCACAGATAATGCAAAATGTGGATAAGTCTCAAAAACATTATGCTGAATGAAAAAAGCTAGACATAGAAAAGTGCATACAATATGATCCCATTTAAATAAAATTCTAAAAACCCAGAACGTACTTATAGAAAGCAAAATAGTAGTGGCCTGGGGTCTCAGGTAGGGTAGATTAACTTGAAAAGGCACAAAAGGAATTTTTGAAGTGATAAAATATGTTTTAAATTCTTTTCTTATAGCCAAACTGATGGATCTTTTTTTTTTAAATTAATTAATCTGCTTTTGGCTGCGCTGGGTCTTCATTGCAAGAGTTTCAGCTAGAAGGGGCTACTCTTCGCTGCAGCACACAGACTTCTCACGGCAGCTTCTCTCATTCTAGAGCATGGGCTCAATAGCTGTAGCCCACGGGCTTAGTTGCTCCATGGCATGTGGGATCTTCCCTAGCCAAGGATCAAACCCATGTCCCCTCTGTTGGCAGGTGGATTCTTAACCACTAAACCACCAGGGACATCCACAAAGTGTTTTTTATTATGATTGTGGTGGTGATTACATGAGTGAATTAATTTGTCACAGTTCACTGATCTCTATACTTAAAATAGACATGTATTATTGTCTACCAATTATACATAATAAAATTTATTTTTAAATTTACTGTACCAAGGTAGCTATTGTTATATCAGAAACTATAAGAGTAGGTCTCTTTTGTCTATTTAGATTTATTGAATATCTACTCTGTTAGACATCAGGCAAGGTATTTTGCATGTATATTTCATTTAGTCATCACAGCATGCTTAGTCACTCAGTCATGTCCGGCTCATTGTGACACTTTGCCCTGTAGCCTGCCAGATTTCTCTGTCCATGGAGTTTTTTGGGCAAGAACACTTGAGATGTTTGCCATTTTCCTTCTCCAGGGGGTCTTCCCGACCCAGGGATTGAACTTGTGCCCCCCGTGTCTCCTATATTGCAGACACATTCTTTTCCCGCTGAGCCATCAGAGAAGCTCAAGTTATCACAACAGCCCTCTGATAACTGCTCTATNGCCTGGCGTGCTGCTATTCATGGGGTCGCAAAGAGTCAGACACGACTGAGTGACTGAACTGAACTGAACCTCTTTGTAAGTGGAGGAAGATCTATACAAAATTTAGGGGTTTTAGCATGTTTAATTTTTGCACATTGATCTAAGGTCAAAGATTATCTGGAAGTGTTCTTGGTTCCCTCTTGGGTTCTTGCCTTTAAAAAACAGCATGTTGGCAAGTTTTCAGGTAGGATCATACAGATTTATCATTATCTACAAAGTGTTTCAGTGGAATTTAGGACAAATGTTAGTATTAGGAGGAGACAGACGACTGAAATCAACAGTTTTTGTCCCTTTTCTTGTTCCTAAAGGGATTCTGTTGGGCTTTATCAGAGTTGCTGAAAGAAAACAGCTGAGAATTGAGCACAGTGAACGAATTTCCCTACATCCTTCAATAAATGGCTGTTGGTGAAAAGGAATGTAAACATTCTTACAGTAAAAAGAGTTCAAAAAGAAAGCCTAAATCCTTAAAATTAATAAACCAGTAAACCAAAACATAAAATTGTGCAACTATTTGCATCACGATAAGAAAAGAATTTCAAGTATCTTTTTGAAGAACAATAAAACAGTGTATTAAAAACAAAAACAATGTTAAATACTATACAATAGAAAAAATATTGAAGCCACCAAATAAAGGAAAGTAAATGTAAGCTTCCGTTGACAGAGAGTGATTTTAAGAGTGATGATTCAAGTTGTTGACTTCCTTTCTTTCCTGACCCCTAACCCAGAACTTACGCATTTTTTCTTAAGCTTATCTTGTACCTTTCACCTTTCCCTGTTCATCAGGGCATTTCAGGGCATTATTCTTTACATGCTGCAGCTGTGGTTACACGTTTTTCAGTTGTTAGCACCTTGCACTGATCTCTTAGCATCCCACTTCTGTTTTTTGTTTATTTTTAAAATAAAGTTACCCTTCACTTTACTAAGATAGTACTACTGATTAGCCAGAAATATTAGATATTTCAGGTTGTTTTCTGGAAGTGATGATAGATTTATATTGCCCACTTGTATTTTTCCAACATGGTTCCCTGGCAACTATGGACATTCATTTAAGTGAGGGTTTTTTGTGGTGGGGGTTGCAGTTTAGGGTCATGAATAGAACTGTGCTTCTTATATTTTGCTGTGTATCAAAATTATTTAGGGAACTTAAAATCTTGACTCTAGGTCATATCATATACCAATTAAATTCAAATTTCTGGGTGGAAGAACTTGAGATCTGGTTCTTGTTTAATCTATGTTACAAGGGACTTGGGTGTAATTTTGTTTTCTTATCTTTTTTTAAAAAGAAAAACAGCCTTTTTGGTTATCTTTAACAAACAATGAGTTTTACCATATATGTTCACCTGTGAAACCATCACTGTAGTCAAGATAATATAATCCTATGATTCCTCATGTACCAGTGTAAACTCTTCCTTCTCCTGCCCCTTCCCTGCCATTCCAGGCAACTACCAGTCTGCTTTCTGTCACTATAGTATGCATTTTCTGTAATTTTGTAGAAATAGACTCATACAGTACATGCTCTATAAGGTCATAAGCTCTGTAAGTGGCTTTTTTATTTTTTACCAGAGACAAATCATATGTATCAATGGCTTCTTTTCTTTTTTTTAAATTGCTAATTAGTATTCCATTGTGTCGAAAAACCATAATTTGCTTATCAGTTCATTTATTGATGGGCATCTGAGTTGTAGCTATTACAACAAAGCTCCTATGAACATTCATGTACAAGTCTTTATGTAGGAGTAGGCTTTCATTTTTCTTGTATAAGTGTCTAAGAGTAAATTGATTGGATCGTATGATAGCAGATGTTTTTTAAGAATCTGACAAACTATTTTTCAAAATGGCTGTATCATTTTGCNATGAACATTCATGTACAAGTCTTTATGTAGGAGTAGGCTTTCATTTTTCTTGTATAAGTGTCTAAGAGTAAATTGATTGGATCGTATGATAGCAGATGTTTTTTAAGAATCTGACAAACTATTTTTCAAAATGGCTGTATCATTTTGCATTTTTACTAGCAGCATAAAGTTTCTAGTTCCTTCACATCCTTGCTAACAATTGACATGGTCTCTCTTTTTAAATTTTAATCATTTCTAATTGATCAGTAGTGGTGTCCCATTGTGGTTTTAATTTTTACTTCCCTGGTGATGGTTCCTGGTGGCTCTGACAGTAAAGCATCTGCCTGCAATGCAGGACACCCAGGTTTGAGTCCTGGGTCAGAAAGATCCCTGGAGAAAGAAATGGCAATCCACTCCAGTATTCTTGCCTGGAGAATCCCATGGCCAGTGGAGCCTGGTGGGTTACAGTCTGTGGTGTCACAAAGAGTCGGACACAACTGAGCTACTAAAAACACAGTGACTAATGATGTCAAGCATATTTTCATGTCTAGTCAAGGCTATGGTTTTTCCAGCAGTCATGTTTGGATGTGAGAGTTGGACTGTGAAGAACGCTGAGTACCAAAGAATTGATGCGTTTGAACTGTGGTGTTGGAGAAGACTCCTGAGAGTCCCTTGGACTGCAAGGAGATCCAACCAGTCCATGCTGAAGGAGATCAACCCTGGGTTTTCTTGAAAGGAATGATGCTGAAGCTGAAACTCCAGTACTCTGGCCACCTCATGCGAAGAGTTGACTCATTGGAAAAGACTCTGATGCTGGGAGGGATTGGGGGCAGGAGGAGAAGGGGATGACCGAGGATGAGATGGCTGGATGGCATCACTGACTCAATGGACGTGAGTCTGAGTGAACTCAGGGAGTTGGTGATGGACAGGGAGGCTGGTGTGCTGCGATTCATGGGGTCGCAAAGAGTCGGACATGACTGAGCGTCTGAACTGAACTATATCAACTTTTAAAACATTAGGTAATTTTTCCTTTTATTATTGAGTCGTAAGGATTTTTAAATGTGTTATAGACAAAAGTCTACTCTGAGGACTTGCCTTTTCAAATTTTTAACAGTTTTTAATTTTTATGAAGTCCATTTTATTGACTTTTCTTTTTGTGGTTTGTGCTTTTGCCAGATTCAAGGTCATTAAGATTTTCCTTGATATTCTAGTAGTTGCATAGTTTTAGCTCTTATATTTAGGTCTATAATTCATTTTTAATTAATTGTGAGAAAAGGGTCACGTTTTATTTATTTTTCCATATGGACATCTAATTGTGCCAAAGCCATTTGCTGAGAAAATTATCCTTTCCCCAGTTGGATTATCTTGGCGTCTTTATTGAAAACAAACTGACTATATATGTGTGCATCTACTTCTGGACTCTATTCTGTTACACTAATCTATTAGCTTATTTTTATGTCAATTCCACACTGTTTTGATATCTATACTAAGACTAAATCTGCTAGTATAATTCCTCTATATTTATTCTTTTTTCAAAGATTTTTGACTATTCTAGGTGTTTTGAATTTTCATTTAAATTTGAGACTCAGATTGTCAAATTTTACTGAGGAGGGAGGGAGCCTACTTTGATGGCATTATGTTGAACATGTAGATCAAATTAGGATTTATGTTAGCTCTATTCATTTTTGGTAGATTCCATAGGATTTTGTATATAGAAATTGTGTTCTCTTTGAATAAAGATAGTTTTACTTATTTCCATATTCTCCCAATATTGTTGCCTTTGTCTCTTTTTTCTTATCTTTTTATGCTAGCAAGAATCTTCAGGACAATGTTAAGTAGAAATAATGAGAGCAGACATCCTTGTCTTATTCCTCATCTCAGAGGAAAAGCTTTCTGTCTTTTACCATTTAAACATGATATTAACTGTTTTTTTTTTTTTTTTTTTGGTAGATGCATTATCTACCAAAAAAGAGAAAGTTTTCATTTCAAAATACTTTCCCTTTTGATATTTCCTTTGTATCATGGGTTATTTAGGTGTATATTTGATTTCCAAATATTTGGGGATTTTCCAGATATTTTTGCTCTTAGTAGTTTCTCAGTTAATTACACTGTGGGAATAGAACAGATTTTGTATGATTTGAATCCCTTTAAATTTATCTAGACTTACTTTATATGGACACTTTATATGGTCCATGGACACTTAAAAAAAAGAGAAGTGAACATATTCTGTGTTCAAGAATCTATGAGTGAGGGAACTAGGTGTCAGTGTTTTTTCTTTAATGCTTTCCAAATGATTTTAATGTATANATGGACACTTTATATGGTCCATGGACACTTAAAAAAAAGAGAAGTGAACATATTCTGTGTTCAAGAATCTATGAGTGAGGGAACTAGGTGTCAGTGTTTTTTCTTTAATGCTTTCCAAATGATTTTAATGTATAGCCAACTTTGAGAACAGATTAGACCAGTGGTTCTCAAATTTAGTATGTGTCAAAAATCACTAAAGTGACTGGCTAAAACACAGATGCTGAGTAATACAGAATTTCTGATCCAGTAGTTCTGCAATAGAGTCCAAGAATTTGCATATCTAAAAATTTCCCAGGTGATACTGATAATACTATTCTACAACATTTTAGGAATGACTGGACTAGATTCTTGATATTCACAGTATAAACCAGAGACCAGCAACATAAGCATCATCAGTGTGCTTATTAGCAGTGTTGAATCTCTGGTCCACTCTATATCTACTAATAGAAATCTGCATTTTGGTGAAATCCTCTGGTTATTCTTTTACACATTAAATTTATGACTCAATGGAACTAAAACACTGCTTCTTACTCTGATTCAGTAGGTTTCATCATGGGGCCTGAGATTCTGCATTGCTAATATGCACCCAGGAGATGTCAGTGGTGTTGGTCTGTAAGTCACACTTTGTGTGTGTGTGTGTGTATGTGTTAGTTGCTTAGTCATGTGTGACTTTGCAACCCCATAGACTGTAGCCCACCAGGCCCCTCTGTACATGGGATTCTCCAGGCAAGAACACTAGAGTGCATTGCCATTTCCTTCTCCAAAAGGAACTGTAGAAAGAAAGTGAAGCCACTTAGTTGTGTCTGACTGTTTGTGACCCCATGGACTGTAGCCTACCAGGTTCCTCCATCTGTGGAATTTTCCAGGCTCCTCCGTCCATGGAATTTTCCAGGCAAGAGTACTGGAGTGGGTTGCTATTTCCTTCTCCAAGTCATACTTTAAATAGTGTTAAATAAAAATCCAGNCTACCAGGTTCCTCCATCTGTGGAATTTTCCAGGCTCCTCCGTCCATGGAATTTTCCAGGCAAGAGTACTGGAGTGGGTTGCTATTTCCTTCTCCAAGTCATACTTTAAATAGTGTTAAATAAAAATCCAGCTCAGTGAATTTTAAAGATCTAATTGGCTTTGTTGAACAAGGCATGGATTGGTCAGCATCCCATCTAGTGAGGAGAAAAGGGTTCTGCCACACTGTAGAAAAGAAAAGTCTCTTAAAGGTGGAAAAAGAGGTGGCAAAAGGACATTATTAGTAAATAACACATTGTTTCAGTGGTATTCTGGCAAAAATGAAAGATCTTAATCTAATAATCATAAAACAAAACGCTCCCAGATTGAGGAACATGCTACAAATCAACTGGTCAGCATTCTCTTAAAGTGTTAAGGTCATGAAAGACAAGGAAAGAATGGGAACTGTATTTAGCGGAATGACCGCTAAATACAATGTGGGATCCTAGACTGGATCCTGCAACACACAAAAATGGACCTTACTGTAAAATTACTGGTAAATCTGATTCATATCCGTAGTTGGGTTGAATGTTTTGTACAAATATTCATTTCTTAGTTTTGAAAATTATACTACAGTCTTGTAAGATGCTAACATTGGGGAAGGCTGTCCTACTTTTGCAACTTTTATGTAAGTCTAAATTTATTTCAAAATGAAAAGTTTAAAAAGTGCTTTAGGGACTTCCCTGTTGGTCCATATGCAGGCCAAATGGGACAGGAAAATGGTATGCTATTTTTCTGGGTGGAAAACGAGTTTTTGAAACACCCAAACTCTTAGATGAATTTATGATCTCTCCAGTGGAACTTCTAATCTAAGAGTTAGTTAAGTTCTTCTGGTCTTCCTGGGAAAAAGATAATGCAAGGCAAGATAGCTTCAGACAATGGAAAAACAATAATGATTTATGTATTGCAAAAGAGATAGAAAAGCATTTAATTGACCTCTGCATTGTCAGGAGCCTGATGATTCATTATCTTATAGTTAATAGAATGGAACTCTTTTTGGAAAACTTGTTTGGATGGATGTGTCAAAATACTAATCAAGCCATACCTTAGAACCAAATTCATTGGTTGAATTATTGTAGAGACATCTTAGTCTCAGTGAAATGGCATCAAAACCATTTTAAAATCTTTTAAATTTCATCTATGCCATCCAGGTGAAAATAGTCAAACTATCTGTGGACAGTGCCCCTCCCCTACCCCCACCAAACAAAACGTAAACCAAAAATGTTGGCTTTAAACTAAATAACTAAATCTTGTATTTTCAAATGCTTTTCAGGTCAGCCAAAAATTTTTAAGGGGAATGGAATTTCAGAAGTTTTCTTTTTCATGGTAGGCAGTTAGTATACAAAGAGGTAGATAGATTTTTTTCATTGTAATAGATGAATTGAATGTGGAAATTTTAGGCATGTCCTCAAATTTTTCGACATTCTTCCCATGGACATGTGGGATCCATGTCCTCTGCTGTGGAATCTGGGCTACCCATAGTAACTAGCCTGTAAGCAACAGATTAGGGCTTCCCAGTGGTAAAGAACCCACCTGCCAATGCAGGATACCTGTGTTCTATTCCTGGGTTGTGCAGATCCTCTGGAGAAGGAAATGGCTAGTATTCTAGCCACTCTAGTATTCTTGCCTGGGAAATCCCATGGACAGAGGAGCCTGGAGGGCCACAGTCCATGGAGATGCTAAGAGTTGGATACGACTGAGCATGCCTGCAAACAGTTGATTGTGATGGAGGTAACACTGGGGAACTTCTGAAGTTTGTTCAGAAAAAAGTCATGCAACTTCTTCCAGTTTTTCTTGGGAAACTCACTGCAGGGGAATTAGCTGCCATGTAATCCAACCCTGAGACTGTCATGGAGGAGAGGCTATGTGCTGGCACTCTGGTTGGCCCTGGCTCAGTGCCCAGCAGCAGCCAGCTTCAGTTGCCAGCCCTGTGAGGAAGACGTGTTGGATGGCCAGCCCTGTAGAACATTTCATTGACCTCGTCCCAGCTCACACCTCACTGTCACCTCCTGAGACACCTCAACTGAGAACATTCCAGACACGCCCTTTCTCCATCACTGATCCACAAAATTATACTACCCTCAATAAAGCAATTATTTTAAGATGCTAAGTTTTGTAATGATTTCTGACACAGCACATGTAACTAGAAAAGTACCAGCAAATTTATATGAAATCACTGATTTATTTATTCATTTATGTACTTCTGGAACAAATTTGTAAATTTGAAGATCTTTACCAGTTAGAATCACACGCAGTCCAAAAAAATGATTTTCAGCACTGTCTAGTTTTTGTCCAATATTAATTGTGTATTCTAGATTTTCCATGCATTTATCTGAAAGCAGTCACTGATTAATTGTATTCTTAGTGAGGAGGATTCATGGTTTATGCTCAGAGGGGCAGCTGTTGCCAGGAAGGAAACAGGTTTCAACAGGCTGGAGACATAGGCCCCACTTTTTCTGGCTCCAGCCACCTGTTTCAGCTGAGCTAAAATAGCCTGTATGCAGAGATTTTGGAAGTAGTCATTAGGAAAGAAAATAAACTATACTCATTTTGAAAACTCAATTTTATAGAGAGGAAAAAATTTGAAGGCCCAATTTGGGGTATAGTTATGAAAGCAATTTACAAATGATTTAGGATTTCTTAGTGGAGAATTTCTTATCCAAATGGCAAAACATTTGGCACTGCTGATTGCAGGAAGAATATGAAGCTGCTTTGAGCAAGGAGCTTGGTGAGGGCTTATGATGTTGCATTGTCGCAAGTGATGTAGTCTGAGTAAGTCAGTATGCGTATACGGCTTTTAAACCTTCTGTTCTCGGAGAGTAAGTCCTCTAAGCAAGGCACAGGATATAGTGCTCCATATAAAATCAAATGAATTCACTGTCATATGAAAATGTATCCATAACTAAGTTATTCTAAGTTATTATAACTGCTATACCCTATGAATTTAGGAACTGTGTTAATTTCCTGAAATTTTCAAACTCTTGCCATTGTTATTTGTCCTTTTTTTCCCTTTAATTAAACTATTAGAAGCAGTAAATTTAAAAAGGCAAGAATCTGGGAAAGGAGAAGGAAGAGAGAAACTCAGCCGTTTACCTAAGAAAGAGAAAAAAATAAGGTGTGAGATAATATCAATTTAATTTTTAGTTAACACATAAGTGTTCCAAGGAGAATGTTAGTACTTTATATTGTAAGATTTTATATTATAATACTTTATATTATAAGATAGATTTCCTATCTTTTTTGTAATGTTTCAAGTGTTTTGCCTTTTGAATCAGAATTCTTAAAATTATGTAAATGATTTATTAAATGGGTGGGACCTGACAGGGTATAAATGAGGAAAACTTTTTTTCTTCTTCTGTCTTTGAGAGTTCCTTCCCAGTAACTAGAGACCCCATTGCTTTTGTAGTTGCTTTTAGGTGTTAGACTGTTGTTTTGCCTTTTTTTCCCCCCCAGCTATGAACAAGATTAATTAAAAAAAATTAAGCTGGCACTCAAGTCAGAGGGGTATCACTCACTTCTCCCTAACTAAGGCCTAACTCGGGCGTGGCCTCTACTTTCCCAGGCATCAGAGGAAAAAGAAGCGACTCACCTCCCCCCACCCAGTGATTCTTGTGCACTAGTCCAGTCATCAGTCCTCTTTATGGCAGATGCCCAGTGCTTCCTTTTCTGCTGATGCATTGGTAAATTCTCTGGGGAGGCCCCTGTGCGGATGTCCACTCAGCAATTCTCTCACAGGTGAGGCTTCTTCTGGTTCAGTTCTCTGAAACTTCCTCCTCTCCTGTTTCAGAGGTACACTCCGTGGTGACCTCCACCCTATGGCCTGTCCTCTCTACTGGGATCCTTTGAAGATGCCTGGAGCCTGGCTGCCTTCTGCAACTTTCTCTTGGCCTAGAGGAAAACTCAGGAAGTGTAGGTTACCCCCACGGTTGCCCTCTATCCTCGTCCTCTGTTCTAGTTTCCTCCAGACAGCCTCCCATCCTCAGTCTTCTCTAAGGAGAGGCAGCCATTGGTATCTCTCTTCATGTATACCCCCAAAGTTCTGGAGACACTTGTCAACATGTCAGGTTTTCTCCAGTCCTCTCTCAAGGATAAGCAGCCAAGATTCTGCAGCTGAGCACATACCTAGTTGGAGGCTGAGGTACCCAGTGTTTCTTGGAGAAGATAATTTCAATCTCTAAGAGAATTTCCCTCACAGCCTTTTTCTTTTTGTGTGTGTGCATGTGTGTACTTGATAGTGAAAGAAACCAGTTTGACCACCTCTTGGTTAAGTTGTACGGGGATGTTTCTAGAACATCTTTTGTAAATGCAAGAGTGGATAATAGTCAACTTTGGTCATTAGATTTGAAGCCAAACTTCTGAAACAATAGGAAAAGCTTAATTTCATATCTTGTTACATTTGAACTCAGATGTACTCTAGTAGTGATAGATTATGAACAACACAGCTAGAGGGCATTACTCAAATCTTTGCAATTATATTATTTCTACATAATTTAAGTCCATAGTAATCTGTACTTCCTTTTCTACGACCCTTTCACTGTTTGAATCCTGGGAGAGTCTTCAGTTTATCACTGTAAGAATATGCACCCCTCTTTCCTTGTCTTGTACTTTCTGTTTTCCCCTAAATTCCTCCCTCCCTTTTTTCTCTCTTCATCTTCTCCCTTCTACCCTAATTTGTGCCCCATGTCTTTTTTCTCCAGTTTCGCTTTTCCTGATATTTTCTTCCAACAACCACTGTAGTATTTCACAGTGAGATATAAAGTATAAGTAGTTCAGAAAAGAGAAAACAAACTAGAGCGAAATATAATACAGAACTAAGAACAAACCAAGTATAAAAACACATTCCATAAAAGCCTACATAGTACCTACAAAAGGACCGTGAATCTGATACTAATTGGCATCCTGGCAGCCAAGAAGAAAACACTGCTTGATCAATTATATAACTTAGAGAGTCATTGACATAAAAAGAGACTAATTGGACAGAAAAAACCCTTAACTATTGCTGGTAATAAGGACAGACAGGAATTTCTCCTGAGGGTGTAACGTTATGAACAAAAAAAACCAATAAACCACCTCTTAGTAGACATAAGAATATTTTTTTGTGGGGCTATTTCATCCAGCAAATCTCGGTGTGAGCAGATGGCATCTTGCCAAAACTCTGGTTGGTAACAACAATTTGATGAGCGCTAGTCACTGCTTAGCCTCTTCTAATGTGCTCTGAAGAAAAGTGTGCCTTACAAAGCTCAGGAGAGGAAGAGAAGGCAAACAGTGTAGGCAGCCTAGTTTGAGCAGAGGCCAACACTTAGATCCCCATCTACATGGAATATAAGCTAACTGAGTCATGTTCCTCCCANGTGCTCTGAAGAAAAGTGTGCCTTACAAAGCTCAGGAGAGGAAGAGAAGGCAAACAGTGTAGGCAGCCTAGTTTGAGCAGAGGCCAACACTTAGATCCCCATCTACATGGAATATAAGCTAACTGAGTCATGTTCCTCCCAGAGAGGCAGTGAATACTGCCTAGAAAATTGAGTTCCAGAGAAGATAAATTGTGCTAGCATGTTTTCATATACAATCTTTAATTAGCATTAGCACACTAGGGCAGTAAACAATTCCCCAAGTCCAGTTGGTCTTCCTGCGGCGTGGAAAGGCCAGGTCCAGCCTAAAGCATACTGCGTGGTAACATTCTAATTCTGGACCTGAAAGTGTTAGGAATAGACAACTACTGTTGCCCTACATTTGAGTCTAAAGAATATACTTTAAATTTAATAACATCAAGAAGACTTTCCAAGAAGTATTTTTTTCGATGGAAGCTGTTATACAAGAGTCAGTTTCTAAAATATTTTAGATGTTTTGTAAATCACTGTAGGATGTCCCAGAGACCAAAATTCCTAAGGGCAGCATCTCCGTCTGATATTTCAGATATGGTGGTGGTCTCTCTCTTCTTGGTGTTCTTGACCTGTTTCTTACTCTTGGTTGGAAAAGACATTCTGACTCTTGGGCAGGATTTTTCAATACATCTGTGGGAAGGGACCAAGGTTCCCCCCCCCAACCCAAATCTGTCATAGACTCATATTTTTATAAAGTCCAATGCAAATGACTAGAAAAATGGTCATGCATTTGGATATTGTTGCCACAAAATGTCAAATTATTAAAAACATTTCTAATGTTTACTTTCATTTTCTGTGTTCAGCTCTTTGAGGATTGGTAACAGTTTGCAGGTGGGCATATAGTATTTGGGGTCTACTACTTGAAGAAGCACAGCTCTAAGGTATTAATTAACCTGATGCCATTCAAAGTTGAATTCTAGGTGGTGTGTAATCAAGCTGAGATGCTCTTTGACATAATATCTTCTGACAGTTTTAACTCACTTTCTGTTCCTTTAGAAGGTATTTTGCTGACTTACCAGATGAGAAGATGCCAACCAGCCACCTGGGCCAGTGCTGGCAATACGGTGGGCGGGGCTCAGTATTAAATGAAAATACAGGGCTCCTTATTCAGGAATTACTAAGAATTCCAAGACAGCAATGGCAGGGAATTAAATCAAGTTGCAGGGTCCTTCTAAGGGTAGCAAGTGCGCTGTGCAATTGCCAAGGTCACACACCTATGATGTTTGACTGGCCTACTCAAATTGCTCCTACTGAGCTTAATATCTTAGCAAGACACTATGTGCTTACACTGCTGGATGCTCTAGGAGGGATCCCTCTGAAGCTCATTCTAGGGTGTCCTTAGGTCTATATGGCCTCAGTGTTCGAAGATATTGCTGCTGTTAACAAAGTTGTCCCTTGACATGCGTGTGTGACCTAAAAAAACCCATGAACAACAGTCTTTTTGACATTACATTCTGGTGAAGCCAGATGTGTATTAAAGACTGCTGCTGCTGCTGCTGCTAAGATGCGTCAGTCGTGTCCGACTCTGCGACTCCATAGATGGCAGCCCACCAGGCTCCCCTGTCCTGGGATTCTCTAGGCAAGAACACTGGAGTGGGTTGCCATGTCCTTCTCCAATGCATGAAAGTGAAAAGTGAGAGTGAAGTCGCTCAGTCGTGTCCGACTCTTGNGAAGAGAAGCTAAAGACAAAGGAGAAAAGGAAAGATATACCCATTTGAATACAGAGTTCCAAAGAATAGCAATGAGATATAAGAAAGTCTTCCTCAATGATCAATGCAAAGAAATAGAATAAAATAATAGAATGAGAAAAACTAGAGATCTCTTCAAGAAAATTGGAGATACCAAAGGAAAATTTCATGCAAAGATGGGCACAATAAAGGACAGAAATGCTATGGACAGAAGCAGAAGAAATAAGAAGAGGTGGCAAGAATACACCAAAGAACTATATAAAAAAGATCTTCATGACCCAGATAATCACGATGGTATAACACTCACCTAGAGCTAGATATCCTGGAATGCAAAGTCACATGGGCCTTAGGAAGCATCCCCTATGAACAAAGCTAGTGGAAGTGATGGAATTCCAGTTGGGCTATTTCAAATCATAGAAGATGATGTTGTGAAAGTGCTGCACTCAATATGCCAGCAACTTTGGAAAACAGCAGTGGCCACAGAACTGGAAAACATTAGTTTTCATTCTAATCCCAAAGAGAGACAATGCCAAAGAATGTTCAAACTGCAACACAATTGCACTCATTGCAAATGCTAGCAAAGCAGGGCTCAAAATTCTCCAATCCAGGCTTCAACAGTATGTGAACTATGAACTTCCAGATGGTCAAGCTGGATTTAGAAATGGCAGAGGAACCAGAGATCAAATTGCCATCTATTGGATCTTCAAAAAAGCAAGAGAGGTCCAGAAAAACATCTATTTCTGCTTTATTTACTATACCAAAGCCTTTGACTGTGTGGATCACAACAAACTGAGGAAAATTCTTCACAAGATGGGAATTCCAGACAATCTTACCTACCTCCTGAGAAATCTGTATGCAGGTCAGGAAGCGACAGTTAGAACTGGATGTGGAACAACAGACTGGTTCAAAATCGGGAAAGGGATATGTCAGTTTGTATATTGTCACTCTGCTTATTTTTGTATGCAGAATACATCATGTGAAATCCTGGGCTGGATGAAGCACAGCTGGAATCAAGATTTCCTGGAGAAATATCAATAACCTCAAATATGTAGATGACACCACCCTTATGGCAGAAATGGAAGAACTAAAGAGCCTCTTGATGAAAGTGAAAGAGGAGAATGAAAAAGTTGACTTAAAGCTCAACATTCAGAAAACGAAGATCATGGCATCTGGTCCCATCACTTCATGGAAAATAGATGGGGAAACAGTGGAAACAGTGTCAGACTCTTTGGGCTCCAAAATCACTGCAGCCATGAATTAACAGACACTTGCCCCTTGGAAGAAAAGGGGCCAACCTAGACAGCATATTAAAAAGTAGAGACATTACTTTTCCAACAAAGGTCCATCTAGTCAAAGCTATGGTTTTTCCAGTAGTCATGTATGGATGTGAGAATTGGACTATGAAGAAAGCTGAGTGCCAGAGAATCGATGCTTTTGAACTGTGGTGTTGGAGAAGACTCTTGAGAGTCCCTTGGACTTTAAGGAGATCCAAGGAGTCCATCCTAAAGGAAATCAGCCCTGAATATTCATTGGAAGGACTGATGCTAAAGGTGAAACTCCATTACTTTGGGCACCTGATATTTAGAACTGACTCACTGAAAAAGACCTGATGCTAGGAAAGATTGAAAGCGGGAGGGGAAGGGGACAACAGAGGATGGGATGGTTGGATAGCAATACCGACTCAATGGACATGAGTTAAAGCAAGCTCTGGAAATTGGTGATAGACTGAGGAGCCTGGTGTGCTGCAGTCCATGGGGTCACAAAGAGTTGGACATGACTGAGCTACTGATCTGAACTGAAGTGAAAGAAAATGAAAGTCACTCAGTTACGTCTGACTCTTTGTGACCCAATATACTGTATCCCTCCATTCTCCTTTGTCAATGGAATTTCCAGGCAAGAATACTGGAATGGGTTGCCATGTCCTTCTTCAGAGGATCTTCCCAACCCAGAGACTGAACCCGGATCTCCTGCATTGCAGGCAAATTGTTTACCATCTGAGCCACCAGGGAAGTCACAGTGATAAAGAATCCACCTGCAATGCAGGAGACACAGGCTTTAGTACTGGGTCAGGAAGATCCACTGGAGAAAGAAAGGACAACCCACTCCAGTGTTCTAACCTGCGAAATCCCATGTCCAGAGGAGCATGCCAGGCTACAGTCCATGGTGTCGCAAAGAGTTGGATATGACTGCACGACTAAACAACATCTACAGATGCTGCTGCGTTTCTTTTGTCACTTTTTTTTTTTAGTTAAGACCCCATGTTTTCAATTTTCCCCTTTCTATCATTTATACATTCTAGGTAGTGATGATCTTATTTTGTTTGTACCTCTCAAAGCCTCTTTTTCATATGTTGTTTTGTTTTGTTTTTATTGCTGTTTTTGTAGGTCTCTCCAGATAGTTCTGTTTGTGCCTCTTTGCTCATCTTAAAAAGCATTCAAATCCTATTCCCTGAAACTTGCAGTTTCCGCACACTTAATCACTCCCTGTGAAACCTGCCCACTGTGACCTTCATCTCCTCTGACCGACAGCACCCAGATGCTTCCTGTGAGACGAAGCACAGGCACTGACTTGTGAGCTACAGGAAGCGCTGTTCTTTTTTTTTGCTAGTTGAAAATGCTAAAATAGTGTAAAAATGCACTGTGTTATCTCTTGATTATTGGAAGGGTGGTTCTCATACTTTTATATTTTCCTGCTCTTTGGTGACGAACTTCCTAACCATTCACATCAATTGCCAGCCCCATACCAGGGTCTGGATAGAAACCAGACACACAGGTGAACTTGGTCCTGCTTGTTGGTGTCTCCAATGAAAAATCTGGAATTTAAAGACATAAAAACTGTAGACAAACTTTGATTGTGTCCTCTATGGAAGGAAACATTACCTATTTTCGAGCAATGAGACCTATTTTAAAATTATTATTTATAAATATAATTTGATGGCCACACTTAGATCTAAATGTGTCTGATATTCTGCAAGGCTTTAACACTTACGGCACAATCACGAGGCTGAACAGTTAAGAGGAAATGGTGATTAAATCATTTGTCATACTCCCCTGCTTAGGCTCCCCTACCCTGGAAAGAAGTGACATCACATCTTAGGCTGATACAATGCTAAAAGCACAGTCAGCAGGATGTCAGTCTATTTTTTTTTAACACTCATTCATTCAGCAAATATTCATGAGAGCCAGTTTTTGTCAGGCACTATGTTAAAGACTGAGGATGAGTATAGTGCATTGGAGAGCTATGCAAGGTATTGTGAGATCTTGGAGGAGAGAGATTCAACTCCATCTGGGGTATGGAGGGGGGTACTGCTGTCAGAAAAGCTTTGGGAAATTATATTTTGTTCATTGTCAAAGGTTGACTAGAAGCTAGGCAGGGAGGCAGAGGTGAGGGGTTAATAAGAAGAAATAGGAATGGAGAGAGTCTGAGCAAAGTATGAGGGCAAAGAATTGAATGCTGTATGGGAAACAACAGTCATTTCAAGCTTTCTGAAATGTGGAGTGTGAGACTGAATGGTGAAAAATTAAAGGTATGAGATTGCGTGGCAGGAAATGAGGGCATAGAAGTGGGCAAGGTACCGTGTTTCATGTCAAGAAAGTTGGACTTCATTCTGAGGAGCTAGAGCTCCATTAAAAAGACAGATATTTTAGACATAACTCTAGGGCGAGAGAAAACAAAATAAATGTAAATGAGGTGAGAGAGGAGGTTGCCACTGTGTTTAAGCGGAAACAAGAGACCTAGTTTTAAAGTAGTAGTTGAAATAAAACGGAGTTGAGGTCATGCAAAGTATTTAAGCAGAGACAAGAGACCTAGAATAAAGTAGTAGTTGGGGTGATACAAAAGATTTAAAAAGTATTTTGAGGTAAAATCATCAGAGTGATTACATATGAAAATTAAGGTAGGTGGCAAAGTCAAGAATGATACCTAGGTTTCTAGTTTAAATGTTTGTTTGAACAGCAGTATCATACACTAAANTGATACAAAAGATTTAAAAAGTATGTTGAGGTAAAATCATCAGAGTGATTACATATGAAAATTAAGGTAGGTGGCAAAGTCAAGAATGATACCTAGGTTTCTAGTTTAAATGTTTGTTTGAACAGCAGTATCATACACTAAATAGAGAACATAGAACAGGCACAAAATTAAGGGAAATCTAATGAATTGTTTGGGGCATGTTGAATTTGAAATTTTGTTGTTGATTCTTTGAACTTATCCAACCTATAGTTCATCATGTATCTCCACTGGGAGATCAGAGCCAAGAGTGAGCTTGGAAGCCATTAGTAGACATATGGTTGTTAAAACACAGGTGTGGGTGAAATCCCAGCAGGAAGAGAGCATTGTAGATGAAGAAAAGTGCAGTAAAACTCTGGCTCTGAGCAATATTGAATACTTGTGCAGAGAAAACAGGCACAAGGAAGACTCGCAGAAAAAAGAAAGATCGGGAAGATGGCTCAGAGACCAAGGGGGTAGAGTTTTAAGAAGCAGGAGATGACCAACAGAATTAAACAAAGTTGCCTTCCACAGGTAAAGACTGAAAAATAGCCCTTGGATGTGGGAACTCAGAAGTTGCTTGGGAACTTAGGAAGCAATGAGAACAATTTCAGCCTAGTCATGAAGCAGATGTTAGATTTTGCTGAATTCTCAAGCAAAGGGGAGTGTAGGTTGTGCTTTTGAGATATTTGGAGAAAGGGTAAAAAAATGGATAGGTATACCAGAAGATAGAAATTGGGCCAAAGGAGATTGAAAGAAAAAAAAGATTATGGAAGTGTCTTGTACATGTTTGAAGAATATTTAAAAAGGAAGAAGCCAGAAGCTCACCCAAGCCTTCAGTGCCTTTGCTGCCCCACCTGACCCTACAGTGCTTCACTGTGAACAGAAACTCAGAAACTGGGACCTCAATAGAGCAGAATCTGGTTGATCCAGCTTTGGCAACCAGAAATACTCACTAATGAAATATGTTGTCTTTCTGGTTAGCACATTGCCTGGGGGTGAGTTGGGTAATTAAATAAATTAGTTGAAGTGGTATGACCTAACTTCTTCATGTCTATAGAGTGCTGCTGGTTTTTTTGTAAAAAAAAAAAAAAAAATTAGATGGAGATTGCTTCCCTTGTGGCTCAGCTGGTAAAGAATCCACCTGCAATGCGGGAGACCTGGGTTTGATCCCTGGGTTGGGAAGATCCCCTGGAGAAGGGAAAGGCTCCCCACTCTAGTATTCTGGCCTGGAGAATTCCATGGACTACAGTCCCTGGGGTCACAAAGAGTCAGATACAGCTGAGTAACTTTCACTTTCACTTAGGAAGGAGAATGTATTAATGAAAAAAATAAAAGCAGTGTTTATCATGAATGAATGAATTTAAAAAAACTGAATGTGTTGTCTAAAATGAAGTTTTTTAGATTAAGTAATCTAGTTTTGCCCCTTATTAACATAGATGATTGAGGGTGACTAGGACTTCCTCTCAGAGTCTACTTTCTTTCATTTCTTTTATCTAAAAGAAAGGGGGTTTATCCTTAAAAAGAAAAAAGAATATATATATATATACATATATATATATATATACATGTATATATATATANTGGATAGATATATTCTTGAAAATTAGTAGATAAAATCTTACTCAAATGCAGCAAAAGAGTTATGTAAAGAAATCCTATAGCAAATCTTTTCTTAAACCCAAGGGGCATTTTTAAGTGGATCTATTGAGGAGATAGACATTTTTGTGAATCGGGCTTTGTTACATGGAGGTTGAAGGACATCTGCAGTAGACAAAGCCCCACCACATACAGAAATCAGAGAACTTTAATCAGAGTCACCTCTAATTTGCTTCAGTGGGTCAAGCTCTGATTAGCAATAATAAATTCTGAAGATCAGGGTTGAGGTCTCCTGCATCCAAGGGTAATTCCCCTGAGCTACTGGAGGATAAAGAAAGTAGGATGTCTGCCAGAATGTTTGTAAGGGGACTGAACTGGGGCCAATATAGTCTGGAGCACAGATGATCCTCAGCTTGGATGCAGACGATAAACAACCATAGCACAGAATAGTCTGAAGCACAATCACTGAACAGCGCTTGGGTCAAAGCTTCAAGATGATTCTATAGCACAAAGGCTGAGTGTTAAGTAGGGATAGATTTTGCAAACATCAGATATACGTGTAAAGAGAACTGACATAGTTCTTTGATTTTTTGATCTCTAAACATTTTAATGTATATTTCAGTAGAATTAGTTATCATACACTCTATCAGCCTTATAGCTAAATTTTATGAATGTAATTACATTTCATTTGTTTGTATTATCACTTTTGTTGCACTCCTTTTTTTAGCTTTCCTAGTTGCCCTTCCTTTACCTTTATTCTTAGCATTAGTGTTAATGCCACCCTTTTCTGTCAGACATCATCTTGGCAAATCTTGTCAGCACCCTCTCTTTTGGACATTATTTATCTTATATTTCTCATTGACATGAAATGTAAAACACATAGAGAAAAATATCACACATTTTATTCCTACCTTCAAATGCAGATGTTTAGTTGATACCCTGTTCTAGGCATGCATTTTGTTTTTTCTGCTTTTAAAGAATGACAGACAATATTTTACCATGCCTTAAAGTTAATACAAGATTTTCATATTCACTAGTCTGTTCGCTTTTAACAACTATCCTAAGATGAAGTGTTATGAGTTTTGTTTTTAAGAGTAGGAAACTGATGCTCTTGAAGATCATGCAACTCTGCATGAGTGGACAAAGTAGCATGTTGTCAAAAGAATACTCTTGGGGAAGTCGATAGGCAAGTCCCTCAAATAGACTTAATGAATTTCCATGATTTGAAATAACCAGAAGGAGTGTTGGAAAGCAAGTGAGTTAAGGAAAAATAACAAAAAGCAGCAGCAGCAGTTACAGTCACATCTCGGGCTGCCAGGAGTTCCCTGGGCAAGTGTCTTTTGACTGCAAGACCTCACAGAACCCAGCCCCCCACCAATTCCCACTTTTTATCGGAAGTTTTATTTTTTTTTCAGAGTTCAAGATTGCAAAGAAGAGAATGAACATTTTGTAGTCATTTAGATTGTGCAAGGACAAAGATGGTGGGCTTGGCTTGCAGCATTTGACAGATTGAGGGCTCCTGACTTCATTAACTATGAGGCTTTCACATGTGTACAAACATACACATATACAAACACACGTCTACAGATATGTAAATCAAGTTAGTGAAAAGAAAAATTAGACTGAGTTGGTTCATTTTTTGTGCGTTCAGTCACTTAGATGAGTCCAACTCTTTGCGACCCTGTAGACTGCGGCCCATCAGGCTTCTCTGTCCATGAGGTTTCTCCAGGCAAGAATGCTGGAGTTGGTTGCTATGCCCTCCTCCAAGGGATCTTTCCAACCCAGGAATCGAACCTACATGTCCTGCATTGCAGGAGGATTCTTTACCTGCTGAGCCATCACTTTAATTCTTTAAACTTAACTAATAACTACCTTACATGTATCTAATCCTCTTCTTCTGAATAATTTATTTAAAAATATATTACTGTTACAATGGAATATATCCAAGGAAATAATCCCTAGAAAATATTGGGGAATCATGCACTTCACATATTAATGAACCTTGAATGCTACCAAGATACAAAAGAGGAAAAGGAAACCTAGGTTGTACTTCCTTGCATGTGAAGAATTCTGATGAAGAAGATGTGCATGGAGGGTGTCTGTTTAGTTAATTATAAGAACAAATTCTCAAGAAATTATCACCTCCTTAAGTTCCTTCACTTTGTAACTGTTGATTTTGGCCCTAGCTGAGCTGGTTATGAAATAACTAGCCCAGAAGTAAACAGCACATGACAGCTGCAGATTCGTTGGTAAATATTGCTGCATATTTGAGATGTACTGGGGAACACAGAGCTCAGTGATTGCATCTCCAGGTGGGAAATATCTTTTGCTGTGATTTTCATGCTGATCTGGAACATAGTTCAGGCAGAACAGTGAACTTCACATCTAGGCACCTCCTTTGGGAAAACTCATAATCATGGTAGCTATTTTTGCTCAGCACCCATCAATGACTATGGAGTTCCATGCAGGATGATGGCACTTTTATCTCCTTAACTTAGAAAGGCTGCCATGTGAATGCCAATGGATATATGAAATCACAAAATACTCTTCAAGGGTGAGGAATTCTGAAAATGCTCAATCAGGTGATAGATACATCAAAACAAGATTAATAACTTCTCCTAAAGGCATGCACAGCAGTAGTAAACTGTAGAGGGAAATTTTATTTGGATGAAAGGTTCCAGGCTTTTATTGTGATGTTTTTTCCCCTAACTTCAGAAAATTAAAATCTGTATTGAGCTTCTAGTGTTTAGAAATCTTTAAGCCTATAGGAATCATCATTGTTTAATTCGAACACAGGAACTGTGTTATGTTTGCCATAGACTAGGTTGGATTTGCTCACAGACTTTCAGGAACTCATAGGAAAGACAACGAAACATCACTACACATCCTTCCATATATGAGCACCTGGATTTCTCATCATTACTAGTGGGAACATAAAGTGGTATACCACTTTGTAAAACTGGCACTTTCTAATAAAGAAATGCCCTTCTTTCTTTATAAAGGGTGTTTATAAAGGTATATGACTTTGTAAAACTGGCAATTTCTAATAAAGAAACACCCTTCTTTTTCTTTATGAAGAAAAAGACCTTCATAAACCTACGAATGCTGGCTTTGTTCATAATGGCCCCCCTGTGGAAACAACCTAAATGACCATTACTATAATAGTGAATAAACCATCTGTGGCATATATATATATAAATATAAACAAAATGTGACTACTACTCAGCAATGAAAATTGCTAATTTGCTAATAAATCATTTGAGCACAAGAATCCTGTTGTAAAAAGTGAATGGATGATTCTGTTTACATAAAATTCAAGAATAGGTCAAACTCATTTATGGTGATATAAATCAGGATAGTGATTATCTGCAAATGTGGGAGGTTATGGATGGAGAAGGGACTGAAGAAATTTTCCAGAGTTGTGAAATACTATTTTAATCAGGTTACATTGAAGTGTAATGCACACTAAAATTCATCAAGCTGTGCAACTAAAGTGTTTTATTGTTCAATATATAAATTATACTTTAAAGTACTGTAAATACAAATTTAGAAAAACTCAAGATATTGTTAAGAAAAGAGAGATTATAATGGCAGTTTATGTTGAATCCTCTGGGAGAAAAACCTGAAGAAGTGGTAGAGGTGTTGAGGAAACAGTTTAATCTGCCTTTTGCTTGTGGTATTTTGGTTGAGGGAGGAGAGAGCTTGTGCATCACTGCTGGGAAGAGTGGGAGGATGGAAATAAAGGTAACCGAGGGTGGCATATGGATTCAGATCTCTAACTTAGAGAGAATATGAGCACAGCTGTGTTTCTGTACCTTAAGGGCCATATGATTTCAATACATCAAAAGAAGTACCTTTAGCAAGACAGTGTCCTCTAGAAGTAATAAAAATAATGGTGGACACGGGGAATGCTTGTACTATATAAGGCTGGGAAAAGTTGTCCAAGTTATGTACAAGTCAGACTTGATTCAGAATGCATCTTTGGAGCAGGGATGTTATTTTAAAAAGGAATAAAAATTCTATATGAAAGAGTAATAGATGAGTCAGAGACATTGAGTATTAAAATAAGTGGCTTCAGCTTTCTTTGAAACTGGTGAGTCTAAGGCTTTTGGGTTACATTCCAAAGAAGATGGTATGTGCGTATTTATTTTCATTGAGTGCTCTTGGGCCCCAGAATCAGTGCTTAATGAGTTTGATGGGTTTGAGCATCAATTTTATTGTTATAATCTATTAGAAGTTAGAACTTGACTTTCAATTTCCAGACTTTCAAAACGGTACAGGTGAGCTTGCCAGAAATTTTGTAAAATCCTATAGCCAGTCCAGCAGTACCTGTTGAATGATTGAATCTCCAAGACAGCAAATGACTATGCTCAGTAGGAGCTGATTCTACTGAGTAGAACAAGCCATTTCTTTTGGAAAGTCTTCCTGGTGGTCTCTGAGTCACCTTCAACAGTAGGACTGGGAGATTTTTACCCACAGAGTGGCCTACAGCACCTGGCCAAGTTAAAAGCAGAAACCTTAAAAAAGCCTATTTCCTCATCTGTAAGAATGGTTTGTTTCCAAATAAGAAGTGACAAGTACCCATTAACTCAATCAATCTTCCCAAAGGAAAGGGGCAGGGATTTTGCCCAAATGTGGGTTTTCTCTCTGGACACTCAGGTAGCACAGTATTGTAACCTGCACTGATGCTGAGAGTCACTGTAACGGGTGAAGACAAAATTCAAATCCAGATCTGCTAACTCCAAAGTCTGTGTCTTCTCTTAAGTTTTTAACTATTTTGATGAAATTTATTTTTATGCTGAGAAAAAATTTTGTAGCAAAACAATAGTCTTGGTGGTGGATCAGAAAGTGAAAGTTGCTCATTCATGTCCAATTCTTCTGTGACTGCATGGACTGTAGCCCACCAGGCTCCTCTGTTCATGGAATTCTCCACGCAAGACTACTTGAGTGGGTAGCCATTCTCTTCTCNAGGCATGAATAAGAATTTCCAAGGCATTAGATTAAACGTGTAAAATTACTTATTGCATAATAGAAGATAGAGAAGTCATGGGAACACAAAGAACTATTGCAATTTTATATTTGAAAAATATCTCTAAACCCTAGGGACTTCCCTGGTGGCTCAGGTGGTAAAGAACCTCCCTGCAATACATTTGACTGGGTTCTATCCCTAGGTCAGGAAGACCCCCTGGAGAAGAGAATGGCTACCCACTCAAGTAGTCTTGCGTGGAGAATTCCATGAACAGAGGAGCCTGGTGGGCTACAGTCCATGCAGTCACAGAAGAATTGGACATGAATGAGCAACTTTCACTTTCTGATCCACCACCAAGACTATTGTTTTGCTACAAAATTTTTTCTCAGCATAAAAATAAATTTCATCAAAATAGTTAAAAACTTAAGAGAAGACACAGACTTTGGAGTTAGCAGATCTGGATTTGAATTTTGTCTTCACCCGTTACAGTGACTCTCAGCATCAGTGCAGGTTACAATACTGTGCTACCTGAGTGTCCAGAGAGAAAACCCACATTTGGGCAAAATCCCTGCCCCTTTCCTTTGGGAAGATTGATTGAGTTAATGGGTACTTGTCACTTCTTATTTGGAAACAAACCATTCTTACAGATGAGGAAATAGGCTTTTTTAAGGTTTCTGCTTTTAACTTGGCCAGGTGCTGTAGGCCACTCTGTGGGTAAAAATCTCCCAGTCCTACTGTTGAAGGTGACTCAGAGACCACCAGGGGTCAGATGCCCCAGTAGCTGATGGCAGCAAACATTATTACTTACTTGTGTTGCGTGTTTTATTGGGTGGCCATTCCTCTGCTCTATAGTTTCTTTATTTCAAACCCCATGTGAAGAAGAAGCCCATATCTTGAGAGCATTGTTGGCCTCATGGGAGAGAGGGAAAAAAGAGAGCCTATGATAGACAATGCTAGATTTCTACTCTGGCTTAAACAAGGCATGGGGCCAAGCCTGACTCATTGGGGGTAGGATTGTATAATAGACTCATTGGAAGTAGCAGAAAATAGTCTGAATCTAATCTACTACAGTGATCTTTGTGAAGTTACTTCTCTAAATCTGTCTCCTCAGACTGTCAAACAAGGCTAATGATCCCTGTCTCTGCTGTAGTTCTCAGTAAACAGTTGTAAATTAAATGCTCTGAACAAATCTAGCTCTTTTTTTTTCCCTTCTTTTGTGATGTTTGTGGATGAGCACTGATTTGCGTTACTGTGAATTTCAGAGCTTAGAAATTAATTAATTTTCACAAGCTGTAATTTAGCAAGTGTTTTTTTGGCCACATCTTACTATGTGCCCTGAAAATCATTAATTTGAAAGAAATATAGACCTTGCTGTTTTTCTTTTAAAGTTTGCTAACATAGCATTAGTTGCTCAGTCATGTCTGACTCTTTGTGACCCCAAGGACTATAGTCCACCAGGCTCCTCTGTGCATAGGATTCTCCAGGCAAGAATACTGGAGCAGGTTGCCATTTCCTTCTCCAGGGGATCTTCCTGACCCAGGGATCCACCTGGGTCTCCCATATTGCAGGCAGATTCATTACCATCTGAGCTACCAGGGAAAACCAAAATGAGCCCATGGGATTTCCCAGGCAAGAATATTGGGGTGGGTTGCCATCCCCTTCTTCAGGGGATCTTCCAGCTCAGGGATCAAACCTGAGTCGCCTCGATTGCTGGCAGACTCTTTACCATCTGAGGTACCAATATTAACAATTGGAATACAAAGTATGATAGTGTTTCCATTATACTTTATGTTTGAGAATATGGGAAAGTATAAGTATTCCCATTATGTTTCATATATGAGAATATGGAAAGGAGATTAGCATTATTAGTCTCATTTTATAGTTAAATGAGTACAATAATTTAAAAAATTCACTAACTGATTAGCAACATTTTAAGTTTTTTCTTCTGATTATTAAATAGTAATATGTATACATTATAGAAAACTGAAAACACAAAAAAGGATTTAGAAAGAAAGTAATCATGCATAATATTCCAAGAATATCCTGACTAACGTTTTGTTATACTTAGATCATTGTTATCTCGTTCTCTCCATGTGTATTATGGCTATAACTTTGCACAACCAGAATCATAAAGCATAGGTTTCTTTTTTTTAATACTTGATTTCTTAGTATGTTTTACTTTTCTGTCCATTAAAGCATCATTTTCAAGGGTGTTTAATATTCTTTAATACACAAATCATTCATATGATGCTTCCACCATTGGATATTTCATAAATTATTCAGCTTTCTACTCTTGATTACTTATAATTGTTTTTTGTTCTATTTTGTTTTGCAGTCAGTGCAGCACTGGGTTGAACATCTTTATATATATGTTTTTGTTTGCATTTGGAATTGTTTATTAAGTCTAAGGTTCTACAAAAATAATTAGGTCAGAGAATGTTGGAAGTACTTGCTATGTATCACTACTTTGTTTTCCAAAAATTTTTGACAAACATTGTTGACTTTTTACCATATGTGTAACACTAGTGGGACAAAGTTGGCAGTAGGTAGTGATGAGTTGAATTGGAAGATGGGATCCAAACATGACAAGACCTCAAAGCAAATCTGGCCTCGGAAATAAAATAAGGTTATAAATAAAAGTGGGGCATTGTGGAAATGATTGAGTGTGGGTTAAAACTGAGAGCAGCCAAGGTCAAGTTACTAAATGAAAACAGTAGCGTTTTAAAATCCTAGCCCTAAGGAATGGTGCCTAACTGGTTTGGAAGACAGAGAACAGACTAGTCAGTGGGAGTGGTCTTGTGTGGGTTTTCCCCAAGGTCACAGAGTTTGTTAAGGACCCAGGATCTGGGCCTTCTGATCCTGTGGTCAGTATACTTTTCACCACATCATGGTGACTTTTACGCGTGCATTGAAGAGTCAAATTACCACACCAGACATGGTGTAACTGAATGACGAAATGCATGACATAGNTCACAGAGTTTGTTAAGGACCCAGGATCTGGGCCTTCTGATCCTGTGGTCAGTATACTTTTCACCACATCATGGTGACTTTTACGCGTGCATTGAAGAGTCAAATTACCACACCAGACATGGTGTAACTGAATGACGAAATGCATGACATAGACTCAGGCTTCCTGAGTCAGTGGTTCTCTATCCAGGGACTGTGAGCTGGGTCAGGTAAATTTCAAAACAGTTACCGAAAATGTGCTTTTGCTTTGTTCCCATGACCTTCTGCAGATTGGCTCATTGTTTCCCACTAACCCCACCTCTGACCCAAGTCATCCATGAGAAGATTCTAACAGGCTGTTGCATCCTCAAAACTGCTGTTTCTCTTGATGTTCTCTTCCCCTTCTCTGCAACAAGTCTTTTGCATGTGCCTCCTCACGTGTTGTGGGAGGCTCGGCATTTATGAGTCAGTTTTAAAAACTGAGCATTACTCTGCACCAGCTCCTGGAAGCAGAGCTGTGAACAAGAAAGGCACGTCTGCTCCTCAGAGGGTGAACTCTAATGAAGGGAGACAGACAAAAACTGAGCAATTTAATAGACACAGTAACTTCAGATAGTAAAAATATTTTAAAGAAAGTGACAACAAAGGGTATAGAAGGGTGGGGTGCGTTGGGAGATTAGGATTGACATACCCACGCTATTGATAATGTGTATAAAGCAGATAGCTAATGCAAACCTCCTGTATAGCACAAGGAACCTTACTTAATGCTTGGTGGAGACCTAAATGGGAAGGAAATCAAAAAAAGAGGGGATAAATGCGTACATATGGCTGACTCACTTTGCTGTACAGCTAAAAAATAACACAACATTGTAAAGCAACTATACTTCAATAAAAAATTTAAAATGTAGATTAAAAGAAAGGAAATAAAGTAAACCAGATAATATGATAGAGGTGAAGCTTGAACCTTATCTAGGTCCATGGACAGGAAGGCCTCTTTGAGGAGATGCCTTTTAGGTAAGACCAGGATAGCAAGAAGGAGTTACCTCGTGAAGACTGGGGAAGAGCATTCTGTACAGGAAGGATGCCAGCTGCAAAGGCTCCAAATCAGGAACAGGCTTGGCATGTTCAAGAAATAGAAAAACAGTCTGTGTGCCTAGAAGGTAGTGAGTGAGGGGGAGTAAAGGAAAAGACAGTCTTAGACCTGGGCCAGACCCGTGGGGTCTGGAAACCTGCCTGTCACCCAGGATTCCTCTCCCTGCAGGCATCCTCCACTTCGGATTGTTTACCTCAAATAAGCCCCCTCTTTATTCCTCAGACCTCTTCCCTTTTGCTGGCTTATATCAAGTCTCTCTAGGGTAGTCTGAATCCTTCCTGTGAACATCAGATTTCCTCACCTTAGTTCACTCCCAGGTTAACATAGGAGGGATGTTTCTAAATGCAATCTGACTGTACCACTATAGACTTCAAGTAACATGCAAGAAAGCCTCCCCAGAGCAAACAAAACCTCTCCTTATCTGGCCCAACCTTGTTTCTTACCATCCTCTTCTCCTGTCTTCACATTCCATCCCTCTTTATTCCCCCTTCTCATATTCACTTTTTCTCAAGCTGTCCAGAACTTCTCCCNATGCAAGAAAGCCTCCCCAGAGCAAACAAAACCTCTCCTTATCTGGCCCAACCTTGTTTCTTACCATCCTCTTCTCCTGTCTTCACATTCCATCCCTCTTTATTCCCCCTTCTCATATTCACTTTTTCTCAAGCTGTCCAGAACTTCTCCCCGCAAACAGATCATGCTTATTTTTGCACTTGTACCAGCATTGCCCTCTGCCATGCACATGTGGTCCTTTTCCCTTCCTCTTCATGTCCTTTTAGTGCCCCCGATACCATGAGGGATGGAACCAGCGGCCCTCCTGGGTGCCTTAGCAACTGTTGTTGCTTCTGCTACACACATAGGACTTCTTACATCTCCCTCACTAGGGTGAAAGTTCTTGCAGGTAGGGTCTGAGTCTCATTTGCTTTTCTATTCCCACAATTGGAATGAGGGCAGTGCCAGGCACAGAGGAAGTGCTCTGTGAACGTAGGTAAGAGGTCCTCATCTACTGTGGGTCACGACAGGAGAAGTATTTGGGCAGGAGGGGCTTTGAGGAACCCTTGCTCCTTCCTCTGATGTGGAGGGCTGTGGCAACTTCATGGTCCCAGGAAATCTACTCAAAAAATGATGATAGTGTCAGTCTTGGTTTATGAGGAAGATACTAAAAATCTCCCCAGTGCTCTGTCTAGACATGCGTGTGTGCTCAGTCGCTTCAGTCATGTCTGACTCTTTGCGACCCCATGGACTGTAGCCCGCCAGGCTCCTTTGTCCATGGAATTCTCCAGGCAAGAATGCTGGAGTGGGTTGCCATGCCCTCCTCCAGGGGATCTTCCCCATAATAGAGGCTAAATAAATATTTCATAGATTAATGAATGATCAAGTTAATGACTTCAAAGAGAAATTCTTTCCATATCCAAATAACCTTGGCAAGGAATACAACCCTGATCCTCCCATGAAAAGGAAAAGTATATTTCTTCAAGATTTTTTCTTATAGCAACATCAGAATTTATTTTGATATTTGGATTTTTCCCATTGAACCTGAGGCATTTGCTTGAATACTTCTCAGGGCACTTCACATATGGATCCTAAGTGTACTGTGGGTGTGTGTATGTGCCTGTTTATTTTCTTATGTTTGTGAACAGGAAATATTGAATTTACATGTCACTTAAGTTTTCTCAGAACTCCCTTCCTACAGTCCCAGGAACCTGCATCATACTGGAATGAACTATTTCCCGACAAACCCAGAGAACATACTGTCATGCTGACCCTCTTGTTTGTGTGAACAAACTATTTAAGGTAAATGTATCAGCACTGAGATGTCATTTCTTCAAGACTCAGGCTTTTTGTGTGGTTGATGTGCTCATGTCTGAGTGGATAGACTTTTAAAAATTAAAATACTGGCTAAACAAACCAAAGAAAAATATTTTGAGAAATATTAAGATGAAAGCTGACTGATTTCATAAATGTAAGAACTTGATCAACTATAATGTATCGTTCAAATATAATGTATCATTATACATTATGATCTATTCAAAAATTCATCACAAAAAAGCAGATGTAACAGATATGACTGATATTGAGTTACTTACCATCATCACATTTTTAAAAGTTCTGGAGATGAATTGAAAAACTCAGTGACTGAAGAAATATGAAGGATGCTTTTATTCTTATTGTGACTTAGATGTTATGTGAAAATCACAAAGTTATGACTAGTTCTCTGAAATTGGCAGAATAAAGATGATGTCTCTTGTATTTATTATGAAAACCACAATTCTTGTAAAATGCATAAAACACTCAAATATGCAAGTGAATGTGGTGTTTATTTTTTCTCCCATATTTTAGTGTCAAGCAATATAGACTCTATTTTTCTGGGTACACATTCCCAAGCAGATCTCTCTTGGTGTACAAATATACAAATTATTTTTTTAGCATTAAATAATATTGATTAAAAAAATTGCCACATCCATGACTGGGAAGTAGGAAGAGGTAAAAACAAAGGAAATTCTAAAAATATCCAATTCAATACCATAGGGGTGTGCCCAGGAATTAATATTTTTGTAGAGCTCCCCAGGTAATGTTGGAGCATAGTCAGGTTTGGGAGGCACTGGCAAAACCTAGTTCTCTCTTCCTGGAATTAGATTTAACATCTGTCAGCCTACCTCTGTACTAGGTAATAGTGCTAAATGGAGTCCTTAGCCCACAGCAAGAGAGAAGGGAGCAGGTACTTCTTACTTCCCTCATATAATGATAGGGACATCTATGGTACCTGGCCATTGACTGGCTGCAACATCTAGCTTTCCCTGTTGGAACTGTCAGCTGACAGAGTTGTTGAGAAATATGGAGATTATTTTAGTGTAATTTGTCACAGTTGAGGACACCTATAGATAGCGAGTTAGTTGGCAAGGTCACACAGATAGTTCTGGAAAGATTTGGGAGTAGAACTCAAGTTTCCTGAGACTTCAGTGCTTTTCTCATTAGGAAAAAAAAAAAAAACACAAAAACCTCTTTATACTGAGACTTCAAGGGAAAGACCTCTTTCCCTATCACTTTACTAGACGTGCTGTTACCTATCCTCGGACCTCAGGTATTTCCTAATGCAGTAGACACCAGTTGTAATGCCAGCCTAATGCCCCTTCTTCCTTCTTTTGGTAAAAGCCCTCGACTAGTCATTGTGAAAATGCTTTCTTCACTCGCTTCTGGTTTGAATGGGTTCACCCCAGCCCCTGGCCTGAGGGACGGAGTGTGAGAGAGGGCATATCACCCAAACCAGAACACTTGAAGACTGAGTGTTTAGTTCCAGGAGGGTGGGACTTATCCAGGCCAGTGAGCATCAGTCAGGGAACTTGTTGGAACCACTGAAAAAGAGCTACTCTCTCCTCTGTGATCCTTATGGGCAAGAGTTGAGCTATTGCTGCTGGTGGCAGCAGTTGGGGACACCCTGCGTGAGAATGAAGACAACATAGAAGAAAAAGTCATGTGGAGAAAGTGAGACTGATCCCTGGTGGCTCAGCCAGAGTACCTGGGTCCTGTCATACCATTTCCACATCTTCTCCTGGAGTTTTCAGTTCAGTTCAGTTCAGCTCAGTCGTGTCCAACTCTTTGTGAGCACATGAACTGCAGCACACCAGGCCTTCCTGTCCATCACCAACTCCGAGAGTTTACTCAAACTCATGTCAATCAAGTCGGTGATACCATCCAGCCATCTCATCCTCTGTCGTCCCCTTCTCCTCCTGCCCTATCCCTCCTAGAATCAGGGTCTTTTCCAATGAGTCAACTCTTCATATGAGGTGGCCAAAGTATTGGAGTTTCAGCTTTAGCATCATTCCTTCCAAAGAAATCCCAGGGTTGATCTCTTTCAGAATGGACTGGTTGGACCTCCTTGCAATCCAAGGGACTCTCAAGAGTCTTCTCCAACGCCACAGTTCAAAAGCATCAATTCTTCAGCGCTCAGCTTTCTTCACAGTCCAACTCTCATATCCATACACGACCACTGGAAAAACCATAGCCTTGACTAGACGAACTTTTGTTGGCAAAGTAATATCTCTGCAAATATGCTGCTGGAGATCAGTGGAGAAATACCTCCAGAAAGAATGAAGGGATGGAGCCAAAGCAAAAACAATACCCAGTTGTGGGTATGACTGGTGATAGAAGCAAGGTCCGATGCTGTAAAGAGCAGTATTGCATAGGAACCTGGAATGTCAGGTCCATGAATCAAGGCAAATTGGAAGTGATCAAACAGGAGATGGCAAGAGTGAACACTGACATTCTAGGAATCAGTTTTCACTTAGGTGTTGATAAATGGACTTATGGCTTAAGCTGATTTGATTGGGTTTCTGTTAACCTGCACATGAGAGAATTCTGCTGATAGACTGGGTTCTATCATTGTGCAGCTATTCCCCCATTTCACTGTAATATTCATTGTTTATTTTTCCTTTTTAAGAGCTTTTTATTAGAAAAGACATAAAGGATTAGTTAGCCATGGTTGTCCTGTTTATCATTTACACAGACCAATTGCCTGGTTATCAATAGCCCTGCCCTGACATGCATTACATTAACCATGAGGGAAAGTTGTTTGTTTTTTTTCATAACTGTTTACACACTGGGCTAGACCTGTGAAATGTCATCAAACAAAGACTCTTGCTTTTGTGGAATTTAACTTTTTGTGCAGGGAGCGATAATCAATGAAGAAAACATAAAAAATTAAACATGTAAATTGTCCTGTGGGTTAGAAGGTGAGAAGAGTTATGTTAAAAATACCATCAACAAGAAAAAAAACAGAGTAGAGGGTACTAGAAATCCTGAGGGCGTAAGGATTGCAATTTAAAGTAAAACTCATTACAAAAGTTACAACCTAGTAAAGACTTAGTGGTAAGGGAGTTGGGCAGATGGCCACCTGGGAAAAAGAGTGTTTCAGGTTTTCAGGATAATCAGTGCCAAGACAAAAATGGAGTGTACCTGTAGTCTAGGAACAGCAAGGAAGGCAGGGTAGCTGCCAGAGCTAACAATGGAAAAACAAAGTCAGAAAGATCACAGAGATTAGTTACATTTCATTTGCAGTTACCTATGAACACTTTGTCTTTTACTGTCTGAAATGGAGAGCAAGTGAAGTTTATTTTACTTTATTTTTAAGTTTTTATTATCCTATCTTACCCTATTCTATTTGATTCTTTTGGAGGAGTGACATGGTGTACTTTGAAAAAAAAAAAAAAAAAAATGCCTATGGGTATAGAGTGGAGAATAGGCTGGGGGTAAGTGTGGAAGCAGGGAGACTAGCTAGGAGGCTGTGGCGGAAAACGTCCACAGATGCTCAGCCCCACACTCAGTCTTCTAAACATTCCTCAGTGCCATGTGTCTGGAAGCTCACAAACTATTTTCCTCGGCTCCCTTGCCAGCTGGTTTCCACATAGGAACTGCCAATGGAAAGCACGGTGGTAAAATGAATGTAGGAGGAAGAGAGCACCATTTATTTTTCTGCCTCTGGTTGCACCTCCAGTCCAGATGGCAGTAGGAAACGTGGGTAACTGAGCACAAAAGGAGGGAAAGGCCATCAGCTGATGAGGAGAGGAAAGCAGGTGCAGCATGTTTGGGGCAGAAGTGGTGGGTGAATAGGAGTTCGGGTTTGGGCATGTGACGTTCGAGATGCTGCCCTGGTGGAGCTGTCAGCAAGTGACTGGGTAGTATGGAATTCAGGAACGAGATCTAAGCTGCAGATATTAATTTGGAAGTTAGCGATGTTATTTAAAGCCGTGAGGTGAAGATGACAGAAAAGGAAGATCACCACTGGGATCCTGAGGCTCTCTAATGTTCAGAGCTCAAGGAGAAAAAGAGAAAGCAGAAAAAAGATTGAGTAATGATGATGAAAGCTTCAGACCTTGTCAAATCAGCTGATGAGTCAAAAAGATGAGGACCGAGAATGGAAGCTGGGTTTAGCTATGTGGGGTGATTGGTGACCCTGATAAAAATTTTTAAAGAGTGTGGGGGTGAAAATCTTGGCACTGGTTTATTCATTCACTAATTCATTCAAAAGTACTTATTGAGGATCTGCTTTGAGCCAGTCACTGAGAATTTGAGGTGAACATGAAAGACTCTGCCCTGACCTCTCTAAGTTAAGAGGATTCTACTTGTAATTACAGGCTATGATATCAGGCAGGGATCAATTTCAAAACAGACCTTTACTACATGTGTGCGTGCTCAGAGGCATACACACCCTTGAAGGCTGAAGAGAGCAAGAAAGACACAGGTTAAAGGAAGTTTACTGTAAGCCCATAGAATGTATGAGAACACTCCCTGCCTCTATGGGCTAGGACTTGTTAAATACTGTTTATCTTGTGAGTGGCTGCATCTGGCATCTTTAAAAGGGGATTATCGACTCTCTTTCTGTTTTTATTTTGGGAAGTATTTGACTGGGTGCCATAATTTGATTTTAATCTGATTTTATCTCTGTAGTGCTTAGATAGTTTAATTGCTGGTTTGATCAGGCACCTAGAATGTGAATTGTTGGAAAAATAACATGCTGCATTCTTGTAGTCAGGACTGTTTCCATGGATTCTCTTTCCTGAATACAAGCAGTTATTCATAACTCTCCACGGACTAAAACTTGCAAAATAGTATTTTGTTCATCTAAATATTATTTAATAGAAATCCTGTAAAACAATATCTGAAATCCTAATATTAGGTAAGTTTTGGCATGAGGTCCTATGCAATAAAATAATTGAAACTGAAACAAAACTTAAATGGTAGACATCCTAATATGTGTTTCATTATAATATGACTCTTAAATATTAATCTCCTATAATTTTTAATAGCAAAGTAATCACTGGGATATAATAAAAAAGTATAGCTTGAAAGTTATTTGTTTGTAGATAGGAGACCTCTGTAAAGTACAGAGAAATATTATTCTTGCAAATATAAAGCACATCAGTATTTGGGGTTTTTTGCTTGAATTCTGTAAACACTACTAATAACCTATAAACAAATGGTCTTGGGGCACAACAATATCTTACTGTGATAAAATGTGTATATTTTGTTCATTCGGGCAATGAGATCAATCTCTAAAGAACTTGCCTTAACAAGCATCAGTATGACCCATTTTAAACTCGTCCCTGGAGTCCTAACAAGCAGCTGAATACAACATACTCCTACATTCAGAAGCCTGAAACACAAATGATTTGTATCTTAAATGTATTTATTTCAAGAAAGGGATTCTTTCCCTGGGAATTTTATCAGGAAGTGGGTGAACAGATGAGAAACTATGGCACTGTTGTAAAAAAATCAGTTACATATTTTTTAAAAGCTGTCTATAATCAAATGATTTATTCTATTTTATAGCATATCTAAGCTATAAGCTCCAAGTGATAAGAGCACACATATTAAAAATCAGAAAGTTCATGGCATGGTTTTGGCTCAAAGAACTTGAAACAGCCAAACACAGCCTTATATGGCCAGAGTGTTTGCATGTTTTCTTGGATTTCAGTAATAGAGCCCCTGAAATTAGTGACTAGAATGAAAGCTTCTTAGTTCCCTCCCCCTGCCCCCCTCACCAATTTATCCCTTTGCTCATCCCCCTTTCTCATTTGGTAACCGTAAGTTTTCTCCTATGTCTGTGAGTCTATTTCTGTTTTGTAAATAATTCATCTTTTGTATCTTTTTTTTAAGACTCCACATATAAGGAATATTATATAATATTTGTCTTTCTCTGTCTGGCTGACTCAGTATGAAAATCTCTAGGTCCATCCTTGTTGCTGAAGTAGAAGAGGGAGAAATCAAACAAATCCTAATAGAAAAGTCAACAGAACTGAAGAAAAAAACTAAGATGTTTTTCTCTAGGTCATCTACAGTGAGAAAACTTATTGTTTTGTTTTGCTTTAATTGTGTTGACTTTTCTATTGCTTCTTTCTGTCCTCTACTCTTGAAATGAAGTTGAAAAATTGTTTCCAGGAGTATTAGGCATACTTTTAGCTTATTTCTACCCTTACATGCAACTCCAATCTGGACAGTTTATTAGTTGATGAGACATAATATTGCCTCATTTGTCAAGATTAGATTTGTGGAGAAGAATTACAGGAATATCCTCCCCTTTTACTCTTTGCATCCACATGATTGTTAATTCATGTTTGGCAGTGTCTTCTGCAGGTTTAGAAGTGCTCTCAGAACACGCTGGGAAATAAATGGCTCAGCATTCACTTCCATGGGTGTTCACTCAGCTGACAAAATTGATGTAAATCAGGATCAGAAGAGGACTTTTCATTATTTAAATTGGAGAGAGTGATGTTCATTGGTTGCGCTTAACTGCTGAGGAGGCTTGGCTCAGTTGGTAAAGAATGTGGGAGACCTGATTTGATCCCTGGATTTGGAAGACCCCCTGGAGGAGGGCATGGCAACCCACTCCAGTATTCGTGCCTGGAGAATCCCCGTGGACAGAGGAGCCTGGTGGGCTGTAGTCCATGGGGTTATAGAAAGTCTGATATGATCGAGTGACTAAGCATACACAGACACTGTGAGAGGTTTCCAAATTTTATTTCTTAGGATAAAAGGTCTCCCACAGAGTGGAGTAGGAGTCAGAGAAAACCCAGAGGCCCATTCTAGCCCTTTGCTTCCTAATTACAACCAAAGGAGCTCTTCCTTCTGCTCTTTTAATAGCAATGTGTTAAATTTGCAAACAGCACTACAAAATGGATTTGCTGCTTTAAAACTTAGCATTTGAAGAGATAGGTCTTGTTAAATGAGCATCATAGGAGTGGGGATCTGAACCCAAATGTACTAGAGTCTGATGATGGTTCCCACAAATCCATTCTCCCTTTTTTCTTTCCAGTGATAGAACCCTGAACTCCCTCATCTCCTCCCATTTTAAAAAGACTGGTACAAGGCCACCCAACTAGGAAGGTTTATTTTCCTGCCTCTTTTAAACCAGCCCTGTGTCATACGACTAAGTCCAGAGGAGTGAGGTAGGAGCAGAAGTGATGTGTGTACATTCTTTAAAATGTGTCAATTCTTTAAAAAAAAGGAAGTCCATTGGCATCTATTTCTTCCCTTTCCAAGGGGACTGTCATAGCTACCTTAGTCTCTAAAATGGAAGCTATAAGTTGATGATGTCAGTGCCACCCCAGCAGATCTTAACTGATTCTTTTGAACTATAACATGAGTGAAAAATAAAATTACATGTTGTCGTGTGTGTGTGTGTGTGTGTGTGTGTGCGCGCACGTGTGTGCTCAGTCACTCAGTTGTGTCTGACTCTTTGAGACCCCCAGGGACTGTAGCCTGCCAGGCTCCGCTGTCCATGGGGGTTTTCCAGGCAAGAATACTGGAGTGGGTTGCCATGCCCTCCTCCTGGGGATCTTCCCAATGCAGGGATCAAACCAAGGTCTCCCACATTGCAAGTGGATTCTTTACTGTCTGAGCCACCAGGGAAGCCCATCTATTTTGAAGACCATCAAGATCCTCTATTTTGAAGATTTTGCTAAGCTAGTAGTTCAGCCTTTACCCAAAGTAAAGTAACAAAGGTCGTGCAAGATTCGTGAGGTCAGTTTCATTAGAAAGGCTGACTTTAAAGAATTTAATCTTCAATGTAATTGGGTTTTATCTCATTAAATAACATGGTACAGAGGAATATCATAGCAATCAGTGCTGTGCAGGCCGAATAGACAGATTCTGGTCATTACTGTCCTTATTATTTGACACAGCCCAAAAGTGGGGCAGGATGAAAGACAGATGAAAGGCAGGATGAAACAAACATGGGCAGGAATTAAGTGGAGGCAGTTTTGCGGCACACATGCCTAGCAGTTAGTGGGAACTGAGAGGAAAGCCTGGAATGAAGAGAAATGTAGACAAATGGCATCTGGGGGCACTCTGTCATTATTTATCATTTTGTTCTTTTGCTACATCTTTCCGATAAGAAACTTCTGAGTCTTTACACAGTAATAACAGTTATCTTACTGACACCNGAGAGGAAAGCCTGGAATGAAGAGAAATGTAGACAAATGGCATCTGGGGGCACTCTGTCATTATTTATCATTTTGTTCTTTTGCTACATCTTTCCGATAAGAAACTTCTGAGTCTTTACACAGTAATAACAGTTATCTTACTGACACCCTGGTGCTTCATATGCTCTCCTGATGCACAGGCATCGTCTTGTGTTTTCCTCCAAGGGCTCCTTAGGGGTTATATTAAACTCACCCTCAGGAGTCCTGCCATGGCCCTACACTGAACATATTAAAACCAGAATTACCTTTCTCTTCATAGAGATTGCTTCCCCTATCTATTCTCTGTTTGTCAATGTTACTTTTTTTTTTTTTTGCCATTTTTCTCTGAAGTTTTTTTGACTGCACTTGGTCTCCATTATTTTCCTATTGCGGGGTACAGGCTTAGTTACTCTGAAGCATGTGGGATTTTCCCAGACCAAGGATTGAACCCATGTCTCCTGAATTGGCAGGCAGATTCTTATCCACTGCACTACCAGGTAAGTCCTGAGATCTTTTTTCTTTTTACTTTTCTTTCTCTTTCATCTGTCCAGCCAGTGTCAACACCCCCTCCTCTTTTTTCTTTAAACTGGTTTTAGATTTATCCATTGCTTTCTGTTCTCACAGCCAGCTACTTGGTCCAAGACCAGAACACATCAAACCACACGGCCCCACAACCTTCTGTTTGGTCATAACCAGATTTTGTTTGTTCTCACATATTAAGATTGAAGAAGTTACTCTAGAAGCTGCTTCCTTCCTCAATAACCCGTTACAGTTGGCTCCCATTTGTTTATTGCGTATAAGCCATATTTGCCTTCTTGCCAGGCCTTCCATAAACGGTGCTGCTGAAATGTGTTCTAGGGTAGTCAGTAAGCACAGGTTTTGGTGTCCTCCTGACCTAGCTTCAAATTCCAGTGTCAGCACTTAATTACAGGCTCTGTGGTATGGCCATTTAAGCCTCAATTTATTGTCTGAAAAGCTATGACAATGCCCCCTTGAGAGGGCTTCTTGAGACATCTCAAATGGAGTGATGTCTGGAAGGTGCGTGGAATAGTACACAGCACACAGTAGGTGCTCAGCTCGTGTACTTCCTGTTGCCTTGCAGCCAGCACTCCCTTCCCTGCGCCGTCCACATTAGATTCCTCCTCTCCTGGACTACATCGTCTCCATTCCTTCCTTGGCATTTTCAGGGCCTTTCGCCCTTTAACCCCTCTTGAAGTCCTACTTTCCTCACAGATGCTTGTCTGAATTCTCACTGCTTCTGTCGTTGACTGACATCTGTCATGTATTTTCTTCAGCTACAGTTCAAGTGCACCCCTTGAAAGGTAGGAATCATTCTTATACTTTGCTACTCTCTCCAGCATCTGGCTAATGTTGATCACCTATCATTCGCTCAGCACTTAGCCATGGCGATATTAACGTAGATGGATTTACAAATATAACAAAAATAACAAACTCATTAGATGTACTAGTTTACGAAACATTTTGGAACACATGTGCTCAAGTAGCCTTGCTGTTGTTATGGCCTCACATACCTATTTGCACTGTCTCCCACATGACTTGATTTGAAGCAGTGATCGGAAGGCTATTTGGTGATGTGGGCCAGAGAGAAAAGGTGAAACCTAAGTGTCCAAGGGAAAAGGGGGCAAAGGTAAGAAGATGTGAAACTGAGAGAAAGGAATGAAGGTCATGGAAAGGGCAGTAAGGTGAATATATAAGGCTATCTCAGCATCATGCTGAATCCTAGATATCAACAGTTTCATCAAATTCCATTCATAAACCTGAAAAACTGGTGTTATCCTTGTATTAACACATCTGTTATAGGTGAACTATTACACACACATGAAAGGTNTCTTTGCATGAAATTTTCCCTTGGTATCTCTAATTTTCTTGAAGAGATTTCTAGTCTTTCCCATTCTATTTTTTTCCCTCTATTTCTTTGCATTGTTCACTTAGGAAAGCTTTCTTATCTCTCCTTGCTATTCTTTGGAACTCTGCATTCCGATTGGTGTATCTTTTGCCTTCTGCTTCTCTTCTTTTCTCAGCTATTTGTTAGGCCTTCTCAGACAACCACTTTGCCTTTTTTTGCATTTCTTTTTTGGGAATCGTTTTGATCACCACCTCCTGTATAATGTTACAAACTTTTGTCCAGAGTTCTTCAGACTATCTGAAGAACTCTGTCTATCAGATCTAATCCCTTTAATCTATTCTTCATTTCTACTGTATAATCATAGGGTATTTGATTTAGGACATACTTGAATTACCTAGTGGTTTTCCCTTCTTTAAGTATATATGCGGTATAATCATGATGATTTACATACATCATGATTATTACAATAAGTTTAGTAAACATCTGTCATCTCATATAGAAATAAAATTAAAGAAATAAAAAATTGTCTTATAATGAGAATTCTTAGGATGTACTCTTAATAAGTTTCATATATAATATATGTAATGTTAATTATATTTATCATGTTGTACATTGTATCCCTGAACTTTTCCAGTGGCCCAGTGGTAAAGAATCTGCCTGCAATGCAGTGGTTGCAGGAGACGCAGGTTTGATCTGGGTCAGGAAGATTCCCTGGAGGAGGGCCTGGTAGCCCATTCCAGTATTCTTTCCTGGAGAATCCCATGGACAGAGGAGTCTGGCAGGCTACAGTCCGTAGAGTCACAAAGAGCCAGACACTACTGAAGCGACTTAGCACACGCATGCACACACACACATCATATCCCAAATACTTGTTTATCTTATAAATAGAAGTTTGTACCCTTTGGTGCCTTACTGACTTTGACTAAATGGCAAAATCAACAGTTTAAGCAGTAGCTGTTTAAGAGATGTGACCATCTTGTTGCTCTGCGGGAACACATGATTTCTTACACATGGCCTTTCTTACTGATTTGAAATTGAATTTGTGACTCATATTAGTCTAACAACTGCTCTGGGACCACCATTAATGACTTAGTAATGGAGTTCAAATCAGAAGCACTACTTTTTGTTTTCTCCAAGAATCTGAATTATACCTTCCTCCTAAATAATTTCCATGCAGATTTGGTCTTTCTTAAAAAGATGGACTTGTCCTACTTCAGTACAAGAAATGTGACAAGTTATAAAAATAGATACAGATCTGAGATTCTGCCACAATTTTCCTCAGTACTGGATTTATATAAAAAATGGACATCTTCAAATTTTTGGTTATGGAACATCTGAACAAGCACAAATACTTCTACAACCCATAATTGCCAGCTTGGACCATAAAAAATGTATGGCTTTTTGTGGATTAAAGACTTAGATTTCAACACGGACTCTCCCCAACCTCCACTGCAAAATCCAGCAGTCTTATAAATACAACATAAATCCACATGCACTATAATTATTGTGGTCAATTATGCTAAACCAAGCACATAGTTTTTCCTCAAACATTTTCATAAGCAAGGAAAAAATTGCCTTCACAACTCATTTTTAGAGATGGGCTAACAAGTTCAGGTCATTTGAGAGCTGACTCATTTTTTTTTTTTTTGGGTCTCTACATTTAAGCCATGTTCACGTTTGGAGGAACCTAACTAAACTAGCTTTCTATTACCTTGATTGAGACCAGATGAAAAGAGACTGAAAACAGGTCAGGGTTTTTACATCCTGAGGACATCTTTATAATAAGTAGACCTCTTGTAGTTTATGACCAGATACCTTCTAAAGTAATGTAATTTTCAAACAAACAGCTTTGAGGGAATATAGTTTACATACCATAACACTCACCTATTATAAGTGTACAATCTAAATATTTTTAGTAAATTTATACAACAGTGTAAACATTACCATATTTCAGTTTTAGAACATTTCATTACTCCTAAAAGTTCCCTGTGTCCATCGACAGCTTACCTGTTTCTACTTCCAATTCCAGACAACCACTGACTTGTATTCTCTCCATAGATTTGCTTTTTCTAGACATTTCACATAGGTAAATTGGATAGTAATTATGCCTCTTGTGTTTGATTTCTTTTTGGGGTACTCATACATGTTATAGCATCCTTTGATTGTTGAATAACATGCCACATTTTAAAAAATCCATTTACTAGTTGATGGACACTTACATTTTTGTCCAGTTTTTGGCCATTCTGAATATGCTGCTATGAACATTCACTTATATGTATTTGAATGGACATATGTTTTCATTTCTCTTCAATGAATTCCAAAGAACTGACTCACTTTGCTCCATAGTAAGTTTGTATTTAAATTTTAAAGAAAATATCAAACATTTTCACAGTATGTGGCTTGTTATATCCCCACCAACAATACATCCCCACTTGATATTTTCTGTATTTTGATTATAGATTCTAACAGATGTAGAGTGGCATGTCATTGTAGTTTTAATTTGCATTTTCTGACAAACAGTGTTTAACATCTTTCATGTGCTTAATCAATCATTTATATATCTTCTTTGGTGACATGACTTAACATTTTTGCCCATTTGTAAATTAGAGTACCTGTCTTTTTATTATTAAGATGTAAGTGTTCTTTATATACATTGGATACAGGTCCTTTATCAGACCAGTTTTCTTCTCGTCTATGGCTTGCCTTTTTATTTTCAAACTCACTTGAGACAGTGAAGACAAGAAAATATACGAATTCTGAACCATCCAGGCATGGAAATGCTGCTTTTACCCTTCATTTTTCCCCGCTAAACGGTAGCTAGCAAACAGGAACAGATAGTCATGTACGTGTGGCTTTGCAGACAACTTAGAGACCGTGACCTGGACCTGGAGTGATCAGCTCTTTGGCCGTGATATTTGTCAGGTTGTCTAAGCAACGCCTATATGTGCTATGGCATGCTTAGGAAATAGTTGAGGGGAAGGAAAATGGAGAAGAGGCAAGAAGGGGGTAGGAAAATAGAAACTGTTATGGAGAAGAGAGAACAAAGAGAGTCATTGGCAGAAACACAGTATGAGGAGTCTTCCTCTGTATCCTGACACTCATACGGGACCAGCCCATATTGTTTACTACTCTAAGACTTGGGGCCTAACAGAATGCTTATCTTTTAGCTGGCATTCCCTAGTGTGTGTATCAGTCACTTAGTTGTGTCTGACTCTTTGCAACCCCGTGGACTATAGCCTGCCAGTCTCCTCTGTCCATGGAATTCTTTAGGAAAGAATACTGGAGTGGGCTGCCATTTTCTCCTCCAGGGGATCTTCTCAACCCAGGGATCAAACCTGGGTTTCCTGCATTGAAGACAGATTCCTTACTGCCTGAGCCACCAGGGAAGCCCTGGCATTCCTTAACTGTTTTAGAAATATGACTTACTGAAAGAAGGCTATCCATCAATTCAAAGTCTTTGATTGATGTGATATCCTAGCCATGGTGTGAGGTCTTAGCCTCTGCCCTCAAGAGATACATAGAATATTTGGGAGGGAAATATAATCAAATTATTAAAAAGGAAAGCATGTTAAGTTCTGTAATAGACAGATGAAAAAAATCTTATGAAACAGTAAAAGAAGCTACTTGTGTTGTCTCAGGGCTTGGTGAAGAGTTCATAGAGTGCATGGCACTTTAGTTGGGAAGGCTATTGAAAGCATGGTGTGAAAAGTCGTTTGAGAAAGGATGAGAATGGCATAGTAGCTAGAGGTACAACACATGGACAGAAAACATTGGGCACACATGTGGGACTTTCAGGTCAGGCTAGAGGTTTGTATTATAGCCTGGGGCACATGAAAAGCAATAGGGGTCCCTGTAAGTTCACCCTCTACCTTGCTGTTAGAGCAATTTTCTTTAGAATATAAGTTTTATGATGTTAATATCCCTTATAAGCCATAAAGCCACCCAACTGTCACATGGTATTATGAAATATGAGCTTCCATAGATAGATACCAGCATGAAAGTCTTATTGTGGAAGCGTCAGTTCACACAAGTCATTGAACTTCTATGGTGGCCTAAGCCCAACCTCCTGATTTCCATGCCCTGGTGTAATCCCTTCCTATACCATATTATGGATCTGTGTGACCAATAGAACACAGATCAGTAATAATACAGAAACACACAAGTAATACAGAACACAGAAAGAGTAATAATATGTCACTTCTAAGGCTACATCATAAAACACATTGTGGTTCTGTCTTGGATGATTTGCTCTGGGAGAGCCAGTCACCGTGTTGTAAGATATTCAAGTGGCCTATGGATTTCCCCAGGTAGTGAGGAATCTTAGTTGCCAGCAATCATATGAGTGATTCAGCCTAGAGCCAGCCTGTCCAACCCCAGTCATGTCTTCAGATAATTGTGGCCCCAGCTGGCCTCTTGAGTGCAACCTTATGAGAGATTCTAAGTCAGACCTACCAGTTTCTAGACCCACAGAAATTTTGAGATAATAAATGTTTAAGTCATTAAATTTTGTGTTAATTTTTAGAGCAGTTGATAATAATACGGTCATCAATCATATAAAGTCAGAGTTAGAAGAAATACTAGCAATTAAGTAAGGCAGGTGCTGATAATTGGGTTCAACATTTCCAATGAAGTTTGAAGAAATTTGTGGAGTCCTCCTCCACCTGCCCTGAATACATTGAAACCTCCTTACTATCCCTGACTTTAAGAGACATGGTGCTTGGTCCAACCTTGCCTGTCTAATTAATGATCAGAACTCCATTTCCTGACCACAAGTCTGACTTTTACCACTATATTGTGCTAATGTCCATGAAAATGTATTAATTTAGTTAGCCTCTTTAATTTATAAGGGATACCCACCATTTGCTGAAGATTAGTCATTGAGTTTGTTAAGAATTATTCATCTAGGAAGAATATATTATACGGCTAAGGAGAGTGGGAGGCAGTTTGAATGCTAATTGTGGTAGCTAAATAATGGTCCCCAAAGATATGTAGGCTGTATCCCTGGAATCTAGGAAAGTTGCCTTATGTGGCAAAAGAGATTTTGGAGATGGAATTAAATTCAGTTCAGTCAATCAGTCATGTCCAACTCTTTGTGACCCCATGGACTGCAGCATGCCAGGCCTCCCTGTCCATCACCAATTCCCGGAGCCTACTCAAACTCATGTTCATTGAGTTGGTGATGCCACCCAACCATATCATCCTCTGTTGTCCACTTCTCTTCCTGCCTTCAATCTTTCCCAGGATCAGTGTCTTTTCAAATGAGTCAGTTCTCCACATCAGGTGGCCAGAGTAGTGGAGTTTCAGCTTCAGCATCAGTCCTTCCAATGAATATTCAGGACTGATTTCCTTTAGGATGGACTGGTTGGATCTCCTTGCAGTCCAAGGGACTCTCAAGAGTCTTGGTACATGTGAAGACTGCACTGATGGCTGTACTTCTCTACAAAAATAAATTCTCCTCTACAAAAATAAAAAAGAATGATTTTGTTTTTGAAAGCTGCTTGATATATAATGATGCCTTAAAGAGTCTACTATCACAGCAGCCATGCGTTAGTTACCTGGTCATCTGTCTTGTACAGCTTCAAGACCACTGGAAGTGTGGAGCAACCTAGATGTATGAGCCTTTTCTCTCCTTATTCTGGAATAAATTTCAAAATTTCAATGTTAAAAAAATGTGTAGTCATCATATTTACTTGTATTGTTCAACCCTACAACTCAGTTTTCTGGAGATGCTTGTATTTCAGATTTCTACTGATTTAGTCTTTGTATTCTTTTGTTTCAATGTACTGATCACATTTGCATAGATAAAATGCTTTCTGTTTCTCTCTGAGCCCTGGTGGACTGGAATAACATTTACATCATTCTCTTGGTAGAACTTCTTGTGCCTCATGATAAAGATAACACTATAAAATGAAGCAAGAGGAACATTTTTAAAATAGGCTCTGATCCAGTTAGACCTTCATTAGATATCCCTCCATTTACAGAGTAATGAACTGAGGAATAAATTTTATCAGCATGACAAACAACTGACATAATTGAGGCCAGTGATTTCCTAACGTTCCACAAAATCCTGGTCCTTTTAGTTGGAGATAACTGTAAAAATAAATGACTTGGGCTTACTGACTGGGCTTCTAATGCCTGACTGAGGTTCACCCAAAGGGCTGAAGTTCAACTTCTCTTTTATCTCTGAACGTGCCTCAATCCTGGACATTAGTCCTCAGTCACCGAATGCCAGGCTGGCCCACTACTACTATGGTTAGCAGTACCTTAGAGGAGGGAGTGCCTTTTTCCTAATTTGACCCAGGTTGGTTAATGCCTGTTGAGCTAGAAAGATGCCTTACCTGGTGCAAGATGAAAGGCAGTCTGAAGTTAGCAGACCAGGTAGTCATTCTCTCTAAACACAAAACCCCGACTATCTAAATCAGTAATGAAAACCGACAAGCTCCTAATAAAGTGACCTTGTTTGGTCAACAGAGACAGACAGCTGAGGCAGAGTTCATCTCTACCTTAGTGGGGTTTACTGCCTCCCAGGTGCCATCTAATGGTGGCTATTTACCAGTAACCGTAGTAGGTCTTTTGTGACAACTTTAAAGCTACAGATTATAAACCATGCAAAAATTACTTTCCTTCCTGTAGATGCTCTCAGTCTAAGGTAGGCAGGGGATGAAAACAGGCACCTCCAGAAGGCGGTGTTTGACCTCCCTGCAAATAAGAGGCTCATGCCAGCCTTTTTGCTTTTGTGAGAAATTAAAATTCAATATATAACCTGAAATCTCCCCAGTTTATTAAAGTCAGATCACAGGTTCCAGAAGGGAAGATGAAATTTTCATTTATCTTCACTCTACACTTAGATACTGTGTGCAACTGCCTCGGCCAAAATCTTGTAGATTTTGATACATTTTATCTGTTTACACAGATCAACAATGCTTGGCTACTCTCAAAGGTAAACACTAAATCCTGTTTACAGAGGAAGGGCAGTGTCTGCGGGAAGCATGTGCACAGTGCTCCAGGCTCCCCTTCTTTTTCCTTTTTCAGAGACTCCAGGGGAATATGGGCCTTTGTACCCTTTTACCAGCAACCCTAAATCATGATTAATTTAAAGCCCTTTCTCTCCTTGGTTAGGCCTGACACAAGCAACTGCTTTTCTGTCACATTGATTTTTCTGTCCTTGCAGATTCAAAGCCAGGGTTGAGTCTTCCTAACAGGGTGAATTCTCTGACAAGGAAGTTTTGCAACCTAATTTACCACTGGAGTCAAGCTTGTCAGTGAGTGCCAGAGGGGAACTGTCGCAATCCACTGGTTAAGTATGCATTTAATAGTGTTTATCCAAGCAAGTTTGTGATTTCTTCACTCTCTCCAACAAATATGTTATTTGTAATACCTATCTTCTGTAATCTAGGTGTTTGAAAAATGTCTCTAACGTGTGTGGGCTAGAATGCATTTTGTTTTCCTGCGAGTCTATTCATTGAACAAGGGCAGTCTCTGAGGAATCATCAGAAACTGCTTGCCATTTTTTCCAAATCCTCTCTCTCTGCAGTGACCATGACTTAATCCTGAAGGAAAACGAGGTAATCTTTTCAAATAAACATTCTCAAGGATGTTTAGAGGGAACCCAATTGCTAGTATGCAGAACCCTCCCAGTGATTGAAAATAGTTACGTTGAGGGAGTACAATTACAGTAAGCTGGAGTGTTTGTAAGTATTCGGTATTTTCAGATGATTAACAATNAATAAACATTCTCAAGGATGTTTAGAGGGAACCCAATTGCTAGTATGCAGAACCCTCCCAGTGATTGAAAATAGTTACATTGAGGGAGTACAATTACAGTAAGCTGGAGTGTTTGTAAGTATTCGGTATTTTCAGATGATTAACAATAATAAGTTGAATTGCAAGAAAAGATATGTGTGTGTGTGTCTGTGTGAGTTCAAAGAGTCATCCAGGGTCTTTTTACTCAATGCTGTTGGTAGAGAGAGAAAGTAAAAGCTTTCACTAGGTAAGGAACATTGGCAATGTTTGAACCTAAGCCCGTTAGGTTTCACTGGACTAACCTGCTTCTTGAGAAAGTAAATAAGAGTAGAAACATTTGATCATTAAGTGGAATGAGAGCACTGAAACAAACACATTTGGTTGCATGCAGTTTATTAGTGCAAATTCCCAGTCTCAAGGAGCTTGGCCAGCAAGAGGGATGACTTAGAGGAAGGATTGAATAACCCCAAAATTACCTGGATAATAAAATCAACTAAATCAATGCAGACAACATTTGCTGGAGTCTATCATATTACTTAGAACATNAATTCCCAGTCTCAAGGAGCTTGGCCAGCAAGAGGGAAGACTTAGAGGAAGGATTGAATAACCTCAAAATTACCTGGATAATAAAATCAACTAAATCAATGCAGACAACATTTGCTGGAGTCTATCATATTACTTAGAACATTATTTTGTATTTTATAATATTCAAAATGTTTGTCAAATACTTTCTCTTCCCCTCTTTGGTCTGTAGGCTTTTGAAAGATAGACCTCGTTTCTCATTTGGGCCTGAAGTCTCAAGATGGAATGCTCATCCTGGCACAAATGAAGGCAGAAATCATTAAAGGGAATGAGTCTGGTCTTGATTTAACATTTTGATCTCCCATTGTCTGTGGCCTGATATTCTCTAATTTATTTATCTTTTGTTTAAGTTGCCTATACAGTCAAAGCATCTTTTTATGTCCCCACCTATGCATGACAATGCATCATTACCTTATTAAAAATCTTAGAGCAGTCTGTTTTTTTCTGTCCAGTAGAAGTGCAGTATGGGCCACATGTATAATGTAAAATTTTCTAGTAGCCACATTAAAAAGTAAAAAGAACAATATATCTTATTTAACTCAACATATCTAGAACATTACCTTTTCAATATGTAAATATAAAATTATTAAGATACTTTCCTTTTGCATACCAATTTTTTGGAATTGGGTATATATTTTAACTTACTAGGCATCTCAATTCAGACCTACTTTCAGGCTATAATGCTGATGATCACATTCCTAGTGATCAATGGATACACAAGACCATTGTGGTAAGAAGAGCTCTGTAGCCATATGTAAATGTAGGGCATGTTTCTCCCTGCTTAGCAAGCAACTGTGGTTTGGAAACAACACCATCCTCAGTGGTCTCTATGAAAACTTGAATTGACCAACCATCCCAATCTGACCAGGGTTTCCTGGGACGTAGGGCTTGCAATGCAATAACCGGGACAGACCTGAGTAAACTAGAAAGGCTGATTGATCATCCCATATTTAACCCATGCTTATCCAATCGACATATGTTACCATCCTGGCCACTGTGCTGCTTAGAATAGTGGCCACCTTTGAGGCAAAAAGGGTTGAAAGCAGTGAAGTTGCTGCCTCTTGGCAACAACCTATGGATTAGTGGGGATGTTTTAAAAATAGACAACAAAAAAGACCTACTATTTTTTCTTCTTCTCTTACTCTCAGACCTTTGTGCTTCGCTTGTGTTGTGGTTATTGTACTCCATTCTAAATGACTCTCCTGATGGATTATGACTCATTCTAGGTATTGGAAAAATCTGAAGTTCACAAGATTTCCAACCTGTGTAAATCGATTTAGGGACCCTTGGGACGTTGCAGAATTGCAAAATCAGGCATCTGAAAGTGCATCCATCCATTTATCTCTTCTTAATCAACGGATTCTAAAAGTGAAGTCATAGCCTGTGGATTCTAACACTTTTTGACAGCTCCAAGAGAAGGAATGAGTAAGCATTCAATACATGTTATTGAACTGCTAATATGTAACTTGACAAGGTTAAGTGCCCTATGTGAAGCACTTAACATATTTTATTGCATAATATCTGGACTTCACATCAATCTTACAAGGTTGGCATTATTATCCTTGTTGTTTTTAAATAGAAAAATAAAATATATATAATTTTCTTTATTCACTATTCATCTAAAGTTCTTTTAAAAATTATATTCTCAATGGATTTAGCATTTAGTGGAGAAAACAGGCTTCTGGGCCTATGGCTGTTATGAGTATCTAAAGAGATAAGCAATACCCCTGGAGAGGAGAGACAGCAAGAACACTTAAGAGCAGAGGTTGGGAGTGGGCATGAGGCATAGAGGTGATCAGCAAAACTCCCTGGAAGCATGGTGCCTCATGCCCGACACACTAGTTTTTCTGCTGTATTGTAAATTTTCCTCCCTTTCCCAAGAGAGTTCCGTTATTCTACAGTGACGAACTTTAGTTTATTTTTCTGCATCATAGTGACATAAGTGACAGAACTCTGAATTATGAAGCAAAAGAGTGGGGTTCTCCACTAGGTTCTCTGGATTTGCTATTTATGAAGTCCTTAGGTGAAGTCTCTTAAGCATTTGGGACTAGAGTTTCTTCACCTGTGAAGTAAGGCAGATCAGCCAGTTTATCCACAACACTCTCTGTTCCAAACTTAAGATACTACGAGCCCTTCCGATAGGGTCTTCCTTTTCCACTTTTACTGTTCTTCCATTAGCTGGAGAAGGAAATGGCAATCCACTCCAGTACTATTGCCTGGAGAATCCCATGGATTCTGGTAGGCTACAGTCCATGGGGTCACAAAGAGTCGGATACGACTGGGCAACATTCCTGNTGTTCTTCCATTAGCTGGAGAAGGAAATGGCAATCCACTCCAGTACTATTGCCTGGAGAATCCCATGGATTCTGGTAGGCTACAGTCCATGGGGTCACAAAGAGTCGGATACGACTGGGCAACATTCCTGTATTAAGAATCGTTACCTGGAAACCATGGTTCATAGGCATGAAATTGCATCTGAGTGTAAAGGGAACTCAACTTACAAGGAAAACATTTCATTTTGTTTTATTTTTGCCAAGGTCAAAAATTCCTTCCATCATACCTGCAGGTTTCTTCACCTAAGTATGGCCTAGGATGAACTAGTGAAGATTTGGCAAATCAGAGTAATAATGGCAGAGGGACAAAATTTCACCAAATGCCTCAACCTAGCATTACCAGATTCATAACTGAAGAATAATGAATTTAACCCACCATTTATTAACACCTGAAAGTTTCCTATACAGAAGCCAAGACAAACAAACCTCACATTCTCACATGAATGTGCTTTGGTGACAGACCAAAATCTTAATCTTAGAATCTGGATTTTCTAAGAAATCAGCTTTCTTCTTGTGTTTAGCTTTGTTGTGCCTGGGAATGCATTTAGGTATATAGCTATGAATCAGGAAAGAGGGAAAGAGAAAGAGAAACTGTTGTGATGTGTTCCCGATTTTAGCATAAGTTTCCAGCTTGAAGATAGAAATCATTTATAAGATTACATTAAAAAATAAAAGGATGGAAAGGGAAAAACTGTTGAACATGATCTTATTTGTACACTTAGCCTTTCATACTGAAGTTTTTTTTGGGGGGGGGGTAGTTTCAAAAAACTTAGTTTTATGTTTTGATTTAAATGAAATGAAAACATCCCATGTTTTACGAACAAACATGGTAATTAACTTCCATTGTGTATTAACATACAAAGTAATATACATTAGTTATAGAAGATTCTGCTTTCATAAAATGGATATTTTTCCTCACTGAATATTGAAGTTGATAGGTTTTTTCTCTGCNAAGTTTTTTTTTGGGGGGGTAGTTTCAAAAAACTTAGTTTTATGTTTTGATTTAAATGAAATGGAAACATCCCATGTTTTATTAACAAACATGGTAATTAACTTCCATTGTGTATTAACATACAAAGTAATATACATTAGTTAAAGAAGATTCTGCTTTCATAAAATGGATATTTTTCCTCACTGAATATTGAAGTTGATAGGTTTTTTCTCTGCAGCTAACCATGTGATAGATTTGGCCACATGTAACTCAGCAGAAAGGTCCATTGACTGACCATATCATGATGCTCTTCCATATCCAACTGTTTCTTAAAAGGATACTACTACAGGTTTAAACCCTGAATATTTAATATGGCACACTTGGAAAGTCATCCAACTTCCCATGACAGAGTTACAGACATGGTGCACACTTATCCAGAGTCAGTATATCCAACATCTGTTTTCACCAGTTACTGGAAAACACTAGCATGAAAGTCTCTGGCATTTTCCACCTGAACTTTGCTACTGTAAATGTGGCCAGCCCACCTTTACACAGCATTGTAATTGGCATATAGGAGCCAGTGGAAGATATCATCAAGCCTTAGCAACAATTGTCACCAACAACTTCCTGTTTAGTATGAGTACCACTCGTGACTACCACATTTATAAAGAACTCCACGCTTTCATCATACCGGAAACAGGTGTATCTCTAAGACTTGCCTTCCTCTCTACATCTTGCCTTCCCAACTTCTGTCCCTTCTCATCACCCTGCACCCCCACAGCTTAGGCTTGCTTCTCTTTGCTCAGGCTGCAAGCGGGCTCACTTTTATCTGCTTATAAAGCCAAGCATTAATTTTGTACAAGTGTTCTGCCACATATTTTAGCCTCTTCCTGTTTGAAATTAATCTGTATGTTAACAGCTTGCAAAGCCTTTAAAGCCAAGCTTTTGCACAAACTTACATCCACTGTGTTGCTAAGTCACCATATCGGTGTTATCTGCCTTGTCACCTAACCCACAAAGCAATAAGCAACTTAAACTTAGAAATTTAGGGTTCTTTCTTCCTCCATCTAAAGTACCTGATTTGTATGCAAGAAAGGTGGCTTGGAGGCCTGGGATTATTAACTCTTGAGAGTTGCAAGAGTTACGTGCAGGTTGAGGATTACAATTTGCAATCGCATGCAAGCTCCTGTTGCAAATCCTTTAAAATATTTGCCTTTTATACCTTTTGTCTTTTCCCTCCTGAAACTTTCGGCCCTCCAGCATATCATTTTTACATACAGAAAGGATGGTATTTGACCTGTTGAAAGGCTGGCTATGATGTTTAGTTCACTCCTCCGGAGGCTGGTACAAAGGAAAGGTCAAGCTTGCCCTTAGCTCTGCTGGGTCAGTCCTTGTCCCTGCTACCCACTGTTCAACAACCTACCCTGACCCATTCCTTAAGGAACTTGGCAGAAAAGCCTCCCTTCTTTGTCTTGCGTTCATTCTTTGGAGGTAAACTGCAGACCTACTAGCTACACAGCACCTTGCTTCACTATGAGAATCACATCTGGTTCCTGTTCTTAGACGGTCACCTCTGTTCATGCCCTTCCTGCCCTCTGGGTGCACAGTCTAATTGGCAATCTGCAGAAAGAGCTTTCTCTTTCTGGAACTCTCTACTGAATTATGAAAGTAGTTGGACTTTACCATCTTTTCTAGATTTGCTTTCTTTTATTCCCCTAAACTCACCTATGTGACAGCCAGATTGTACTGTTTAATGTCCCCTGAACCCACCCTGCCTATAAAATTCATGGAAGAGCATGTCACTCTTTTGCCCATCACTAGGGATATAACCCTTCTACTTAAAAGTCTATTTTAAGTATATTTTCTTTTTGCCTGGATTAAATTTTTTTTTGCCTTTTTTGACTCAGAGTAAGTGATAGGAAAAAAATAAACCACAATAAACTTCAGAGTCTAAAGGATCTCATTCTGCATTTGGGGTCTACTGCTTACTAACCATGCCCCATTGGAAGAGTTAAGGGGCCTCTCTCGGCCTCCGTTTCATCATCTGCAAGATGGAGAGAATAATACTGCAAAAGAGTTTAGGCTTTTTAATGAGGTAGTTTGCATAAATGGCTTAGCACAGTGTCAGGCACTTAGTGGGTACTTCTTAAATGCTAGTCATTATCCCTTCTTGGAAACCTCCACTATTAAATTTTGCTTTGGGTCGAAGTTTACAGGATTATTCCCTGTCTTAGACTCCAAGTTGCTTAATAATCGGCACTACAGTTTATTCACATGGGATTCCCTGTAACTTTGCACAGCAGCTTTGTACCCAGCAGATGCTCAGGCACATTAGATACATCACTGCTACTGTAAAAATACAGATAATTTTAGGTCTGTAAAGAGCAAACCTGTGCACAAAGCTTAAGTTCTTTAAAGCCTTTGCTGTGCTCAGCAAGGTTCCTGAGTGTAGGATAGTTACAAGGAGAAAGTGGCAGCTATATGTGCAGGCTCACGTAATTTAGGGCCGTGTGGTGACCTCTCCCTGAGGTCACACACAAAATGAATCAGGAGAAGAGAAAACAGAGGCACAACCAGCTGCTCTCAGATCCCTAGATATGCCAACAAGGAGGAGAGACTCAGTCTTTCCTGATTAATCTTTGATGATTTATTCTTTGGACGTCATTTAAAAGGAACATTTTAAAGTAAATTAATTGAACTCCCATGACCTTTTACCCTACTTGTATCATCAAAAGAAACTAGATCTTGAATTTTTAAAAATACCCTGTTTTCTGTGACTTATAAGCTACTGAGGAATCTCAGTTGGGTTTTCTTTTTCTTTTATTTATAAATACAAATCCAGCTTTCTTGGCTATAAATTGAAACATCCCAAGTTTGAAAATCCCAATTTTTGTCAATAGGTGTTGAGTGAAGGGTGTCATAGGGATGAATAAATGATAAATATATAATCTAAGACACACAAAATGGGAAAGTATTAGGTTGGTGCAAATGTAATTATGGTTTTGGACTGTGAATTGTAAATCATTATAACTAGGCTCAAACACACATTTTTGCCAATGAGAAATAAGTTTTTGTTTATTCCTGTAACATAAAAATCTATGCTTTGGGCTTTAACGAACTCCTGGAAAGCATTTTATGCTTCATGCTGGTTGTGGGAGTGTTTTCTCTGCCAAAAGTTGTCGAGATGCTTGAAGAAGTGGTAGTCGGTTGGCGAGAGGTCAGGTGAATATGGTGGATGAGGCAAGATTTCCTAGTCCAGTTTGTTCAACTTTTGAAGTGCTGGTTGTGCAAACTGCAGTCGGGCGTTGTGGAGAATTGGGCCCCTTCTGTTGATCAATGCCAGCTGCAGGCATTGCAGTTTCCAGTGTATCTCATCAATTTATGGAGCAGACTTCTCAGATGTAATGGTTTCCCTGGGGATTCAGGAGGCTGTAGTGGATCAGATAGATGGGCAGCAGACCACCAAACAGCTACCATGACCTTTTTTTTTTTT
>SJYV01025559.1:542446-579487 GCA_006410875.1 Neotragus pygmaeus
GGTATTTCTTTGGAAGGACTGATGCTAAAGCTGAAACTCCCGTACTTTGGCCACCTCATGCGAAGAGTTGATTCATTGGGAAAGACTCTGATGCTGGGAGGGATTGGGGGCAGGAGGAAAAGGGGACGACAGAGGACGAGATGGCTAGATGGCATCACTGACTCGATGGATGTGAGTTTGAGTGAACTCTGGAGATGGTGATGGACAGGGAGGCCTGGCGTGCTGCAATTCATGGGGTCACAAGAATCGGACACGACTGAGTGACTGAACTGAACTGAACCGATGTGTTTTCCAGTGTGTGTAAGTTCTATGAGAACATTTTTTTTATGATTTTTTGTTTTCATTTTACTAAATTAAAAATGTATATGCAGTGTATGCCAGATCACCTAAAGATTGCTGTATAGACTCAGGGTTTCTATTTGTGTTACAGTTGTTTCGACATTGAAAGTTCAGCTAAGTAGTCAGTATCTAACTTTTCATGTCCTGTGACCAGTCTCATGTCAAAACAGGAATTGTCACCAGATAGCCATTGAGATGCTTTTTGCCAGTGATAACGTCAGAATTTTTCTATTACAATAATGAATTACAATAGAAAAACCTTTTTATTGACTAAGCTTTTTAACAAATCATGGTTGTTTTATTTGATATTATAAAATTGGAATCATGAAGAAACTAACAAGAGTGAACTTACTACATAAATGAACTTGATGTTTTTTGCTATGTGGAGTGCTACGTCAAAGATGACTTTACCATAATTGGTTACAGAGAGGTGGTGGCAGTTTGGGACCTTCCCATTCACATAGAGGAGCGGACACACGCAAATGAGTAGAGCCTGAGGGGATGCAGTCAGAATACTCACCACATTCAGGCCAGGAGTGAACGTCAGTTGTGGGTCTGTCTTGTCTTTTTATGTTCAGGTACTTCTTCTTGTTCAGCCGCTAAGTTGTATCCGACTGTCCCTCACCATCTCCCAGACTTTTCCCAAGTTCATGTCCATTCAATTGGTGATGCCATCCAAACATCTCATCTTCTGTTGCCTTCTCCTTTTGCCTTCAATCTTTCCCTGCATCAGGGTCTTTTCCAAAGAGTCGGCTTTTCGCATCAGGTGGCCAAAGTGTTGGAGCTTCAGCTTCATCATCAGTCCTTCCAATGAGTATTCAGGATTGATTACCTTTAGGATTGACTGGTTTGATCTTCTTGAGGCAACTTGTAAATGTTCAATATTAGTAAATGCAGAAGAAAATATAAGAAAAATATTTTTTAAATTCAGTGAAAATTAATTTTTTTACATTATTATATTTTGGGATTTACTGTTGCATTTTTACCAATAATGGATTGATGGTAAAGATAAGTTAACGATCAAAAATTTCTCTTTTGATTGTGCAATACTGAAGGTTGAGAAAATTGATATAGAGGAATTCTATTTAATTTAGACTCACTGTTGAACAAACTGTCAAAGTTATTTTTGAAATAAACAGCAAAGCTTGATAACAGCATCTTCCCTCCTCCCTTCCTCCCTCTCTCTATTCCTTCCATCCATCCTTCTTCCCACCCTTTCTCCCTCCCTTCCTTCTTCTCTTTTGATCTATCTCACCCTCTCTTTTCTCTTTCTTTCTCTCCTTCTTACCCTTTTCTCCTGAAAGTTGAAGCTATTAATTCTAGATAATGGAGATATTATTTATCAAACTAAAAGAATTTCTAAAACAAATGTCATATACATTTTCTTTTTCCTTGAGTCTTTAAGTATCAAGAATGTTTGAGTTTCAGGACATTTGGGCCATATTTTTTTCCCCTACTGATTTATTCAGATCATACTCATGTGAAGATTTAGCAAGTCAGTATGAAATTAGACCCTAATGCTGGGAAAGACTAAAGGCAGGAGGAGAAGGGAGCAACAGAGGATGAAATGGTTGGATGGCATCACTGGCTCAATGGACATGAGTTTGAGCAAACTCTGGGAGATAGTGAAGGACAGGGAAGCCTGGCATGCCGCAGTTCATGGGGTTGCCAAGAATCAGACATGGCTTAGCGACTGAACAACAAAAATGAAATTAGAGTTCATTACTCTTCAGAGACCCAGGTGTCCCAGGAAACAACTTCCACTGAATTCTTAGTTCTTTAAAAAGAAATTTAAAAACTTAATTCTTTAAAAAGATTAATTCAGCTCAGTTCAATAAATAATATTTGAGAATGTACTATGTCCAAAACACTACACTAAGCCCTGGAGGTAAAAAGATAAGTTGGAAATTATTTCAGCTCCCAGGGAACTTAGAATCTGGTGTGGGATGTTAATTCGGAGAATGGAAAGGTAAACATTAATTAAAAAAATGTATATTTTATGTTAATCTACTAGTGCTTCTTAATACTTCTTATAAAAACTTTCTGGCATTTTTTTTGAACTAGATTTCTGAACTTATGAAAGAGTTACTTCTATTTTACTGGTTTCACAATGTGAGAGAAGAGGCATCATTATTACATATGATATTCTTTGCAATATGAAAATGCCCTCAGGCTGGGATTCATGGATGATAGTGAAAGTAAAATAAGTAAAAAGTGAAACTGTGTTGAAAGAAGGTGAGTCCCACATGGACACATTAGCTAGTGTTGAATGACAAATGGTAGCAGTGTTCGGTCCTTTTCAGTCCTGATGGCAGGAATGAGGAGCTCAGGTAGCCATAGGTGGTATGAGCCATTAAGGAGATGTTCCTGGAACAATCTCTGTGTTAAAAATAAAAATATAAGCCTAAACAGTACAGATTTAAGATAAAACTAAAAGTTAAACCTTAAAATAACATAGCTCTTGATTATTTTGCTTTCATTTAAAAAGTGCTCAATATTAATGGAAGGTGGAGTATTTAATCTACACTTAGAGCAGGACACATAACTTAGTACAACAGCTATCCAGAACCAGAAAACAAAAAATACAGCAACAACAAGAAACAACCATTGTGCTATCATTACTTATGTAATCAGATGTGAATAAGGGCAAGAATATTTGCAGGGTGGGTGGTAGAATGAAAGTGATGAGCCCTGAATGTCCTCTTTAAATCTGAGTTCATCAATTATGTCTTGGTGGGTGGTAGTATCATGGAGAAAGTCTGTGGTCAAATAAGTTTGAGGAGCATTGGGATAAATAAAGCTAAACAGACTTGTTTATTGTTGGACATTTTCTAGCCTTGCTGATGTGCCCTATAACTCTCCAGGAGGGGAAAATTTTAGAGAGAATTCTCTAAATGCATTCAACTATGAAACACTTCTAGAAGAACTCACAGGGGAAGTGAGTCCTTGGAACATAGTTTTAGAAATGTCTATACCAGTGTAGAGCATGTGGAAAGCACTATTATTTTTATTTTTTTATTTTAAAAGAAAAGAAATGAAGCCAATTTAATTATCTCCTGGGTCCAGCATGAAGTTAGGTAGGTGTTTGATATGTGCTATCTCATTTTATCCCAATCCCTGTGATATAGTGTTACTTTTCCCCTGCCATGCCCCTGACCACCCCCCAGTTTCCAATTGCAGCTTAGGAAACTGAGGATCTAAGAGGTTTACCTGGTAAACCAGTAAGATTAAGGCTGGGATTAAAATTTATAGTTTTTTAAAAGCTTAAACTTGGAAATTTTGACTTGCAACTGAAATAAGTTGAGTCATGAATTGCATCACATGATTGAGTCATTGCTGAACTCAAGAAACACTATTATGTGAAGCTCTGGTGGTCCAGTGATGAAGATATAGCTCCTTCCTAAGAACTTAAAGTCTGGTGGGGAAAAGCAGATCCATGCATAAATAATATCAAGGCAGTATAGTAAGTGATCAAAACAGAGTCACACACCTCTTTGCATTTGTTCATAATATTTTCTCTCCACAAAGTACAGTGAACCTGAGCCCTCAGTCCCACCCTTTCACACCCATGAGAAGTTGTAAGACTGAATTGCAATGCATGTTCTCTATGAAGTATATTCTAGGCACCTTGCCCTCTTCCTTCTTTGGAATTAATTGTTCTTTATACTATGGTCCCATTGTATTTTGCTTTTCCTCCATCAAAACTTAGTTTTCAAAGTGTGAATTGAGATGTGTTTGATTATCTTTCCCTAGATTGGCAGTATTTTGAAGAGTGATATTATCTCAGATATTCTTGGAGCCGCCAGTGCCCAAAGAAGTGCTTTGCTTGAATATAGCAGACCCAAAGTAAATGGTTTTGTTTGGTTGCTTGGCTGTTTTGAAATAAAATAAATCCTTTTTTTTTTTTAAGTTAAATTTTTACCATTGTTTAAAAATCATTAGCAATGTGAACTGTAGCATCAAGAAATTCTTAGAGACAAAAAACTGTAGAATGTTCTTCCTGTTTTATTTTTTACTTCCCATCATTTTGTCATTAACTCATAGACTATGAGGAAACATCAGAGGAAATACGGCATGGACTATGTTGTTCATTAGGAAACCCATAAGAGCCTTCTCATGAACTATTAATAACAATCTGGTTTGATTATGAGGCAATTTTAGCAATTATGGAGAGAACATGAAGACTAGGAGGAAGTCCCTCATAGAGCCTTTAGCATCGGTCTTTTTTGAAATCTTGAGTTATAGACAAGTCCCAGGGGCATCTAAGGCAAGCCTGGGGAAAATACAATTATTTTAACTAGTAATAATTAAATTAGCAAAAGTGCAGGCATTTACTTTTGTCAAATCTTGTTCAGAGTTTAGAGACTTTGCAAGAGATTTAAATATATGAAAGGATCTTTCTTATCTGTTTGTAATCTGAAATTAGTTGGTTATTTAAAAAATGGTTGAAGTTGGGAATCATAAATGTAATATATATGATTCTTGAACAATCAGCATACTGGGAGCCTAGTTATTTATTTATAAATGATCAAATCTACATGGCAAGTTTAAAACATAAATACATTGCCTCATATGTTTTAGCCTTTAAAAAGAGGAGGTATAAACAATGAAGTGTCTCACAGTAAGTACAGGAATAAATACATAGAAACATAGGAAGGGGAAGGGTCTGTCAAACCTGTAACCATTTTGGTTTTACTTCAGCCATATTTTAACTCTAGATATTCCCTGGGAAAATTATTTAAAGCAGAAGTCAGCCTATTTTTTTCTACAAAGAGCCAGATAGCAGATAAAGGCTTTACAGGCTCCTACAGTCTTTAGACATAAATGAATGGGCCTGCCTGTATCCAATGAAACAGTATTTACAAAAGCAGCCAGTGGGCCTGATGTAAAGCATTGACACTGCTGGACATCAAGGTTATCTGTGGGAAGTGACTGAATCTCTGAGTAGCCATCTCTAGCTTTGCAAGCTCAGAACAAGAACAGCAGTCCCCTTCTTCGGAGAAGTGCTCACCCCACACTCCCACTGCGATGATGTCAGAGTTTGTGCTTGCACGTTCCCCTTTGACTGAGGGTCTCCCTTGGCTGATTCAACTCTTCCTCCTTCAATGGATACATTTGTCGTTGGCCCATGCTAACGTGAGTTGTCCTTCTGTGTCTTGGTCCTGGGAGGGTCTTGAAATGAGTACAAATGAGTAGGCACCTCGCTGCTGAAGATGAGGCTAGCAGGAAAGAGGGGCAGCTGCCACTTCTTTGGCTTTACTGGTGCCCCAAGCTGAAGACCCTATGTCTTCCTCAGCTGAGGCCTTCCTGAGCTTGCACAGATGGACATGACTGTTGATGAGCAGTCATCTTCCCCTCCCTATAAAATCCCCCCGAAGTGGGATCTCTCCAGCTAATGCCACTCTGGGGGAGATATTTGGCATGCTCGCCCTCGATCCAGCCCACAGGTTGTAAACTTGATCACTTCTCCATGCTGTGCTGGAATTTACTCCCACTTGGCTATTCTCCAAGTGTTGTAAACATCCTAATCCCTCCGGGAAGCGTTTGTGAAAAATATCTTGTTTCTCAAAGAAGTCACTGGTCCCCTTTCACAATCCTGAGCAGCATGGTCTTTGGGGAAACTTGAGCAGAAATGAGCAGGCAACACCCAGATGGGCCTGTTTCTTCTTGTCGCTTGAACCATTGGCCGCTCTTGGCACTGTGAGAGCCCTCCTCATGCTCTCATGAGGCTGGTGGATTTTCTGGTTAACGTGAAGCTTGAACAATCCGAATCCCTCCATGATTTCGGAGGATTGTTTGGACTGTGTTATGGCGACAGGGTGGGCCCCCAAAGAGGATGTTCTTGGTCAGCATTCACTGATTCCTAAAGGCACACAGCTCAGCCTGCTACATGTTTACTGAAACACCCCTGTGGTTTGTCAAACTGCAGTTAAGTTGATGTTGACTATTTTCCCAGGCACTCCCACTAAAAACAAAAACTGGGCTGATGGCTCAGAAACAAGTGATTCATGTGCATCCAACATGAAGGAAACTAAAGGCAAGTCCAAGTGAAAGCTGGAAAGAGCTCTAATTATTTGTAAGTCCTAGTGTATGATTATTAAACTTGTTCACATTAATGAGATCTGTCAGTCCTGATTGAATTTGTGGTTTTATAAAAAGGGGATTATATATCTACCTCATTGAAGCTGAATATGAAATGTGCCATATAATAACAAATGATGATTTATGAGGGAATTTCCAAGTATGAATACTAAGATAGGTGGTTTTCTTTGATCGTTATTACAGACTCTCAGGCAGGTATTGTCCCCATTTTATGATGAGAAAAACTGAGGCTTAGAGAGGTCAGATAACAAGCCCTCAGTCAAACCAGCAACAAATGATGGGATCAGGACCAAAATCTGTGGAAGTACCACACATAGCACTAAACACCTGAAGGGAACTGAAGAATCATGAATCTACTGGCTTTTTTAGTGGGGGCCAGGTTTATATTTCTTGGACTAATGGAGTTTGCACCCTTGTTGAATATATTTGCAAATATATAATGCACAATTTCTCTGAGAACCCTAAATTAATGTTTTATCCTCCAAAACAGTGGATTTCAGCCAGGGGCAATTATTTCGAATTCCCATCCCCTTACCCACGAATATATGGAAATGCCTGGAGACATTTTTGATCCTCACAACTGGGTGGGAGCTGCTATTGGCATCAATACAGAGGCCGCAATTGCTGCTAAAATCCCACAGTGTACAAGATAGTCCTTCTCTCAACAAAGAATTAACCTTCCAAAATGTCAATAGTGCCAGGTTTACGAAACTCTATTTTAGGGTGCTCTGGAAATGGATAGATTCTTGGAAAGATCAAGAACTTGGATAAGCAGAGTTAAACACTCATATCCATAGAGAATTCTATCTCTAGCAGTTTTCACATCTCAGCCCCTTTAGCACGTCTCCAGCAAGACTGGTCTGTGATGTCACTGAATATTATAAAAAAGCCAAACTGATATCAAAATGGAGCTCCAGTGTTTCAGAGAAGATAACTTTGGCAGCCATGTTCCTTGTTTCTTGTTCTTTGGCAGCCATGTTTTAAAATCTTTTTTCATTCTTATGCTGAACATTTTTTCCAAAAAATGGCAATGTCTGAAACTATAGCTCTTCTTTTGAAATACAGCATATGCTTGTTTAAACGGTCCATGTAGCCAGAGTTCCAAACATGGGGCTTTTCACATTTGTTTCTCATCATTTTTGACAATTAGCCTCCCTTATTTCAATAAACACCTCACTCTTAAAGAGTAGTTCTTGAGTACCATTTATCTTTTCCTGGGTGGAGTTAAGATTTCCCATGAACAATCATGTCACGTTTTTTCTTTGCAAAATGTTTTTCCAAGTGTTTAACTCTGTGGGCAAACCTAGAGGGTAGACAAAAAAGGATATCTTGAGAACTGAAAGTCTTCTCTAAACTCCTGATGCTAATCCTTTAGTTTCCAGATTAAGGAAACCCCACCCCCGCCCCCGACTCCGCCTCTGAAAGAAGTCAGGACTTAACATTAAGGATATAGTTTCACTTCAATACAGGCAAATAACATTCTTGTTGGCAACTATCCAGGAAATTTTAACCTAACATATATATCTCTGAGTTCAATAACCTTTTACTATATCAACTTCAGAATTTGAAGAAAAATTAATAGAAAGTTAAAATAATTAAGTTATAAACCTCTTGTTGCTGCTGCCGCTGCTAAATCGCTTCAGTCGTATGCGACTCTGTGCGACCCCATAGACGGCAGCCCACCAGGCTCTGCCATCCCTGGGATNACTGAGTCATATGATCGGCAGTGTATCCAGTAACATGGGACAGTGGTGCCACTGTCAGAGGCCTCCTCACGTTTCAGTTCACCATTCTGCCAGCAAGAGCAAGGGATGCCACTCATCCTGTGTTGGCAGGTCTGAAACAGGTGGGGCGGAGGGCATTGAAAAATCCTTGATCCCGTAAGGAAGTAATCACTTATCAGGTAGATATCAACTGGCTCTTGGATTGCCATTGCCTTCTCCAGGGGAACCTCCCAACCCAGGGATCGAACCCGGGTCTCCGGGACTGCTGGCAGACGCTTTATCATCTGAGCTACCAGGAAGCCCTAGGGAAGTCCCTAGGCAGTAGTCTGTTCTAATTCATTCTCTATTTTATACAAAATAGTGTATATAAAAAGACTGTCATACAGAGTGAATTAAGTCAGAAAAACAAATACCATATAGTAACACATATATGTGGAATCTAGATAAATGGTATAGATGATCTTATTTGCAAAGCAGAAATAGAGACACAGATGTAGAGAACAAACATATGGATACCAAGGGGGGGAAAGAGGGTGGGATAGAATGGGAGACTGGGATTGACACATATTAGTCTCCAGCACGCTTAATGATGACAGCTATGAAATACAACTCCGGTTCTTACAGGATGGCTCCCAAGGAACTTTTCCTTCTCTGCTGCCTCCTGCCCACCCTTAATCACTCCTTCTCTCAGTCATCCCTTTGGATCTAAAGTTTTCCCAAATCCCCAAATTAGGTATTAAGTACATGTTTATTCCAGTATGATTTTCTCCTCTAATCTGGGAGATAAAAATAACAGAGACATGTCTGCAGTCTCATGTTACCCTCTGCTGTCCATCCCTAAAGTAAACTTGGGAATCGCGCCATCCCCTGCCTCCTCTTCCTTCATGTGGCCCAGTCCAAACAGGAGCGCTTCGAGGGTGGACCCCATGTACAGCTCCAGCTTAGAAAAATTATTGTTGCTTTAGGAATATGTGGACTGACTCTGAATATGTTTCTGGCACATCACCCCTATTTTTTTAAACTGGTTCTATTTCCAAAAGTAGAGAATGGGTTACTTACTGACAACGGTTAATTCTGAGAGCTGACAGTCAGTAAGCAGTTTTAAGGACAGTTCGAAAGATGCCTTATGACAAAACACAAATAATGATAAACAATTTAGAAAAGCCCCAATCTCATAACTAAATGGGCACATGGGAACAGTCTTCTGTCTCCAAACACCTTGAAATGAGAAAATTTGTGAAACGATGACATTTACCCTGAAAGATGGTCAACATGAAGTTTGAAGATGAAAGATCCATTGCTTTAAGCCTCTGAAATGAGCAGTGCCTGACTGGTAAGGCTGTAGGACTTTTCTTAGAGACAATCTAACGTGTCCCTTAGCTTTTCTTCTTCTGGAGGCTAGGTCCACTTAGCACTCAGCAACAGCCATGCAGAGACACGCCATGCACTGTGCTAATGAGAGTTTACCAAGTAAGAAAAATATGGTTCCTGCCCTCAGAGAGCTTAAAAGGTGTGTTGGAAAGAGAGGGGCTACACCCTCTAATATACTCAATTAAAGAAGTCATAATTGCATAACACCAGTTTTTATGTCTGTTGTCCTAAATTTCTACTTTCCAATTAAAAGGATGCTGACTCCCACAGAGAAAATAAATCTGCATGCTGAGCAATGTTCTTTCTCTTATGATGTTTAAAAGCAATTTTCTTTAAGTGAAATTTAAATAGAAATTGCTAATATTGAACTTAATAATATTATTATGTGTTTCTCCCCAAGAAGCATAAGACTTCAGACTTCATCATGTTTCTCCAAATAACCTTTTGTTTTTATAGCTTGAAAATTGACAACAATTGAAAAGACAGCAACTGAGTTGGCATCCAGTGGTATTATAACACACCTGGCCTTAATGCTTGTGTTCTTTCTTTCAGTCTTTTCTCCTCTCTATTCCTTTGCTTTGTTACTTCCCTGAGGAAATTCACATTTAGAACTTTGCTCAGTATGACACAAAGAGCTAGATAACATTCTCTGTTGGCAAGAAAGAGGCAGCTATTTAGTCTTGGCTGGGAGCTGTGGCGGTGATCGCTTTGCAAGGTTTACATAATTTTTTAAAAACAACTATATGACATTGTGTGAAGAATAGTAGGTTTTAAGTGAGTCAATTTGTAAGTTTTTTTGAAATTTTAGGTGACTTAAAACTTCTCGGGCCTCAATTTCCACATCTATAAATTTGAGCACTAAACCAGCGGTCCCCAAATTTCGCTGCATGTTAGAATTACCAGGAGAGCTTTTAAAAATCCTGATGCCTGTGTTGCAAGCTAGACCAATTAAATCAGAATATATCAGGGTGGGAGTCACATACATGTTGTTTAAAGATCCCCAAGGGATTTCAGTGTGCAACAAGGTTAAAGAACTACTGCAGAAAACTGATTTATCCAACGTCTCTTCCAACACTCGTATTCTAAGCTCCGTGATTCTCTGAGCTTCCAGGACTCTTCTTCAGCTTCAGTAGCAAACTCAAGCTATTAACAAATTTTCTATAGTTTCAATTCAAAAACAGTCAAAATCCCAGTGGACTTTTTTTTTGTGAAACTTGGCAAATTAATTCAAAATTTTTAATAGAAAAGCAATGGATCTAGAATAGTCAAAGCAATCTTGCAAAGAAAAGAAAAAGCTGAGGATCTCAATATTATCAAACTACAGCAATCCAGACATATGGTATTATTGACTAGTATAAGCATAGACAAACAGATCTATAGGACAGATGATGCGACACTTTACCTTCACTTATACAATCAACTGATTTTCAGCAAAAGTGCCAAAACCATTCGATCAGGAAAAGAAAATGTTTTCAATGAATAACACTGTAACAACTAGATAATAATTTGGGGGAAAAAATAAGTATCAATCACTGCTTCACGCCAAACACAAAATTAATTTATATTGATCACTGACATAAATGTATAAGCTAAAACTGTAAATCTTCTCAAAGAAAATATAAGATAAAATCCCTGTAAGTTACTAAACAAGACAATGAAAATACTAACCATTAAAAGGGTAAATTAAAAATTCAGAAGACCACATTAAAAATACTAATAAGCCACAGACTGAAGAAGAAAATTTACATTACATAGGACTTGTGTTCCAGAGAAGGCAATGGCATCCCACTCCAGTACTCTTGCCTGGAAACTCCCATGGATGCAGGAGCCTGGAAGGCTGCAGTCCACGGGGTCACTGAGTCAAACACGACTGAGCGACTTCACTTTCACTTTTCACTTTCATACATTGGAGAAGGAAATGGCAACCNTGCTGTGCTGGAATTTACTCCCACTTGGCTATTCTCCAAGTGTTGTAAACATCCTAATCCCTCCGGGAAGCGTTTGTGAAAAATATCTTGTTTCTCAAAGAAGTCACTGGTCCCCTTTCACAATCCTGAGCAGCATGGTCTTTGGGGAAACTTGAGCAGAAATGAGCAGGCAACACCCAGATGGGCCTGTTTCTTCTTGTCGCTTGAACCATTGGCCGCTCTTGGCACTGTGAGAGCCCTTCTCATGCTCTCATGAGGCTGGTGGATTTTCTGGTTAACGTGAAGCTTGAACAATCCGAATCCCTCCATGATTTCGGAGGATTGTTTGGACTGTGTTATGGCGACAGGGTGGGCCCCCAAAGAGGATGTTCTTGGTCAGCATTCACTGATTCCTAAAGGCACACAGCTCAGCCTGCTACATGTTTACTGAAACACCCCTGTGGTTTGTCAAACTGCAGTTAAGTTGATGTTGACTATTTTCCCAGGCACTCCCACTAAAAACAAAAACTGGGCTGATGGCTCAGAAACAAGTGATTCATGTGCATCCAACATGAAGGAAACTAAAGGCAAGTCCAAGTGAAAGCTGGAAAGAGCTCTAATTATTTGTAAGTCCTAGTGTATGATTATTAAACTTGTTCACATTAATGAGATCTGTCAGTCCTGATTGAATTTGTGGTTTTATAAAAAGGGGATTATATATCTACCTCATTGAAGCTGAATATGAAATGTGCCATATAATAACAAATGATGATTTATGAGGGAATTTCCAAGTATGAATACTAAGATAGGTGGTTTTCTTTGATCGTTATTACAGACTCTCAGGCAGGTATTGTCCCCATTTTATGATGAGAAAAACTGAGGCTTAGAGAGGTCAGATAACAAGCCCTCAGTCAAACCAGCAACAAATGATGGGATCAGGACCAAAATCTGTGGAAGTACCACACATAGCACTAAACACCTGAAGGGAACTGAAGAATCATAAATCTACTGGCTTTTTTAGTGGGGGCCAGGTTTATATTTCTTGGACTAATGGAGTTTGCACCCTTGTTGAATATATTTGCAAATATATAATGCACAATTTCTCTGAGAACCCTAAATTAATGTTTTATCCTCCAAAACAGTGGATTTCAGCCAGGGGCAATTATTTCGAATTCCCATCCCCTTACCCACGAATATATGGAAATGCCTGGAGACATTTTTGATCCTCACAACTGGGTGGGAGCTGCTATTGGCATCAATACAGAGGCCGCAATTGCTGCTAAAATCCCACAGTGTACAAGATAGTCCTTCTCTCAACAAAGAATTAACCTTCCAAAATGTCAATAGTGCCAGGTTTACGAAACTCTATTTTAGGGTGCTCTGGAAATGGATAGATTCTTGGAAAGATCAAGAACTTGGATAAGCAGAGTTAAACACTCATATCCATAGAGAATTCTATCTCTAGCAGTTTTCACATCTCAGCCCCTTTAGCACGTCTCCAGCAAGACTGGTCTGTGATGTCACTGAATATTATAAAAAAGCCAAACTGATATCAAAATGGAGCTCCAGTGTTTCAGAGAAGATAACTTTGGCAGCCATGTTCCTTGTTTCTTGTTCTTTGGCAGCCATGTTTTAAAATCTTTTTTCATTCTTATGCTGAACATTTTTTCCAAAAAATGGCAATGTCTGAAACTATAGCTCTTCTTTTGAAATACAGCATATGCTTGTTTAAACGGTCCATGTAGCCAGAGTTCCAAACATGGGGCTTTTCACATTTGTTTCTCATCATTTTTGACAATTAGCCTCCCTTATTTCAATAAACACCTCACTCTTAAAGAGTAGTTCTTGAGTACCATTTATCTTTTCCTGGGTGGAGTTAAGATTTCCCATGAACAATCATGTCACGTTTTTTCTTTGCAAAATGTTTTTCCAAGTGTTTAACTCTGTGGGCAAACCTAGAGGGTAGACAAAAAAGGATATCTTGAGAACTGAAAGTCTTCTCTAAACTCCTGATGCTAATCCTTTAGTTTCCAGATTAAGGAAACCCCACCCCCGCCCCCGACTCCGCCTCTGAAAGAAGTCAGGACTTAACATTAAGGATATAGTTTCACTTCAATACAGGCAAATAACATTCTTGTTGGCAACTATCCAGGAAATTTTAACCTAACATATATATCTCTGAGTTCAATAACCTTTTACTATATCAACTTCAGAATTTGAAGAAAAATTAATAGAAAGTTAAAATAATTAAGTTATAAACCTCTTGTTGCTGCTGCCGCTGCTAAATCGCTTCAGTCGTATGCGACTCTGTGCGACCCCATAGACGGCAGCCCACCAGGCTCTGCCATCCCTGGGATTCTCCAGGCAAGAACACTGGAGTGGGTTGCCATTTCCTTCTCCAATGTATGAAAGTGAAAAGTGAAGTGAAGTCGCTCAGTCGTGTCTGACTCTTAGCGACCCCACGGACTGCAGCCCACCAGGCTCCTCTATCCATGGGATTTTCCAGGCAAGAACACTGGAGTGGGGTGCCATTGCCTTCTCTATAAACCTGTTAGAAACACATAAATATTGATTGATACACTGTTACCTTTATGGGACCAATCAATTTAATTAAATAACATCATTTCTAACTTCTGAAAAAGTTTGAAAATGGCTGATTATTTTTATTGAGTTTTAAAATTGGGTTCTAAAAGTCATATCTAGGATTACTCTTACGTTATGAAAAAAAAATTTTGAGGGGCATTTCTACATTGGTGTTTGAGGGACTATTTTTAAGGCAGGAGACTGGCTTCCAAGAGACATTTAAAGTGCCAAAGACTTGCATAAAAAAGATGAAACCATAGTCTCCCCACTTCATCTTAACTTTATCTAAACCAGACAAAACCATGAAATTGAGTTTTCCTTCTTCCTAGTTCTTTACTGTCACATAGTAAAGTCATCAGTTGTGTCTATATTCCTTTTTAAGAGGAAAAAAATCCAAAATTTACCAAAAAAAAAAAAAAAGGAATTGATCTCATTATGAATGGGCATGCAGAGCCATACTAGGGAAGTATTGCCCCCAGAGTTGGCCATGACAGTATCAGAGGAAGGAAATGCCCTTTAGCTTATAAACATTGAATGCTGGTTTAGACTGAGCAGTAATTGTTTGTTGCCCCACTTCTCTGACAGCTGAGAAACAGAGTTCCTGCATTTGCTAAACCAAAATTGTGTGTGTGTGTGTGTGTGTGTCAATAAAATGCATAATCAATTATGTGGTATATAGACATATAGGCAAACTCAGACAACAGGTATAATATGTACCAGGGTTGGACATGCCACTTGTTTTCCAAGGAATTTCTCAATTGGAAACTTAAGTTTCTCAGTCTGCCTTGTAAAGCTTCTTCCTCTTCTTCTTCCACTTCTTCCCCTCCATTTCCTCCTCCTCCTCTTTGCTTGACTGCAATCAAAATGAGAAGATTTAAGGATAGTCGTTTACCTCCATCAGAGTGTGAATTTTACAAAGAACTGCTTTATAGTCTGGATTTGTTGGTTTGTGATTTTATTGGCTTGCCTAGCAGGCTGCTTCTCCCTGGAGAAATTAAGTCTTCAGACTTCTGGTTGGCAAAGTCTTTGAGTCCCTCTGCTGTGCTCCCCTTGGGGGATGGAAGTGTCTCAGGTTCATCTACAGTGACTGTGCTCACTGAGCAGTGTGCTACTGTTCCATAGGAAAGTGCCAGTTGGCAGCCAGGCATGAGTGGTCTGGACAATTAGCAGGCTTCTGTTCAGTTGTTGGTCTTACTGACTACAGAGCAAGCATGTCACTTAGATGAGAGGGGAATTGGGGCATGTGAAGGAACAGGCCAGGATTCAGTGGCAAAGGACTGGTCCTACCCCGATATCCATAAGCCCTCCAAATATACCAAATACATAAGACTCTGAATCAAAACAAACAGAGAGCTTGCTGTGCATGCAAATTCAGGACAAGAATGGTAGTACTTCTATTCTAAATAGATTTTGTCTGTAAGCCCCTTTTGATGTAGGAATGCTAAAACTGTCCATGTTAATAACTTAGGAGGGACTATTCCTAGATTTTAAAAAGTGAGTTATGGTTGGTGTTAAGCTCACTTACTGATATTTCTGTAGCAATGTTGAGCCTCCTTGGATTATATAGCTCTTGAGCAAAAAAGTTTACAAAAGTTTCTGGGATTATAAGGAGTTGAGCAAACACTGATTAGAGGCATCTTGGATAACCAAAAGACACATTTAGGATTAAACTAGATTATTAACAGATGGTTGGGAAACATCTAGAAAAAGAGGCCGTGATAGCTCCGAAATTCCTCAGATTCACTGAAAACAAAGTGTACCAAAGAAACACCATTTCCTATTTAAATCAGCTTTGTTGAGTGGTAGATAAGAAAAATATTAAAGGTACAGTGTTTCATTTTAGTAGGACATTTGATAGAGTCTCAGTTGAGGAGATTGTTTTGTCATGAAACAATCGTTGGATTTGGAGTCAGAAAACTGACCTGACTCCCACTTATCAGTTCCATGAACTTTCATAAGTGGCTGTTCTGAAGCTAGGTTTCTTCATCTCTTAAATTGGCGTATTTACTTATGTATTTTCAATCTCATTCCAAAATTACTGAATGCTTGAGAGCAAGGTTAATAACTGTGGCTTGGATGAAGCTCTACTTAGACGATAAACTCACAGTGAGATAAAGAACTAGACTCATCAGTTATACCTCAATTAAAAAAATTTTTTTTTAATCATTAGGAAAGAGAACTAGGTTTAAAGGCTATTTATTGGTCAGTGGATCAATATTGGCTTTATATAAGGATCTTATTGAGGGTCCCACACAACTCTAACTGTTCAATGTATTATTGAAACATTTTGTAGAAATATAGAATTGATTATTAAAGTATACATAAATATGGGAGGATAGCTTCCAATTATAGAAACAAATTATCAAAATATTTTATACCTGCCAAGCTGAGCTAAAACACAATGCCAGGTTTATTACACATAGACACATTATGCATAGATGTATTTTTATTTATTTTTTTAATTTAAATTTATTTATTTTAATTGGAGGCTAATTACTTTACAATATTGTATTGGTTGGGAACTGACTACAATAGGAAATCAAGAAAAAAAAAAGCACTAAGGAATTAAATTGAAAATAAGACAAACAGCAAAAAAATTCAGATGATTTCCTCTACTTGTGCAAAAATTTCACCTTATATCAATTAAACAAACATTCGCTGAATTTTCCCAGTCCCTGCCTTTATGGAACTCATACTGAGCTAGGATTTGATAGTATGATTTGATCCATGTTGTGATAAAGGGATGTAAAAGGGACTGTTGGAGCTGAGAAAGTGACATGAGTGAGACATTTTACATGTGGCGTGTATATATATGTTTAGGTGTGAGTGTACCTGTATGGATCAGGGGAAGCTCAGCAGGTTGTGCTGAGCTGGATTCTGATGAATTGGAGTTATCTAGTTGGACAACATGGGGAAGAGCATCCTGTATTAAGGAGATCATGGCATGGAAATGCATGGCATGGTTTAGGAGTATTAAAAGTTTTATATGACCAAAGCTTGGATTTGTGTATGAACCAAGTTATGAATGGCTTTCTTTTTTCAGTCATATATATATTCTTTTTCATATTCCTTTCTGGTATGATTTATTATAGGATATTGAGTATAGTTACCTATGCTAGACAATAAGACCTTGTTGTTTATTTTATATATAGAAGTTGTATCTGTTAATCCCAAACTCGTAATTTATCCCTTTTCCATCCTCTCTTCCCTTTGTTAACTATACATTTATTTTCTGTGCCTGTGAGTCTATTTCTGTTTGTAAATAAATTCATTTGCATCATATTTTAGATTCCATATATATACGTTATTCTATGGCATTTGTCTTTTTCTGCCTGACTTCACTTAGTATGACAATCTCCATGTTGCTATAATGGCATTATTTTATTCTTTTTTATGGCTAAGTAGTATTCCATTGTATCCAATCTTCTTTTTCCATTCATTCATCATGGACATTTAGGTTGCTTCCATGGTTTGGCTATTGTAAATAGTGCTGTAATGAGCATTGGTGTGCATGTATATTTTCAAATTATGATTTTCTCTAGATATATGCCCAGGAATGGGATTGTTGGATCATATGGCAACTCTATTTTTAGTTTTTTAAGGAAACTCCACAGTGTTTTTCATAGTGGATGCACCAATTTACATTTTAATATACTAAATTATTTGAACTTAATCTTTCAGGTGGTGGGGAAAGCCTCATTGATTGGTGATCACTTGGTGGCATCACTGGATTTGTGTTTAAGAAAGCAACTCTAAGGACTCAGTGCTGCATGGACAAGTCAGAAGAAGCTGGAAGCAGGGAAATATTTTAAGCAATAGGTTAGTTATGAGCTTTTGGTTGCAAAAGATAGAAGTCTAAATTTATTTGAGCAAAATAGAAAGTTGATTGGATCCTATAACCAAGTGTAGATGTAAAATAGGGTTTAAAAATGACTGTAAGAATCAGTGACTGGAGCACCATTTGGATTTTCTTTTTCTATCTCTTGTCTTTAGTTCTTCCTATGTCAGCTTCCTCATGTGAAATTCTTTATTGGGCTTGATTTGTGACTACAAGCAGCTCCCTTCAGGGAGTTTCAGTAATCTTGTATAAAAGCAAAGTTGGCTAGTTGGGTCATGTGCTCATCTATGGACAAATCACTAAGGCATGTAATGGGATATTTTGACAGGCTTAGAGCTCATCTGACTATCTAATGCCTACTTCTTATTGAAAACAGAACCTTGAATTTGTTTTGGGATGTAATGTGTCCAGCACCGTGCAATTCATCATGATGAGTTTAAGCCAAGCATTACAATTTTATTCTATATTTTATTCAATTTTTATGTTTGCATGTGTGTATTTTGCAACCGAAGATATCCTTGAAACCTACTTCATTCCAATGAGATTTCCAGGAAAGTATGCTGCATAAGTTTCTGAAAATCCATTTACTTTATTGATAAAAATGATTGGAATAAACTGGGGCCCTATTTCTTCCTCCTGCTTTTTTTCTTGCTTGACCTTAGAACACATATATAATTTGAGTTGCAGGAGCCAACTGGTGACCATGAGTTAACATGCATGTGGGAAATGCCAAGAGAATTACAAAGGCATAGACCCAAGTATTTTGAGCCATTAAAACTAATGTGTGCAACTTCCTACCTCCAGCATTATTATTAGGTCAGAAAAACAAATCCTTGTTTGCTTAAGCTACTGTTAAACAGTTTTAATTACTTGCAACCAATTACCTTTTAAGTGTTATAGTACTTTTAGTCAAATACTTTGGCCATGGAGTAAGGTCAAGCGAGAAATTGACAGCTACTATTCAGAACACACATCTAATAGGATGAGGGAGGGGAGCTAGTTCCCTCTGAAGACAAGAGTGTGTAAAGGATAGAAACTGTCTCTGTAGGGATCATTTTAAGTGTGAGAATGAGTGACAGAGTGAGCATGTCTCAAATATTCAAAGACATATGTATGGAAGAGGAATTAGACTGATTTATAATCTTGGTGTCATTTTTATCTCAGAGTAAGGCAGAAACATAAGGAGACCCTACAATTTGGAGGTAGGATGTTTATAACTGAATAAAAACTGCCAGGAAACGTTTAGAGGTGAGTTTATCCTTAATTTTGTGGGATGTGGAGCTATGTTCTCTTGGGTATAGTGAAGAGAGCTTATAGCCTGTGTTTTGTCACTGCCTTTTTGTTGCTTAGTGGCTCAGTCATGTCTGACTCTTTTGTGACCCCATGGACTGTAGCCCACCAATCTCCTTGGTCCATGGAATTTCCCAGGCAGGAATACTGGGGTGGGTTGCCATTTCCTTCTCTAGGAGATCTTCCCAACACAGAGACCAAGCCTGTGTTTCTGCATCTCATGCACTGCAGGCAGATTCTTTATCACTGAGCCACCAATGGCTCCTCCATTTAATGCTGTCTGCTTGTGTGCAAGAATTGTTGTTCAGTTGCTAAGTTGTGTCCAACTCTTTGTGACCCCACGATTGCAGCGCATACATAGATGGAGGGTGCTTGTTTGGTGGCCATGCTAAAGAGGAAGAAACTTATTCAAATTCTTTGCCACCTTTGACTATCTGATCTTCCAAATAAAACATTTTTAGAAAACATAGAGAAACAACCCAACATTTTCCAGGTCTTTCAACTTGTTTTCCATCTTCGGAAACAGCACATATTTGTGGTTGAGTCTAGGCCCAGGAGCTAGGTGACCTGAGTTCAAATTTGACTTCACTTACTTATTTTGTGATCCTGGGCCAATTACTCAACATTGTGTATCTCAGTTTTCTCATAAGTAAAGGAGAGATAATAATAATAACAACAACAAGAATATCTATTTATATCAAAGGGCTGTTGTAAGGATTAAATTAATTCATGCAAAGTACTAACTAACATTAACTCACTGATGCTTTTCTTTCATTGACTTTTGCTATGTTTTATATAAAATAATTCACAGTTTAAAATAAAATTGGAAAATATTATTTCATATCTAGTATGTTTGAGACACTATTAGACCGTTTACAGAATATTAACCTCGCCCCCCAAGAGCTCATAGTCTACTTGTGGAGACAAAGTACAAAACTCACAAGAAAAAAGAACACATACAGTTATAAAGAGGAACATGTACAACAGTGCAAGCAATGTCACATGGTGGTAACCTTGTAAGGCAAATTATTGGTATGTGGGCTTTTTATGTTTGCTGAATGAATTTGTGAAAAAACATTGGTAAAATTTAAGTGCTCATTTGATATCTCATTATAATTGATGCTGGGAGATGGCTTAAAAGAAAAACCAAATGTGAAGGGTAAAATAGACAGAGATTAAGTTAGACCTAACATCTCCTAAAGTATGAAAAATTACAGATTATGTGGGTCATTAATAAATAAGTAAAACATCAAGCAGCCTTCCAGCATTTGTGAAGAATTACTCTTGGGAACAGATAGGCTGGAAATATGGTCTGAGTTTATGAGAAGTTTATGTATATATCTGATCCAAGGCCAGGAACAGATTCCAAGCATGTCCACAGAGTTGGTTGCACGTGTGAGTGTCCTGGGAAGCCCAGCCATAATTCTATTTCCCCGAGTTGTTCAGTTTCTTACTGAAATGTCCTTGAAAATGTAAATATGCCGAACACTGTAGAAATCAGAATGATTTATATGATTATTTTTCTGTAGCACCGTGTTTTAATCTTTGTAGCAAATAGGGTTAGTATTTCTCAAGATTTATTCATTCAATTCTGATTAAAGTTCTAATAGTGTTAAGAATCATTTACCTTTCTTCTAAGGCATTTTAATAGCTTTCACACTACTCAAAATCACAGTTTACTGTGCTTTTGCAAAAGGAAACAGAAAAATAAGTGGAAAGAGCCAGGCATGAAGTGAGTTAAACTGGAGAGTCCAGCCCCTAAATTCCAAGTATTTTAATGGATATTCTTGTTTTTCTCTGTGTTTTTAGGAAAAACTTGCCATCTTGAAATCTGAAATCACATTAGTTTGTAAAGGCTATTCTGTTTGAACTGGAGGTTCAAAATGTCTTGGGTGAGAGGAAGCTTTTGAAATTCCACCTGCACAGAAATCTTTCCACAGCCTGGCTGACAGTTGCTCGTCTAATCTCTAGCTGAGTCTTTCCTGTAACAAGTACCTTATTTCTATACAAGTCCATTTTACTGTTGAATATCTGGTATCAAGTCTTCTGTATACAGTCCAAATGTCATTTGCCTCTTAGTCTCTGAATATTTGTAAGGTTATGTTTCTATTAAAACCCAAATTATGATGACTTTGAGTATCTATGGGACTTTGTAAGAGTCCTAGTCTTTTTAGAAAACTTGGGTATATTTTTCATTGCCCCCCACGCACGATGGTGCTTCACGCGTGCTCTCATACAGATCCAGTCTAGTTCTTGACTCTGCACCTTTAATCAATGTGCTATGTTACTGGCTCAAACCCAGATGGTCCTTATAAAGTATCCACTCATTCAGGCCCAGCTGTCTGTTACTAATGATCACTACTTTGGAACTCCTATTTTTCCTTTGGCCATCCAACCCGAGTACAGAACAAAATCTTCATGTAGTTCTCTACAGCACAGGCTGTCATTTTCATGAAGATTTATCAACGATTTGGAATTATTTGCCATTAGATATAGTTACCCTTGAGCCTGTAGGCCATAAAAGTCTCACAAAACACACCCTGTGTAGCCCCTGGCTTTCTTCCTCCTGGCAAGATCAGTTTATCTCCACCAGTTGGAGCGTCCTCGGATCTCTCAATCACTAGGCCAAGAGAGAAAAAATTCACCTTTACTACTCTCAGATCTACATTATTCTGTCCTCACATTTGCTTTTTTCCCTAGGTAATTATCCTGTGAGATTCAAGGACAATTATATTAATATGTAACAATCCAACATCAGTCATTTCCTAAAGTGTGAGTTTTTCAGTTTTATGAAATGTTAAGTAAAGGACCTTCTATCAGGAAAGGTTCTTGTTGGAATTAACAGAGTACTACTGTGAGTGACTTAAACTGGAAAGAAATTTGTCAGAGAGAAATAAGGTGGCTCTCAGAATCAGGCTTAGATAACAGTGACTTGTGAGGTTAGACTGGAGGAAGCAGATCAGGCCCAGCTACAGTTGGGGTCTGCTTAGAAAGTTGCCCCCAGGACAGCCATCTCTGGATCCTTGTTTTAGCCATCAGCATCAGACTCAGTCTTCTCTTATATTTAGATGCTAAGCTAGTGCTATCGAATAGAAGTCCCCATCAGAGTGACAGTATGTCTTCACTGTTCAACAAGTAGACACTAGTCAGGTGTAGTTAGTGAGCACTTGAGATATGGCTAATATGTCTGGAAATCTAAATTTTNAGATAACAGTGACTTGTGAGGTTAGACTGGAGGAAGCAGATCAGGCCCAGCTACAGTTGGGGTCTGCTTAGAAAGTTGCCCCCAGGACAGCCATCTCTGGATCCTTGTTTTAGCCATCAGCATCAGACTCAGTCTTCTCTTATATTTAGATGCTAAGCTAGTGCTATCGAATAGAAGTCCCCATCAGAGTGACAGTATGTCTTCACTGTTCAACAAGTAGACACTAGTCAGGTGTAGTTAGTGAGCACTTGAGATATGGCTAATATGTCTGGAAATCTAAATTTTTAATTTTATTTGACTTTAACTAAAATAAATTTAAATAGCCACATGTAGCTATTAGTTTATTATATTAGCTTAGTCCTAATCTATCACAGCCTGTTATCTTGGAATTATCAGTTGATTTTTTTCCTAAAGCCACATTTCCAGGTGTAAAAAGAGCCACCTATATTTCTAATCCTTGACTCTTAGATCTCTATATTTGACCATCTCTGTATTTGACCTATGTGAAAAATAAATAGCATCATCCCATAAGCATTGTGCATCAGCCATTGCACAGGGGTGGCATTAGTGGGCTCTTCCAGCATTTAACAAGGCCAGGTGCACCTAGTGATCAGAAAATGATAAGATCAGTAGATCTGTCCATGTTCATAGGTCTCAGTTAAACATTATAGCTCTGAAGTTAGACTTTCTAGATTAGAATTCTGGCTCAGCCACTTGACCACTTGGTGACTTAAGTGACTTCACTAAAGCGTTTGTGCCTCAGTATCTTTATGTATATGATGAGAGTACCCAGTTCAAATAACACATAAATAAATTCATATAAAATACAGAAAAACATCTGATACACTATGAGCTCTCAGTGAATGTTGGTTGTTATTGTTATTAATGCTATAGATATCAAAATGATTTGCAACAAAAGTGGATACTAATCCACTGGAAACATGAATGGGTATGTCTATGAGTCACTGTGAATCAAAGCACAGACTAGAAAGTTAGTCAAAAGACATGGTTAACTCAATGGCCTGACCTCTAGAAGGGCAATCTTTACCTTCTTAGTTGAGAATCTATCTTGTATTGTAAAGTTATGCCTTCTAAAAACAAGTAGTAAATTGTTTGATGATAAAACTTCTATTCCATATTTTGAGAGATTTAAAAAAACATTGCCGATTTAGAGTAGAGTGTGGAAACACACACAGTGAAGGAAACAGTGTCGATAAGACTAATCTATGTTGACTCTGAAATACACATTAGTAGCTTTAGGAATTATTCCTGTTGTTATAGTGAGGGTTTTTATTTTTATAAAAACAGAAACCAAACATGTAGAAAAGAACTCCAACATTCAGATTACTACATGGAGCTTTGCAGTGGTGAAAGAAATTGTACTTCTCCTATGTTTAAACACTTATTTCAGTCTTGAACTCTGCTTAAGCCTCACCATGGGCCTTCAGCAGCCAGTGTTGAGACCCACGCNTGTAGAAAAGAACTCCAACATTCAGATTACTACATGGAGCTTTGCAGTGGTGAAAGAAATTGTACTTCTCCTATGTTTAAACACTTATTTCAGTCTTGAACTCCGCTTAAGCCTCACCATGGGCCTTCAGCAGCCAGTGTTGAGACCCACGCATTCCTGTCTTAGGCAAGCTTTTATCTTTTCCTTTGCAAAAAGAAAAGAAACACAATCGTTCCAATCTCTCAAAAATGGTTTTCTTTGTTTTTCCAAAAAATTTCAAAAAAAAAAATTGAAGGAAGTATCTTGCTGTAATTTTTTGTATGTAATTTTTTGTACCTAGAAGACACTGTCTTATCTAGCCAGCACAATTTTCCATCTGGTTTTAAAAACTAACAGAACTTATTTTAGAGAACTACCGTATTAGAGGCAGCAAATGAAAGACTTATAATATGACTTATTCCACAGGAAAAAAAACAAACCTGGAGATTCTACTTCCTCATATGAGATCAATAAAAGTGCCCCCATGTGCATGTGTATATAAATTTTGCAAGTCTTCCACACATGTGTTTTTCAAATGCCACTAGCTTGTAGAAAATAGCAAATCCCCTAGTTTTCTAGGAACCAAATCAATAAGATATGGAATCTTCATCAGTCAAAAGCCAAGTACTTTGAAGTATTCATGCATACCAGCTGGAAGAAACATACCATTGCTATACTTAAACCTAAACACATGTATTGCATGATATTATTACTAAATTGGGTATATTAAGGTTCACAAATTCCTGGGTGCAACTATTCATGTTTAGGCAATTTCTAGGCTGATAAAAAGTAAAAAAAAAAAAAAAAAGAAAAAAAAAAGAGAGACAAGTGATATCTAAATTGATGTTTTAATTTTTTTGTAGTGGATTTTCTAAATTAGTATGATTTATTCAGAATACTTAAAAAATTGTTTTGAGTTGATTTCCTGATAATGAAGATGAATTTTTCTCAATCCAGGTGCCTCATGGTTCCATGAATGATGACATTCATTTGTGAGACAGGTGGCCTAGGTGAGAGGAACTTTCATTTATGCAAAATTTTAGTTCTGTCACACTAATATGTTCATAGTGTGAACCTTAAAAACGTTCACACTAATGCCATGTTTTACCCAGCTGTATGCATAAACCTGAAGCTGGAATATTTATATTTACTCACATTTTCCACAATTGTCTTTTGAAAGAAAAATTTACCTTTACACACAGAATATTCTGTTTTGAAATAGTAACTGCTAGAGTCAACAAAGTGTGTTCTATTAGGGGATCAACTTGTCTTTGTCCAGGAGGATAAAGGGTCAAGGGAGCTAGTGGAGAAGAAACTAAGGAGACTTGATTTGTCTCTTCTCTTCCATAGTGGTAATGAGGTCCCTTTCCGTCTCACTTTGTGTTAGAGACACAAGACTGTTTATCTCACTAGGAAATCTTCAAAAGACAAGGAGCTATTCTGGGAGAGCAGAGCAACTGATGGTCCTTTTCCCTTAGATTTCTCTGGACATAAACTCCAAACATGAAACTTTCAAAGAAAAATAATCCTCTGAAACTGCCTCTTATTTACTTAACAAATCTCTTCTTCCCTCCTCTATCCCATCACTCATGGCTAGAACAGCCTCTTAGTACTGAAGGAAGGGATTGGAAAGTAATTCAAGTGAGTTAATTCTCTGATGAATGAGAAACAGAATCTCAGAGGTTAATGAAGGCTTCTGGGGTTATTTCTTCTTGTTTTGGAAATAAAATAATGAGGACACATTATCAAAGAGAATTATATAAGCATATATTCTATTAAAATACAAGGGACCTGACAGAAATCCAACTGACCGAGAATCTTCCAAGTAAATAGTAACCCTGGCAGCTGGGAGGACAAAGTCTAAATAGCTTTTGCAAGTACACACTGAGACTCTCTTCATAAGACAGCTTTATACAGTTTTAGCTGTTAGATGGCTGTTTTCTTTATAAAATCACAAATCAAGTGTTTTGCTTAAATGTCTAATTAACGTATTCCTCTCCTTTCATAACCCATGTTTTTAAACACACATGCAAACATAAATTCATGCCACACATAAGATTTGGTATGATACTGGTGTCACGTTTGAGTGTGAATAGCTAATTTTGGGAATCATTTAGCAAATCCATCATGAATAATGTCTTAATCCAGAGGGTTTGTTTTCTTTTTTTAATTTTTATTCTTTTTTTTAACATAAGCATATAATTTATAATTAATGGTTTAAACATTACATATTCTTGAGTAGGAATGAAGTGCCATGTAGTCTTTCAACACAGTTCTGAGTGTTTGACCTACCCTAGGAGTATCTCCCTACTCCAAAGGAAAGGGTGGTCAAGATATTAAATTTATTCTTTAGAGGGTTAGTTGAGGTTTATTCTCTATCTTTTCCTCCCATGAAAATCTGTGTCTGCTACCCCATGCTGGGAACCAGTAGACAAAAGCCTGGTGGTGAATCAAAAGTTGCAATTCAAGCCCTGAGAGAGAATTTCTATTAAAATGGACAACAGATGTGAACAAAGGAAAGAAATAGATCAAAGATGTGAACTCCATCCATGAGATTATTTGCAAACACAAAGCATGTAGGTTTTTTGTTATTTTTAACTTTTATGAATGCAAACTTCTGGGTGGAGGAGGAAATAACACCAAAAAAATAAAATAATGAAGGGAATAAGCAACCATAGAATAGAAAGAATCATGTCTGTGGAAAAGAATGGAATTTAAAAGAAAACATTTTTTGAGCACCTTGTTTATGTAGGCACTGGCAGAGATGCTGAGAGTAGAGATGCTTATAGCTTGACATGAGCTCTGCTTTGAAAAATCCAGAGTCCAGTGGAGAAGTCAAAATTACAAAATAGCTGTAATGTAAGAGAAATGCAAGAATCCCAGAGGATGCAAAGTCAAATTATTCATTATATATGTTGATATAAAACTTTGGTATCCTTTTAAGAATTCTGAATTGTTTTCATAATTAAATCATGCCATGAGCAATGGTTAGCCTTTGCATAAGAATTGAAACAGTTTGGAAACAACTTAAGTAATTGTTGGCTTTTATGACTTACTCCTGTGCTGGAGAGTCTGAAGCAGTTCTATAGAAGAAACAGTGGAGGCAAAGGATAGTGAATTCAAAGCCAGTGACTTTCAACACCTTACCAGATTGCTACTTACACTTAGTCATTTCCTATAACTTCAAACTTCACCGCATCTCTCATTACTTCCTGACCAATTAACATTCACACCACAAGTGACAATGACTTTTATTTGCTATTTGGCATTCTCTGCTGCTGCTAAGTCACTTCAGTCGTGTCCAACTCTGTGAAACCCCATAGACAGCAGCCCACTAGGCTCCTCTGTCCCTGAGATTCTCCAGGCAAGAATACTGGAGTGGGTTGCCATTTCCTTCTCCAATGCATGAAAGTGAAAAGTGAAAGTGAAGCCCGCTCAGTCATGCCCAACTCTTAGCGACTCCATGGACTGCAGCCTACCAGGCTTCTCCTTCCATGGGATTTTCCAGGCAAGAGTATTGGAGTGGGTTGCCATTGCCTTCTCCGTTTGGCATTCCCAACCCCAAGTATACTCACAAATTAGTACCGCTTAGTCCAGACTTCACAAGTCTTTGGATGCAATTTAGAGGTTTCTATTGAAAAGACTCTGATCCTGGGAGGGATTGGGGGCAGGAGGAGAAGGGGACGACAGAGGATGAGACGGCTGGATGGCATCACTGACTCGATGGACGTGAGTCTGAGTGAACTCCGGGAGTTGGTGATGGAGTTGGTGATGGACAGGGAGGCCTGGTGTGCTGCGATTCATGGGGTCGCAAAGAGTCAGACACGAATGAGTGACTGAACTGAACTGAACTGATTGAAAAGTTATTGGGTACTTGTTGATATAGCTTTCATTTTTATAATGAAATGTTAAGGCTGGTGACAACTGTAATTATCTTAAAATAGCCCTATAGCAGTGATGAATGAAAAGGATGATGGTGCTTACTTCAAATGCTCATTATGCAGATATCAAAAAACTTGAGGGGAGAAACTACCTGAGTTAGTAGAAGAAAATGGGAGAAAGTATTGGGCTTGTCCTTTCTTTAAAAAAATTTGTTTTCGCCTTAAGAAGCATCAAGTTTAAATACACTAACTGCTTATTATAGGACCTTGAAAATGCTCTAAAGTCTATGGAAAAATTTAGGAAATCTCTTTTTTTGGATAAGGATATTCACATAAGTGTGGACTAAAAAAGATGCCCAACTTGAGAGTTGTTAGTTAAGTTTTATTTGGGGCAAAATGAGGACTGCAGCCCAGGAGACAGACTTCAGATAGCTCTGAGAAACGGCTCCAAAGAGGCAGTCAGAGAAGGTCAATATGTAAGATTTTGGTGAGGGGGGAGTTCAATGCAAGCACTTACTATACACAAGGTTTTCTCGTAGTCAGGAGAAGCTGATGTCACCATGAGGGTACTTAGTAATTTACTAGATATGAAGAGATGGAAGGATTGGAATCACGAAATCAGTTCCTGAAGATATCTATCTATCTAAAGACCTGTTTGACTAGAGTCCCTGAGCACAGAGCACCTCACTCCGCCCTGAACTCCCTCAAGGGGTGTTGGAGGTCAACTACAGCAGCGCAGGGTTCAGTCTCCAAAGGCAGACAGCAAAAACCACTGTTGTTCAGTCGCTGGCAAATGCTCTTGGCAAGTGCCAATTTGTAGTTGATAGGCAAGTGCCAATTTGTCATTGACATAAGGTAAAAGAAGTCTTTAGTTAAAACTTTCCTGAACAGTGATCTCAAATGGCAGGGATCCCAAACCAAGTCAAAAAACTGTTTCAAATTCTAAATTAGAAAACAAATGAATTTTTCTTCAATTTGTAACAAATTACAGTGACTCTATGGTAGTATTCAATTGTACTTTTATGTGCTAATTTCTTTTTTATGGTAGGCATTCACACCAATATTATTTGGTAAAGAGCATTGCCCTAGGGGAGGTTAAATGATTGTAAAGGCTGCTTCTAAAATTTTATATGTCCAAAGTTAATTCACAAAGTGGAAGATAATTTATTTTTGATTTCTCTTATTCTGAGTAGCTAGGGCTAGTTAAAACAGAGATATTTAAACAAATGGTAGGAAAAAAAAACAGTATGATTTTAATTTATTTCTATGTAAAAGTATATTTTATTTAGAAATCATCTGTTTTATGACACAGTTTCCAAATATATATTGTGGTAAAAGTTAAGTTCTTACCTTTAAATAATGTAACTTCATGGATAAACACCTTAATTAATTGGAAAGGGTAACATCCAATTTCTCTACCCAGATAGAATGAAAGTAAAAAATCAATAGCACTTCAGAATGATCAAATTATTTTCACAGTGAGTGGAGTTTTAAGAGATAGGCATCTACTTAAGGTACACATGAAAGGAGGTTAGAATGGGAATCCAACCTAACAACACAGTGATTTTAATTATTTGTAATAATGAGAGATGGACCAAGGAAGAGCCTGTATAAAAGAAAATTATAGAAAAGACCCCCCCCATCAACATTTCTTTTTCTAGTCACTTTCAACATATATCTTCCCACCATATTTCTTCAAAATTCCTATCTGCTTATAGGCAATGAAATTGTCCAAAGTCAGTGTAATCTGTTCTTTTAATTCTCTTTATCTGATGAATATAGCAATATGTCAAAGAGAAAGACCCAGTTTTGGGGAGAGAAGCAACATTCTGGAATAACATCTAATATGGATGATCAGTCCTTGAGAAACTAAAGGCTAGTTATGCATAGTTATAAAGGGAAATTTAGAATGACAGGGTTATCAGAAGAGTTTAAAGACCATTATAAGAAAAGGTTGATGCACAATAGCTGAGTGTTCCATAACAGACTGGACATCAATGAAATGGGATGGTTTTATGCCTGACTCCCATATGTTCATAAATGAAGCAAATCACACAAAAGAAACAAATTGCTTTCCCTCCTAGTGAATATCATGGGTCCAAAGCCTGGGTTCCATAAAGTGTATTTTCTTTTTCTCCAGTTCCACCTTCTCTCATGTCTTGCCTTGCACTTCACCCTTCAGAAGCACTGAAGTGTTCATTGTGTCCTTACTCTCTTCACCCGTTTCCTCCAGTACACATTTATGCCATGCTAATCCTTAGGAAATTCTCTCTCTATGAAAATCTTTCCTGTGTTTTATTGCCACCATTCATTTTTAATGTATGCAGTTCAGTCATTATATTATATAGCAAAATTTCTCTGATCTCCAATTCGAACTTGGTTGCATCTTTGGGTACTCTTAAGTAAATCCTATGCAATTGCATATATGAAAATATCATCCATTTCCTTGTCTGTCTTCTTAAGTAAAATTTAGCATGTCTCATATAGGTATAGCACATAATACAAAACAGTGCTCAGCATACACATGGTGAAATAAACCAAATAAAATTGAAAGTTGCACGGTATTAGAGTTTGTCAAAATGTTGTCCACTATCTGGTGGGTGTGTGCGTGCTCAGTTGCTTCAGTCGTGTCCAACTCTTTGCAATGCTATGGACTGTCCTCTGTCCATGGGATTCTCTAGGCAAGAATACTGGAGTGGGTTGCCATGCCCTCCTCCAGGGGATCTTCCCAACCCAGGGATTGAAACCATGTCTCTTATGTCTCCCGCCTTGGCAAGTGGATTCTTTACCACTAGCTCCACCTGGGAAACTCCTACCACCCCAGTGCAAGTAAGTGTTAATTGATCCGTTGAGTTTGACACTTTTTGGCTTCCATCGTGGCTNCCATGGACTGCAAGGAGATCTAACCAGTCCATTCTAAAGGAGATCAGTCCTGGGTGTTCTTTGGAAGGAATGATGCTGAAGCTTAAACTCCAGTACTTTGGCTACCTCATGTGAAGAGTTGACTCATTGGAAAAGACTCTGATGCTGGGAGGGATTGGGGGCAGAAGAAAAAGGGAATGACAGAGGATGAGATGGCTGGATGGCATCACTGACTCGATGGATGTCAGTTTGAGTGAACCCTGGGAGTTGATGATGGACAGGGAGGCCTGGCATGCTGCAATTCATGAAGTTGCAAACAGTCGGACACAACTGAGCGCCTTAACTGAACTGAACTTAACATGATATTAATTACCTCTATGAATTACAATTCTGTCAGGGGAAAACATATTTTTATATTTAAAACAAGTAAAAAGAGACAGAGATGCTATTTATCCAAATGGCAAAAGGTTGGCAACTGGTAACTTATAGTATGAACCTGCCAAATATGTCTTGCTGCTTCACCATGTGGCCACCTGCCAAATAGCTCTGCATTGCATCCTCAATAGGTTTAATAAGAGGAAGTGGAAAGGGACTCAACTATAATGCTATAGTTCAATTAGTAAGCGCTTGTTCAGAAAATCTTAATGGTTTAGATTGAATATCCTGTCCAGTAGAATGTGCAGGCTTACAGCTTGACAAGAACACAGCTAATTCTGTTTAGATATTTTTAAATACCTATTTTAAGAACATCACTTATTTATTAATTACATGCTTAGGATTCATATTTTAGATAAAGAGCCCATAATGTACAAGTATTTGAGGGCTGAGTTAATAGGAAGTGGAGCATAAGCATAAATTCCTTCTCTGTTCCATTATTTATGATTTGGGGTTTAAACAAAGTGAATTTCTCAGAAGTAATGTTTCCATCAGTCTAGTGCTCCCATATTTAAATCACTTACATGTAGGTATGTTTAAATGTGGTAAAACACATCACTCATTTTGTTTTTCATATCCATAGGTTAAGAGAGTCCCTAAGTGAGGGGAATGAAAGCCTCATAGAATTGGGCATTTGGAGGAAAGAAACAAGAGAAATCATATAAAATATCCAAGAGAAATACATAGGATGGGAGTGGGAGGTGGGAGGGAGGCTTAAGAGGGAAGTGATATATGTATACTTGATTCATGTTGTTATGCAGCAGAAACTAACACAGCATTGTAGAATAATTATCTTCCAATTAGAAATTAAAGAAAAATACATAGGACAATAGAAAAGTTTAACTTAGAATCATGGCACATTTATGGTGAAAGTTACCTGGTTGTTGTTCAGTTGCTAAGTTGTGTCCAACTCTTTGAGATCCCATGGACTGCAGTATGCCAGGCATCCCTGTCCTTCACTATCTCCCAAAGTTTGTTAAAACTCACGTTCACTGAGATGGTGATGTTATCCAACCATTTCATCCTCTGTTTCCCCCTTCTCCTTCTGCCCTCAATCTTTCCCAGCATCAAGGTCTTTTCCAATGAGCTGGCTCTTCAAGTCAGGTGACCAAAGTACTGTAGCTTCAACTTCAGCATAAGTGGCCAAGTATTTGAGTTTCAGCTTCAGCATCAGTCCTTTCAAGAAAATATTCAGGACTGATTTCCTTTCGGATGTCAGGTTTGATTTCCTTGTTGTCCAAGGGACTCTAAAGTGTCTCCTCCAACATTACAGTTCAAAAGCATCAAAGGAGAAAAGGAAAGTTATATCTGTTTGAAAGNGTCAGGTGACCAAAGTACTGTAGCTTCAACTTCAGCATAAGTGGCCAAGTATTTGAGTTTCAGCTTCAGCATCAGTCCTTTCAAGAAAATATTCAGGACTGATTTCCTTTCGGATGTCAGGTTTGATTTCCTTGTTGTCCAAGGGACTCTAAAGTGTCTCCTCCAACATTACAGTTCAAAAGCATCAAAGGAGAAAAGGAAAGTTATATCTGTTTGAAAGCAGAGTTCCAAAGAATAGCAAAGAGAGATAAGAAAGCCTTCCTCAGTGATCAATGCAAAGAAATAGAGGAAAAACAATAGAATGGGAAAGACTAGAAATCTCTTCAGGAAAATTAGAGATACCAAGGGAACATATAATGCAAAGATGGGCACAATAATGGACAGAATTGGTATGGTCCTAACAGAAGCAGAAGATATTAAGAAGTGGTGGCAAGAATACACAAAAGAACCACACAAAAAAGATCTTCATGACCCAGACAACCACAATGTGTGGTCATTAGACTAGAGCCAGATATCCTGGAACATGAAGTCAAGTGGGCCTTAGGAAGCATCCCTACGAACAAAGCTAGTGGTGATGATTGAATTCAATCACCAACTCTTGGAGCTTGCTCAAATTCATGTCCATTGAGTCAGTGATACCATCCAACCATCTCATCCTCTGTCATCCCCTTCTCAATCTTTCGCAGAACCAAGGTCTTTTCCAATGAGTCAGTTCTTTGCATCAGGTGGCCAAAGAATTGGAGTTTCAGCTTCAGCATTAGTCTTTCCAATGAATATTTAGGACCGATTTCCTTCAGGATTGACTGGTTGGATTTCCTTGCAGTCCAAGGGACTCTCAAAAGTTTTCTCCAATACCACAGTTCAAAAACATCAATTCTTCTGTGCTCGGCTAGCTTTACAGTCCAACTCTCCCATCGACACATGACTACTGGAAAAAACTTAGCTTTGACTAGACAGACTTTTGTCAGTAAAGTAATGTCTCTGCTTTTTAATATTTTGTCTAGGTTTGTCATAGCTTTTCTTCCAAGGAGCAAGCATCTTTTAATTTCATGGCTGCAATCACCACCTGCAGTGATTCTGGATCCCAAGAAAATAAAGTCCATCACTGTTTCCATTGTTTCCCTATCTATTTGCCAAGAAGTGATGGGACCAGATGCCATGATCTTAATTTTCTGAATGTTGAGTTTCAAGCCAGCTTTTTCACTCTCCTCTTTCCCTTTCATCAAGAGGCTGTTCAGTTCCTTTTCGCTTTCTGCCATAAAGGTGATGTCATCTGCATATCTGAAGCTGCTGATATTTCTCCCGGCAATCCTGATTTCAACTTGTGTTTCATCCAGCCTAGCATTTCACATGATGTAGTCTGAATATAAGTTAAATAATCTAGGTGACAATATACAGCCTTGAGGTACTCCTTTCCCAATTTGGAACCAGTCTGTTGTTCCATGTCTGGCTCTAACTGTTGCTTCCTGACCTGCATACAGATTTCTCAGGAGGTGGTCTGGTATTCCCATCTCTTTCAGAATTTTCCACAGTTTGTGGTAATCCACACAGTCAAAGGCTTTGGTGTAGTCAATAAAGCAGAAGTAGATGTTTTTTCTTGAATTATCTTGCTTTTTCGATGATCCAGTGGATGTTGGCATTTGATCTCTGGTTCCTCTGCATTTTCTAAATCCAGCTTGAACATTTGGAAGTTCTTGGTTCATATACTGTTAAAGCCTTACTTGGAGAATATTGAGCATTACTTTGGTAGCGTGTGAGATTAGTTCAATTGTGTGGTATTTTGAACAAATTTTGGCATTGTCTTTCTTTGGGATTGGAATGAAAACTATCATCTTTCAGTCTTGTGGCTACTGCTAAGTATTTCAAGTTTGCTGGCATATTGAATGCAGCACTTTCAGGCATCATCTTTTAGGATCTGAAATAGCTCGGTTGGAATTTATATTTGTATTGATGCTTCCTAAGGCCCACTTGACTTTGCATTCCAGGATGTCTGGCTCTTGGTGAGTGATCCCACCATCATGCTTTTTTGGGTCGTAAATATCTTTTTTGTATAGTTCTTAAGTGTATTCTTTTCACCTCTTCTTTTATATCTTCTGCTTCTGTTAGGTCCATACCATTTATGTCCTTTATTGGGCCCATCTTTGTATGAAATGTTCCCTTGGGATCTTTAATTTTCTTCAAGAGATTGCTAGTCTTTCCCATTCTAATGTTTCCTCTATTCCTTTGCAATGATCACTTAGGAAGGCTTTCTTATCTCTCCTTGATGTTCTTTGGAACTCTGCATTCAGATGGGTGTATCTTTCCTTTTCTCCTTTGCCTTTCACTTCTCTTCTTTTCTGAGCTATTTGTAAGGTCTCCTCAGACAACTGTTTTGCCTTTTTTGCATTTCTTTTTCTTGGGGATGATCTTGATCACTGCCTCCTACACAATGTCATGAATCTCTGTCCATAGTTCTTCAGGCACTCTGTCTATCAGATCTAATCCCTTGAATCTATTTGTCACTTTCACTGTATACTCATTAGGGATTTGATTTAGGTCATACCTGAATGATCTAGTGGTTTCCCCTACTTTCTTCAATTTAAGTCTGAATTTGGCAAAAAGGAATTCATGATCTGAGTCACAGTCAGCTCCTGGTCTTGTTTTTGCTGACTGTATAGAGCTTCTCCATCTTTGGCTGCAAAGAATATAATCAACCTGATTTCAGTGTTGACCGTCTGGTGATGTCCATGTATAGAGTTGTCTCTTGTGTTGACAGAAGAGGGTGTTTGCTATGACCAGTGCATTCTCTTGGCAAAATTCTGTTAGCCTTTGCCCTCCTTCATTTTGTACACCACAGCCAAACTTGCCTATTACTCCAGTATCTCTTGACTTCCTACTTCAGTATCTCTTGACTTTCTACTTTTGCATTCGAGTCTCCTTTGATGAAAAGCACATTTTTTTCTTGGTGTTAGTTCGATAAGGTCTTGTAGGTCCTCATAGAGCTGTTCAGCTTCAACTTCTTCAGCATTATTGGTTGGGGCATAGACTTGGGTTATTGTGATATTGAACAGTTTGCTTTGGAAATGAACAGAGATCATTCTGTCATTTTTGAGAGTGCACCCAAGCACTGCATTTCAGTCTCTTTTGGACTATGAGGGTTACTCTATTTCTTCTAAGGGATTCTTGCCCACAGTCGTAGATAGAATGGTCATCTGAGTTAAATTTGCCCATTCCCATCCATTTTAGTTCACTGATTCCTAAAATGTTGATTTTCATGCTTGCCATCTCCTGTTTGACCACTTCCAATTTACCTTGATTCGTGGACCTAATATTCCAGTTTTCTATGCAACATTATTCTTTACAATATTGAGTTTTACTTCCATCACCAGTCACATACACAACTGGGCATTGTTTTCACTTTGGCTCAGCCTCTTTATTTCTGGTACCATTTCTCCACTTTTCTCCAGTAGCATATTGGGCACCAACCTGGGAGTTCACCTTTTAGTGGCATATGTTTTTGCCTTTTCATACTGTTCATGGGGTTCTCAAGCCAAGAATACTGAAGTGGTTTGCCATTCCCTTCTCCAGTGGACTATGTTGTGTTAGAACTCTCCCCCATGATCTGTCCATCTTAGGTGGCCCTGCACGGCCTGGCTCATAGCTTCATTGAGTTAGACAAGGCTGTAATCAAAGTGATCATTTTGGTTAGTTTTTCTGTGATTGTGGTTTCCATTCTGTCTGTCCTCTGAGGAGGCCTCTTGATGGCAAGGACTGGCTGTGGGGGAATCTGGGTCTTGCTCTGATGGGCAGGGCCATACTCAGTAAATCTTTAATCCGATTTTCTAATGGTGGGTGCGGCTGTGTTCTCTGCCTATATTTTGGCCTCAGGAAGGTGTAATGGCAGTCCTTCAAAAGGGCTTGTGCCAGGACTGTTGTATTCAGTGCCCCGACCCCAAGGCTGGAGACTCCTGGACCCTCACAGACATGTATGGCTCAGCCTCTTGTCATGTCAGTGCTCCTTTTTCCTGAGTTCTGGTGAACACAAGGTTTTGTTTGTGCCCTCCAAGAATCTGTTTACACAATAGTGTGGAAGTTCTGTAATCACATCCCATTGGCCTTTAAAGTCAAATTCCCTGGGAGTTCTCAGTCCCTTTGTGAGATCCTCAGGTTGGGAAATCTATTGTGGGCCCTAGAACTTGTGCAGCAGTGTGAGAACTTCTTGGTACAATTGCTCTCCAGTTTGTGGGTTGTCTGTTCAGTGACTCTATGGGGGGTTTACAAGCTGCAGCTCCCAGTTTGGCTGCAGCCAGAATCCCTGCTCCTGTGGCATGCCACTGTTGACCCATGCCTCTGCAGGAGACACTCAGCTGCTCAAAGGCAACTCTGATCAGTCTCTTGTGGAGTCCCTGGTTTCTGGTGTGCATATGGTTTAGTCTGAGCCCTCTGAGTTTCTCTGGCAGGTGTAGGGTTTTATTCTAAACATGATTTTGCCCCTCTAACCATCTTATTGGGGCTTCTCCTTTTCCCTTGGATATGGGGCATCATTTTTTGGTGGGATCCACCATTCTCCTGTTGATGGTTGTTTAGTGGTTCAGTTAAGTTCAGTCGCTCAGTTGTGTCTGACTCTTTGCGACCCCATGAATCGCAGCACGCCAGGCCTCCCTGTCCATCACCATCTCCCGGAGTTCACTCAGACTCACGTTCATCGAGTCCATG
>SJYV01025559.1:582107-609255 GCA_006410875.1 Neotragus pygmaeus
GGGACTCTCAAGAGTCTTCTCCAACACCACAGTTCAAAAGCATCAATTCTTCAGTGCTCACATTTCTTCACAGTCCAACTCTCTCATCCATACATGACCACAGGAAAAACCATAGCCTTGACTAGACGGACCTTAGTTGGCAAAGTAATGTCTCTGCTTTTGAATATGCTATCTAGGTTGGTATATATATATATATATATAGTGGGATATTACTCACAATGAAAAAGAAGGAAATCTTGTCATTTGTGACAGTGGGTAGACCTAGAGGGTATTATGCTAAGTGAACTAAGTCAGAAGGTCATATAGAGTATAATTTCACTTATAGGTAGAATCTAAAAAACAAAGTAATGGACAAATAAAACAGAAAGAGACTCAAGTACAGAAAACAAGCTAGTGGTCACCAGACAGGTGAGAGTTGGTGGGTCTGGCAAATTGGTGAATGGGAGTCAGAGGTACTCCAGTTACGAATAAGTCATAGGAATGTAATGTGCAGCATAGTAAGTGTAAACAATAATATTGTAACAAACTTGCATGGTTACTGGACTTATTATAGCAATCAATTCTTAATCTACAAAAACATTAAACCACTATGTTGTACAGTTGAAACTAACAATATTGTATATCAACTATACCACAACAAACTTTTAAGAAAAAGAATTCAAAATGACTTTAAAGTGGAATTACATCTTTTTTTTTTATACTTTGGAATTAAAAAAATTATTGAAATATAGTTGATTTGCAATGTTGTGTTAGTTTCAGGACAGCAAAGTGATTGTTTTATATAAATATATGTGTCTTCTTTTTTTACATTCTCTTCCATNTACATCTTTTTTTTTTATACTTTGGAATTAAAAAAAATTATTGAAATATAGTTGATTTGCAATGTTGTGTTAGTTTCAGGACAGCAAAGTGATTGTTTTATATAAATATATGTGTCTTCTTTTTTTACATTCTCTTCCATTATAAGTTATTAGAAGATATTGAGTATAGTTCCCTGTTCTATACAGTGGATACTTGTTGGTTATCTTGGTTATCTATTTTATTTTTAGTAGTCTGTTTGTTTTAGTATCAAATTCTTAGTCTATCCCTCCTCCCATCTTTGGTGACCATAAGTTTGTTTTCTGTGTCTGTGGATCAATTTCTGTTTTGCAAATAAGTTTATTTGTATCATTTTTCTTAGATTCCACTTGTAGTCAATATCATATGTTTGTCTTTGTCTGGCTTCACGTAGCATGATAATCTCTAAGGTCCATCCATGTTGCTGAAAATGGCATTATTTCATTCTTTTCTGTGGCTGAGTAGTGTTGTATATATGTACCATGTCTTCTTTATCCATCTGTTGATGGACATTTAGGTTGCTTCCATATCTCGGCTTTTGTAAATAGTGCTGCTGTGGACATTGAGGTGCATGTATCTTTATGGATTATGTTTTCCTCCAGATAAATGCCTAGGAGTGGGATTACAGGATCATAAGGTAGCTCTATTTTTAATTTTTTTAAGGAAACTTCATACAGTGTTCTATAGTGGCAACATCGATTTACATTCCTCCCAACAGTGTACAGGGGTTCCTTTAAAGTCACTGGTCATTAGTTGAACCTGAAATTCTTTAAAACATTTTCTATTTATCTTTAGAACTTGTAATATATAAATGATAATATATAAACTATACATTTGAAATAAAAACTTAAATACACTTAGTCTTTACAATGAAAATGTACACGGAAAATCGTTGTTGTGTAATTTCTGAAGCTAGGAAATTTTTGTGTTGCATTTGCTATAGTGAGAAGGGCTCTGAGGTCAGCATCACAAGGCCTGTATTGTCATGATCATTCTACATCTAATACTCTTACCAAACCTAGTTCATTTGCCCCAAGCACAGCAAGGCAAACGTGGAGGTTTATAGCAGATTAAGGAGTCATTCACAAGGCAGCTAAGCTAGGAGACAAAAAAACCATCTCACATCTACCTCTCCAAAGGCCAGGGCCTCAGGATGCTTATGGGATAAAGCTGAGATGTGGGGAGCAAGACTAGCAAAAGGTAACTGGAGACAAGAAAAAAGGTGGGTAAAGAGACTTCTGTGTAGACCCGCAACTAAGCTCTGGCTCCTTCAAGGTATGCTTGCTTGGTGTGCTCTGAGGGTGGGGTTTTGGCCTTCTGAGGTCAAAAGTTCACCAAGTGGACAATTGCACATGGACAGATGGAGGGCTCATGGGCTTATCCAGGATTTGAAATCTCATCCAACATACAACTTAAACAGGATGCTGCCAGCTCTACGTTCCTAAAAATCAAGTTGGACAAACGGCTTGGCACTTGGATAGTATGCTTGGAGAGCAAGTTTTTTTTTTTTTTTTTTTTTTTAATAAAAACAACCAAAGTGTGACTGAGTGAAGGCAGGTTATAGGTGTAATGTGTTTAACTGATGATTAACCTGGGCTTCAATATCAGGAAAGTTTCTTACTCTGCGACTCAATATTCTTGTGTTTAAAATGAAATCTGTTTCCTTTGTACTTTGCAGAATTAAATAAGATCCTAGACGTGGAATGCTCTGAAAAAGGTGTCAAGTGTGGTGAAAAGGGGTTTGCGTTAGTGTTGCTATGCTCTTGTTCAGCTCCTTCTATGCCAACTACTGTTGCAATGAAACCTAAGTGGGCAGCGTCATGGTTACCTAATTTTCAGGAGTTGACTTCCCCGAACCTAACAAACATGACATGGAACACAATGCATGCTGAGACCCTTCTGCTTTGCACCTCACTGAGAAGAGCATGGTTTGGTCCACACACTAACTACTGTCTTCCTCTTTACATATCAAAATTTGGCCCAGCCTATGAAGCCTGAGTGTTCCAACTGAAATTCCCTCATTTGTCTCTGTTCTTTGCACAGGGGATTCCCTGGTGGCTCAGAGGTTAAAGCGTCTGCCCGCAATACAGGAGACCTCGGTTCGATCCCTGGGTCCGGAAGGTTCCCCTGGAGAAGGAAGTGGCAACCCACTCCAGTATTCTTGCCTGGAAAATCCCATGGACAGAGGAGCCTGATGGGCTACAGTCCGTGGGGTCGCAAAGAGTTGGACACGACTGAGCGACTTCACTTAGTGCAACTTAAGGACTAAATTGTTTATCCTTTGTTTGTATCCAANTATTCTTGCCTGGAAAATCCCATGGACAGAGGAGCCTGATGGGCTACAGTCCGTGGGGTCGCAAAGAGTTGGACACGACTGAGCGACTTCACTTAGTGCAACTTAAGGACTAAATTGTTTATCCTTTGTTTGTATCCAAGCAAACCTTGGATCCTTAAGGGTAAAGTATGTATTCAATATATGATTTTTATACCCAACAGAGTCTAGCAGAGTGCTTGGCCCCAAATAGGCAGTGATGAGCAGATATTTCTTTAATGGTGAAGATATGTTACAGGATTTGAAATCTCATCCAGCATACAACTTTTGCTAGGAGAGAGAGAAGCAAGGGAATGTTGGGGCAATTAGAAGATAGGAGATGAGCAAAAAGTAAATTGAAAAAAAAATGGGTTTAATCAGTTTAAACAAGGATAGGGAACAATATTTTGTAATACCTATAAGGGAAAATAGTCTGAAAAAATATATGTATGTAGAATTGAATCACTTTGCTGCACACCCAAAACAGCATTGTAAATGAAGTATATATGTCAATTAAAAAAAAAGAGAGAAACAGCAAAACTAAATTTGGACATGATGAACATGAGCAAACTGAAACAAAAGATTAATTCAAACCTGCAGGTCAAATTCAAAGCTCTGTAATGGGAGATTTTTTTAAAACCAGGAAAGAACATATACTTTTGTTAAACTACAATTTAAGTCTGTTGTACAACAATCAAGTATCAAAGATGCACTAAGATATGTGAAAAGAATAAAGGGAAGGGGACTGTTATTTCACATTCATATTATGTGTCAGCATCTGGAAAAATGCTTTATATAAATTCCAGTTTAAGAGAAAGGATGTGGTTTTCTGTTAAGCTATAGACAACGCAAGGGTGAAAGCAACTCTAGGGATGATACTTGGATTAAGGAAGATGGTGCATTTCTGCGATTTAAGTTTTGTGGTGTTTTTCCTCCCTTAATATTAGGAGTTATAATGCAGGACAAAATATCTGCCATTGCTTATTAAAAGAAAGCCTGAGTGTGCTGAAAAGAATAGCTAGTGACAGATACCAGGAAATATTTTCTATATTATTGTAAGATTTGCAAGGCATGTGCATGATCTCTGCAATTCATAAGCAAACAGAGAAATCATGCTGGGTTCTTTGACTTCTATCAAGCTCATCAAAGAAAGCAGAACAAAATGAATTGCAAAGACATATTTTTGAGGAGAGATGTTTGAACAATATATGAGATAACAAAATGAAAGGGAAGTTAATAGCCATGATTTTTTTTCCCCCCTAGGAGGGGGAAGTCAAATAAATAGTCTTTTGTTTTTTTCTAAGAGAAATGTGAATTCTAATGAATCTTAAACTACGATCACCTTTGGGGAGCTATTAGTTTATATATGGAGTGGTTGATAGAATGACATTTTCCTATTGAATCTAGATAAGAATAGGCCAACACTGTAATTGTTTTCAGAAGTTTGAAGTCACCAAAAACATATTTCAGTAGAGAATGTAAAAGAAAAATTATGTTTAAACTGTGGGAAAAAATACAGAAGTGACATTTTGAAAGGGAATGGGGTGTCATTTAAAGTTATTTCAATGATAGAGGAAAATTCCACTGGCTTTGATTCTCATAGCAGATTCTCTTTCCTCCCCTAGTCTGTGTTATCATGGGTTGGGTAGTATGCAGGTAAATTCTTGCTGTTTTCCTCCTTGAATTCCAATCAGTCTCAGGATTTGTTTTCACATGTACTATCAATCAATAGAGTAAAAGGCACACATTAATAAATAACTTGAACTTTCTTCTCCTCCTGGAGATTTAAGAAGCGAACTAGCTTAAAAGAATGCATAAACCGGTCCAAATTTGGTCGATATCTCTTTTATTTCTTTAAGTCAATTTTGTCAACTGCCAAACAAAAAAAAAAATTACGAATTTATTAACACTTGGATGCATAATTTACTCTCAGGCATGGAATGATCCAAAACAAACAAGCCAGTTTGTGTTCATATAACTAAAGTTATATGAATTTTTGAATATACTACCTCATAAATCTAATACATTGCTGAACTTAAGAAAAGTTAGTGTTGACACTTAAGGGACCCACCATTAATTATCTCTCACTGCAGACATCATGACCTCCCTTTATTCTATAGGATTTTTTTCCTCCTTATGGTGCTATAAATATTTCATGTATTTTTTTCCCCTATTAGGTCTGTGGTGCTCATCACTAGGTATGGTCTCAGTAAATTTTCTAGGATATTCTGCCATTTCTATAAAGATGTTTGCTGTTACTTGTTTTCTAATATAAATCTGTAGTTGGTTTTAGTATATTCAACTCTGCTAACGAGGAAATAGAGCTTTAGGCAGGTTGATTTGTGGACATGGTCATCTCAATTCCCAGTGATGCACTTGTTTTGGGGGATTGGCTGTAAACCATGTTCTTTGCCTCTGCTCGTTCCTTTGCTGCAGGCTCATCTAGCAGGACTGATGCCATTTTCTGTGACTTCTGCCTTCATGATGCCTTGCCTGACTCTCCAGTCTAAACTGGAACCTCTAAACTCCCTTCTTCACCTTTTACATTCTCCTCAGCATTTAATAATTTGGAGTTTTACATTTGTGTGACTACTGATGTATGAGTCACAAACTCTCCTATAATCCATGAGGGAAGGAATTGTGTTTCCAGTACCCACTACAGAAACAGATGCAGAGAGGGCGCTCAGTAAATATTCATGAAAGTATGAGTTAAGGTGAGATTCGAACCCAAGTCTGTACTACTGTAGAGTCATGGATTTAGCCATTAAGGAGTGGTGGAACGGCTCCCATGGCCAGTCCTTTCATGTGGAGTTTTGAGGGCTGGTGGCTACACATGCACTACCCTGTAGGCTGCATCCTGAATTGTCGTATTGAGACTAGACTGGAAGCTCACTGAGCGCATGCCCCATAGTATACATTTATTGTAAGTAAGGCATAAGATTGGTTGGTCTTCAGTAAATACTGAATATCAAGAGCTGGTCATAAAGTGTACTCTATCACAGAGCATTCTTTCTCTCATTAATGGCGTATTCCTACCACTGTTCCTTGGCGTTCTCTGTTCTTTTGTTTTAATAACTGGTGATCATAATCATGATTGTGTCACCAGGCTGTGTATGGTGTTAATGTTTCCTTTTTTCTCCTTTAAGACATTTGGAGTGATCAAGCTTTCAAATCCTTGAAAAGGTGAACATCACTGTCTATGGCAAGCTGCATATTTTTAGAATGTACCACACGACTTTGAAAGCAACACAGAGATTCAGAGTACTCAGATTGAAAAATGAACACTTTCTATGTTTAAAAGTGAATGAGTTTTACATACTTTTGGAGTTACATACATTTTTCTTCCCATTTATAAGAGCTGGGCACAAAACAGGAGATTTAATACTATTCTGCTTTGGATCTTTGTTGATTTTTCTTCCCTCCCCCACTCCATCCCATCCACTCCATTTCTTTTGTTCTTCATAGTTTCGTGCTAACTTTGGAGCTGCAGACATGTCATAGATCACAGGATTTTATATATGAGCTAAGAGCAAGAATGCTAAAATAATTTCTTTCTCAGGCCTTAAAGATAGATGGCAGGTCAAGACACTTGAGTTCATAGCCAAACATACTGAGGCACAGAGCAACATGGCAGTAATTTGAGTTGCAAGTGCCAAAAGTGCTTGTTCAGCACTAACAAGAAATAGGAGAACAGGATCAGTATAATCTCATATTCTTATTAAATTAAAAAAANCAAGACACTTGAGTTCATAGCCAAACATACTGAGGCACAGAGCAACATGGCAGTAATTTGAGTTGCAAGTGCCAAAAGTGCTTGTTCAGCACTAACAAGAAATAGGAGAACAGGATCAGTATAATCTCATATTCTTATTAAATTAAAAAAAAAGGCAGAGTGATGCCAAGGTTATGACATGAACTGACAAGACCAAAAAAAAAAAAAAAAAAGAAAGAAAGAAACTCAGAAAACAAAACACACACAACTCAGAGATTTTCAGATGCTTCATCTTCTATTTGCAGGCATGTGAAAGAATAAAAATAAGCCCCATGGCATGAGTTATAGATGAAGTATCTGCCTTTAGCTTGGAATTTCCTGGCATTTTTCAGCTTGTGACACAGACTTGATGTGATTAAACAAGGGCTTTTCTCCAAATGTAAAGTTTTTCTTTTGTTGTTTCAAAGCTGAATCTAATATGCTCTAACTTTTTAAAATGGGAGCAGATGCCTCTGTTCTGTGAGCTGGCTACCAGACTCTCAGAAATAAATGGTGAGTGGAGGCCTGTTCTGGTAGACGTTAAGGAAACAGTCCTCCATATTTGTCTTTTAGAACTACACATTACCCCTGCTCTCCCAAGCAATAGGGCCCAAGTCCCTCCACAGGATGAGGCTGGGCAGGCGGTGGCTTCCCTTGGATTGGATTTTCTTTGGACTCCCTTGGAGAAGTCTCTGAAGAAGCACAGTCTTGGGACCAAACTCACCCCCAAGCTCACAGCGATGCTGTGAGCGACAGCATTGCTGTCCCCAAGAGATGATAAGAAAGACGGTCAGGGGGCACCTCTAGTGGGGGAGTACAAGATTGTCGAAATTACTATTGTCATTTTCTTTTTCGACATATTAAAAAGCAAAGACATTACTTTACCAACAAAGACTCATCTAGCCAAAGCTATGGTTTTTCCAGTAGTCATTATGGGTGTGAGAGTTGGACTATAAAGAAAGCTGAGCACCAAAGAATTGATGCTTTTGAACTGTGGTGTTGGAGAAGACTCTTGAGAGTCCCTTGGACTGCAAGGAGATCCAACCAGTCCATCCTAAAGAAAATCAGTCCTGAATATTCATGGAAGGACTGATGCTGAATCTCCAATACTTTGGCCACCTGATGCGAAGAACTGACTCATTGGAAAAGACCCTGATGCTGGGAAAGATTGAAGGTGGGAGGAGAAAGAGACAACGGAGGATGAGATGGTTGGATGGTATCACCAATGTGATGGACATGAGGTTGAGTAGGCTCGGGGATTTGGTGATGGAAAGGGAAGTCTGGAGTGCTGTGATTCATGGGGTCGCAAAGAGTTGGACACAACTGAGCAACTGAACTGAATTGAAAGCTGAAGAGGTGCTAGAGAAATGGGAAGAGGTAGGCTGAATGAAGTGGTGAACAGTCTGGCAATCTCCTGGATATGCCTGGGTCTGGTCCTGGGACAGGGGCAGCCAGGATTCTCTCCATCCTTGGTATTTTGTGGGATGAGTCATGTAGAGATGGGAAATAGGGCCAACCCCTGGTAAGTTCAGCCCCACCCCTGAGGTAGTGGCTGTCATCATCACTGAGGAGCACAGGCTGGACTAGGAAACTCTGTCCTGAGCAGTCAACAACAGATCATGAGGGGATGCAGAATAGGACCAGAGACAAACCTTCGGCGAGTCCTTCCTTCTGCAGGGGAAGTGAAGGGAGGTAAGGAATACTCCTTGCTTTCTTTTCAACTGCTGTGATCTTGAACACATGCAGTGAACATAAATATGTGCTTGAAACCATCTGGAAAAGGTCCCCTGCCCCTAAACTGTTCCAATGTCAAATGTCACCACTTAGTGATGTATTTGCATTAATAATGCGTTCATAATATTGATAATAATTATTATACTTGAGTTCTCTTGGTTTTGGTTTTTGTGAATCTATTGTGTTTTTGATCTGTAGTTTCCCTGATTTTTTAGTATGTTAACCCCTTACTGTATCTACTTGCTTTTGACTGAGAGTTATACAGACTCAAATACCATTCTTCTTTTTACCATCTTGATCTCTCTCTCCAATAATAATCAAGCAATAATTCAATAAATGTGGTGAGGGTTGGAGGGAAGGAATCTATATCTCGGGTTAGCTATAGATTGTTTAATAATATATTCTCTACCTGTAGATCAGCTCTACGAAGGAAAGCAAGCTATTGATTGATGGAAGGATTGCAGATTTATTGAGTGGTCTATGACTAGGATCTGAAGAATTCTTGTCCCACTGATGTGACCACGCACACATCACCAAGTTTCTTGGAGCTCAGATTTGTTGTCTGTGTAAAAGAAGTGTGGACATGGTGGCCAACTTGTCTGATTTCTGAGGTTCTTTATGGGTCTGGGTCTGATACTCTATGGGGAAATGATTCTGAGAAGGAGGCAGGGGGCTGGAGAAGCACAGAATGTGGGGGCTGGCAAGGAGATTCGAAGTGGTGCAGAGTGTTTCAGGTAAGTGGATCACATTTCTCTAAAAAGATTTGACTGGAATCTATACTTCTTTGTTTTTGAGCCACGTTCTTTTGGGCTTACTCTTTACAAAGAAACACCATCCACAGTCCTGGATGGTGTGTGTGTGTGTGAGACAGAATAGTATAAATGTCATGCAGAAATGTGCTAAAATTGATTTAAGGCCATGCTCTAGTATATGACCTGTAAAAACATTTGAAACCCCTAAAATATGAAACCTGAAAGTCCACAGAAGTAGCTCAATCTAACAACACCTTCACAGACAATATTTATCTTGGTAAAATGATGATAACATTAAGGAATTAGTAGTGAAAATATCATTGCACTTTCCCTTAGAAGCTTTAAAAAATGATGGGCCTAGAAGAGTTATAGACTCTGACCCACAGGGATTGAGTGGGAAGGTAGAGAAATTTTCCGGAAGAGCAGAGTCACTTAGCAGTAGGCTTTCAAAGGTGACATACAGCAGAATTAGTCGCTCCCTTTTAATGCTCCTGAAATGTTTTCTTGGGGCCTGTTACAGCCGTTACCAAATATCTCACCTGTAATACATTCAGCTGTGAACATGACTGTCTCTCCTATCCTCTGATGACTCCTCAAAGAAGGGAACATGGTCATTTATTTCTCTCCCCTCCAGAACTGCTGTTCCAAAGACTTAAACTCAGACAACTGAAACCACTCATACCTGTTAGTCTCTGAACTAGCTTGCCCAACTACCTGAAATTTTCACTCAGAAATATAATTATCATCTCAGACTTGACGCTGTAAGCAAAGCTCTTGCTTTCCACCTCAACTTCTTCCGAATTGGCTGTCTCCATTTCAATAGTTGGCACAACTCTCCACCTAGTCATTCAACCCAAACCCTCAAAACTATCCTTGATTCTTTTTGCCATTTACAGCCTGACCTCTGATTCTTCAGCACCATCAGCAAAACTTATCCTGAAACCACCCACTCTTCTTCCCTTCTTATGACCACTTTATTCAAGCCAAATTGAAGACTACTATGCCAGCATGCTTCAGTTTCTATGCTCAGCCCAAACCATTCTCCACGAAGCAGCCAGAGTGATCTTTTGAAAAGTTAGCCCTGAGTAGGTCACTTTGGTGTGTCCTGGATTCCTGTTGCATTTAGAATAAAATACGAAATTTATTCCAGAGGTGTGCCCTGGCATGTCTTAGTACTTTGACTTCCTCTTGAACCAGTCCACCCATCACTCACTGTCCTTTAGTCACACAGGCCATCTCTGGTTGTGAACATGGGACTCCATCATTCGCTTGTTTTCTTTAGCAGCAAATTCTCTGCTTCATGAACCTCAGGGGGCTGGCTCCTTCATATCAGTCTGCTGTCAGCCCAAATGTCTATTTTTTAGTGAGTTCTTAACTGACCATCCTGCCTAAATTAACATCCACCCATGATACCTCTTATCTCTATTACATCATCCGGTTTTGTTTTACTTGGAGCATTTATCACTAGTGAACATTATTATTTGTTCATTTTTTATGTGCTTACTTATTATTTTCAGCTGTGTCCCTCACGTGGAAGGCCTATATGAGCAGGAAACTTGCCTGTTTTGTTCTTCACTGAAGTCAGTCCTAGAACAGCACCTAGGTCATAATTGTTGTTCAGTTGCCAAGTTGTGTCCAACTCTTTGTGACTCCAAAGACTGTTGACCGCCAGTTTCCCTTTTTCCAGGATTTGCTCAAGTTCATGTCCATTGAGTCAATGACGCTATCCACTGGAGTGGGATGCCGTGCCCTCCTCCAGGGAAACTTCCTGACCCAGGGATCAAATCAGCATCTCTTACATTTCCTGCATGGGCAGGCAGATTCTTTATCACTAGAGCCACTTATGAAGACCTTAGGACATAGAATGAATCCATCCATATTTCCAGCTCCATTCCTGAACTCTGCCTTTAGTGAGAAGTATATGATGACCTTTTCAGTATGGAAATCAGTGAAGATGGTGAGAGAAGACAAGAAAGGCATAAAATGTGGCCTTGTTTCCCTTACCTGTCTGACCCCTCCTCAGAAGACATCAGAGTCTATGGGAGGTGAGCTACATGATGTTGCTGGGAGGTCTGAGCAGCCCCTTCTCATCCCACTTTTGTTAGTATCATAGTTTGATTAATGAAATCAGAAGTGACACATTAGGAGTAGAAAAGGAAACAGGAAGTTTAAAGTTCATGTCCTGAGCTTCTCAGGAGTTATTTTACTGGGCTCACCGTTCTTATTGGTTTAGATGAAACTGAGGGTGTCTTGGAAGACTGATCTTGTTCCTGGGCCTCTGGATAAAGGGAATGGCTTTGGTGCATTTAGATGAGTTTCTCTGATCTACAAACACACGCACATGCATCCATGCACGCGCGCACACACGCACACACACACACACACAGTATGAGGCCTTGACCTTCAGAAGGCACTTATATCTATGTAATTTGGGACATACCAGAACTCTCTCTCTGATATCTAAAAGCTTGAAATATATTTGGGAAGGTGACATATGCACAAGGAATATGAGATACTTATTTAAGGAAAAGACTTAAATACTACAAATCGTTACAATGTATGTGAACAGTGATGACTCAAAAAGCAAAGAGAGAACTATGGGTAAAAATTATTAGGTCTTCATCCACATTTTCCCAAGCTATGTAAAACCATAGGGGATTTAGTGAGGCTGCAGAAAATAGTTTTCTCAATGCACTGGAATTAAATATTTACCAGTTTTTTTTTTTTTTTTTGCAACTTGTTGCAAGATCTGAAGTTGAACACATTCAATTAGTAACAGTTAACATAACCAATATGTTAATTAAATTTTAAAATAATGAACTAATGGATAGAGTGTTTTTACATTCTTAAATATTAAGATTTTTAGAAGAAAAAATGAATATTTGTCTTTCTGCAGACATATTTATCTCTTCACTTTTTAGAACTTATTTTCCAAATAGAGATCATATAATCCCTTTATTATTTTTCACGTACCTTGCCCTTCTTTACCTTTTCGCAACTCAGAAAGAAGGAGAAATCAACATACATTTATTTTCTTTTAAGTTCAGTGGCTTTAATGAACATCTTGGAAAGAGAACAATTTGAAGCCAGTGGTTTCCTGGTAATTGCGGGTTTATCTGGTAGCTTTCAGGGCTCTCTGGGCGGCTCAGTGGTAAAGAATCCACCTGCCAATGCAGGAGGCACATGAGACACAGTTTTGATCCCCGGGTCACACAGATCTCCTAGAGGAGGAAATGTCAGCCGCTCTGGTATTCTTGCCAGGAAAATTCCATGGAGAGAGGAGCCTGATGAGCTACAGTCCGTGGGTTGCGAAGAGTCAGACCAGGCAGGCACGCTGGTAACTCTGTGCTCTTGGTAACACCCAAGATCACTTTGCACATAAATGTACACAACAGTGGGTACATAATTGTGGATGAGATGACTTGCTCCGGTTTATCAAACAAGCTTTTGCAATGTGGTATGCGCTGTTCTCCACAGCTCTTCTGTAAGCTGACTGGCCCTTCTTAGGAGCTTCCTTTCCAAGTTGCACAGGCTCTTTCAAATCATTACAGAACATTGTTAGTCTTGTATGGACTTTGCCTTCATGCTCTTCAGGATTCTATTGCTCTAATATGATCTAATTTTTAAAAGGAAAATCCCTGTGACTTGAGAAAATACAAAGTAAATGCAGGACAAAGTAACTTGGTTAATATAAGCTCTTCTCTGAAAAAGATAATGAAAACCTGCCATTTGGTTATTTAGGCAAATTTGACATATTTCAGATTTCATTCATTTGCACTTCTTCAATAGGTAATTTTTTATCAAAGACTACTAGGTCAAGAATTTCTAGGGTCATCCCTGTATAAGACATTTGTGGGTTGAGTAGCTTTTATAACTGACTTCTTTATCGGAAAGACTTCATAGGCAGCTGCATATTTTATTGCCTTTCCCCATTCTAGTTAACGAGGAAAAATAATCCATTGAGAAATGCATAAATACATATTCAGCTTATACTGTGGCAATTTAAAAAGTGTTTCTGGAAATGCCATGAACATTTTATGGATTGTGAACTCTTTCAATTTTCAAATTTATAACATAACCGTAAAAGTTTTGAAGACTTTTAGGGGGAAAAAAAAGCTCACTTCTTCCTTAAAACTTATGTCTGAAACTGATTAGTCTCATGAAATGCCCCTTTATGTAGGAGAAAACTTTAGAAAACCTAGGACTTACCATTGAGTCAAGACCATTTATATATTAAGTCATGTTTGTTTATACCTGGCATAGTCACCCTGGCTTAGACATCACTTTTATGATCCCTGGTTTCAAGTGGCTGGTATACAGAGCTGCATGTATAGGAGAGCATTCAGTGTCTATGTTTGTCCTGGCATGTCACTTCAGTGAATTCTCCCAGGGTAAATGGGGAGAAGTACCTGAGGCCTTTACTGGATGTGTAACTAACCTGTTCCCAGAGCAGACAGGGCACCTTTTAAGGCAACTGCTGAGATGTATCCTGTCAACTCTTACTACAGCTCAGTACTGTTTGTTAGTTTCCAGTGTTATTAATTTGATATAATTTTATTTATATATAATCCAATGACATTCCTATTTTTACTGCTTCCTGGAGCTATTCCAAGCAAAAGCTTAATTTGCATAACAAGTACACTGTTTCATCTTTATGTGACTTTCTTTGCCTTTGTGAGGTCCTTCATATGCATAGTGTGCTTTCAGATTAAAAAACTCTTGGCACAGCAAAGCCATTGCTATTTATTTACTTTAAACAGAAGGTCAAGCAAAATATTGATTAACTACAGTGGGACTGTCTTCCTATTTTAGCATGACTACTAATACTACTAATATGACCATTAATGTTAATAGAGAGTTCCAGAAAAAACATCTACTGTTTTACTGACAACGCCAAAGCCTTTGACTGTGTGGATCATAACAAACTGTGGAAAATTCTTAAAGAGATGGGAATACCAGACCACCTAATCTACCTCCTGAGAAATCTGTATGCAGGTAAAGAAGCAACAGTTAGAACAGGGCATGGAACAACAGACTGGTTCAAAATCAGGAAAGGAGTACGTCAAGGCTGTATATTGTCACCCTCCTCATTTAACTTATATGCAGAGTACATCAAATAAAATGCCGGGCTGGATGAAGCACAAGCTGGAATCAAGGTTGCTGGGAGAAATATCAATAACCTCAGATATGCAGATGACACCACCCTTATGACAGAAAGCGTAGAAGAACTAAAGAGCCTCTTGGTGAAAGTGAAAGAGGAGAGTGAAAATGTTGGCTTAAAACTCAACATTCAGAAAACTAACATCATGCATGGCATCTGGTCCCGTCACTTCATGGGAAATAGATGGAGAAACAATGGAAACACTGACAGACTTTATTTTGGGGGGCTTCAGAATCACTGCAGATGGTGACTGCAGCCATGAAATTAAAAGATGCTTGGTCTTTGGAAGAAAAGTTATGACCAACCTAGACAGGATATTACAACTTTACCAGCAAAGGTCTGTCTAGTCAAAGCTATGGTTTTTCCAGTAGTCATGTATGGATGGGAGAGTTGGACCATAAAGAAAGCTGAGCTCCAAAGAATTGATTCTTTTGAACTGTTGTGTTGGAGAAGACTCTCGAGAGTTCCTTGGGACTGCAAGGAAATCAAACCAGTCAATCCTAAGGGAAATTAGTCCTGACTATTCAATGGAAGAACTGATGCTGACTCTGAAACTCCAATACTTTGGCACCTGGTGTGAAGAACTGACTCATTGGAAAAGACCCTGATGCTGGGAAAGATTGAAGGCAGGAGGAGAAGAGGATGACAGGATGAGATGGTTGGATAGCATGACTGACTTGATGGACAGGAGTTTGAGCAGGCTCCAGGAGTTGGTGATGAACAGGGAAGCCTGACGTGTTGCAGTCCATGGGGTCGCAAAGAATCAGACACGACAGAGTGACTGAACTGAACTGAGTCTGACTACAAATGTATGTGTGTAAGTTTTTCCTTTCTTCCTCTGTCCTCTAGTAGTAAAAATAGTGTAGACTTCAGAATATAGAAAGAAGTCCTTGGTATTTTAAATCTTTACCTGCTCATCTTAAATTGACTTTGCTTGCTAGTTTTAAATTGGTATATATAATTGTTAAAGTGCAGGATCATTATATAACTCCAATCCATGAAAAACATGAGTTCACATCAGAAACAATTGAAAGGTAAAGAGAAGGAACTGTATGATAGAGGACAGCTGATGTGACCAGTCTTATTTCTATATTTCAAAATCCTAAGAGATCTTTGGTTTAAGGGTTCCTGCATGGTGGCAGGCTTATGTTTGAGGGAGGTGGCACTCTTTGTATTATTTCTATAATGAAAAGTGTTTTAGTTCCCAAATTTCCCTATCCTTTGTGAGTGAAAAGATATGGGACTTCTGTTTTACACATTTATTCATTCCCATTATGTTTCTAATGTTTTTGTTAACTGTTAGACAATGTAGACAGTCTATAAGGTACACATAATTTCTATTTCTGAGGTGCAGAAACTGGGGTTCAAAGAAGATAAGCAAATGTTCATGGCCACAGTTATTAAGAAAAAACTGGAATTTACATGTAGGTCTCTGATTATAAAATCCAGATTCTTTCTTTTGTGGGATGCTGTCAGTGAACCCAGGGCCTTTTGCCTTCTTTCATTATTCTTCATACTTTAAATATTTAATCGTCCTTTAACATTTTCCTGAATGCACCCCCAAGTTTTCTAAGTCTCATTAAGGGTGAGACCCAGGTCTGCCAGAACCTTCTAATAAAGGAAAAATTCTTCTCTGAAAGAAGGTCCTACCTGGGGCAGAGAACACCGTATTAACAGTTCTCCAAACATTTTCAGTGAAGCAGAGTTAATATAAGTGCCAAGGTCAGGCTTAAAGTGGAGCAGCAAGGGGATGAATGCCCCCATTGGCCATCTGAGGCCCAAGGAAAGTGGGCAATTTGGCTTTAGCCATTGTGTTTTAACTGTATGTGGAGTCAGAGGGTCTGGCCTGAGGAAACGCAGGGAAACTGAGACTTAACTGGATTTAAACTGAATTTATCTGATGAGTTTGGGGAAATCCATGTGCCCAATTTGATTTGCCTGTGTGTTTGTTTAGCTTCAGGGGGAGGTGAAGGTGTTAGTGCTAGAGCCTTTGTGTGGTGGAAATTTCGCTGAACTTACCTGTTGTACGGGGTGCTCAGACTGAGGGGCTGTGGCAAAACTGAAGAAGCTGGGAGGTCTCCGTGAGCTCGTGAGAGGGAGGGGTAACAGAGTTTGCAGTGACTCCGTGTGGCATGGTGTGGGGGTAGAATGGTCTCCCATGTCTGTGGGGAGTGTAACACGCTCTGGCATAGGCAGCTGGCAGTGCCAGGGGCGTCAGGGCCTCTTTCCAGGAGCACTGGGTTGCTGTCAGCAATGGCGGAGGCCTGGCATGTTGGTGAGGGATAGCGGAGCATTAGGCAGGAATGCCCAGGGGCCCATAGTCCATTTGAGTGGCATATCTGAGACGGCTTCTCAGACCCCCAGAAACATTTGGAGGAGACATTGCAGGGACGTCATCACCCTGTGTGTGGAGGTAGGTCAGGTTAGGCTTATTACTTTTATCTCCTAACCTGACCACAGCTGCATCCCTGATACAGTGAGCCAGAGGGACGGTTGGGTCATATAATGGAGAGTGTTAAGAACTCTAGGAAACCAGAGGGTAGTGGGTCTCCGCAGCGCAAAGGCAGGACCCGCTGTTTGCTGACCATGGTTTGGTGCTGGTGATGCGGCACAGTGGCATGCCACCCGGCTTCTAGCACTCTGCCCTGGACGCCTTAGTCAGCCCCAGGTTCCTTCAGGAGGGAAAGAGTTTGCATTGTTTCTTTTGTATTTTTAAGACAACGCAAACCAAAGTCTTTTCTGTTTTCTGTCTTGTGCTTTATGTAACCAGAAGTTACTACTGTGTCAGAATACATTAATGAAGAGAGGACCTTTAAGTCTGCAGTGTTTGCTGTTGATTGATTTTGTGCATGTGTGCCTCAATTCAAAATTCCTCCTGTGCAGTTTCTGTGTAGAAGTTGTGTGTGTGTGTGTGTTTTAATCATCTGTTTTGTACCTTAAATGTTGAATACAATGTAGCTTCAATCATCAGAAATTCTGTTGATTGTTGGGGAAGAGTTAGTCCAGCTTATATCTTGTTGACCTACGATTAGGACATTAACGACTTCTGCAAAAGGTCCAGTATAATTACAGATTCAGTAGAAAATCTAAAATAAAGAAGAAGAGAAAAAGTTGGAACAGGGCAGAATGTGTGTATGTGGAGACCCTAGTTGTATATCTCCCTTCTCAGATCCAGATGGCGACTAGAATCCTCAGTCACATTTTTTAACATGCATCCCATCCAAAATGGATTAAAAGAAATGATGTATAGTTAGAGTATCTAAGACCAAAGCTTTAGAAATATGAGTGAGAAACCTGTGGTTAGACAATGGCAAATGACTCTAGGATGAAAATATGACTGTTTATTTCAGTTATACTTCATGTAGGAAAAAAACAAAACAAAACAAAACTGTCTCTCTTATTTTCTTAAGGCAAAATATTTAACCCAGCGCTTTCCAAAATGTGTTCTGAGAAATATTAGTCTGGCCAGATGCCAACCAGAAACTAGTTTTTCAGAATTTCATGGCTTCATAAGTTTGGGAAGTACTGTTGCAAAAAGCAAATCATATTTAGGCACTCCTGGAATTTGCAACAGAGAAGGCAATGAATGGCACCCCATTCCAGTACTCTTGCATGGAAACTCCCATGGACAGAGGAGCCTGGAGGGCTGCAGTCCACGGGGTTGCTAAGAGTTGGACATGACTGAGCAACTTCACTGTCACTTTTCACTTTCATGCATTGGAGAAAGAAATGGCAACCCACTCCAATGTTCTTGCCTTGAAACTCCCAGGGACGGGGGAGCCTGGTGGGCTGCCATCTATGGGGTCGCACAGAGTCGGACACAACTGAAGCAACTTAGCAGCAGCAGCAGCAGCAACAGCAGAATTTGCGAGACTTTAATAAACCAATATATTCTATAACCCCGAAATAGCTCACACACACTCTGCTTTTCTCTGAGGTCATTTTTTAGGGGAGTGAAACCGCTTTGAGAAATGTGGGTTTGCTCACTGAGAAGGAGTAACTCAACCAGGCAAATTAAGGATCAAGACAACTAACAGAAAAACTACCTTTCCCACTGAAATCAGTAGCAAATTAAACAGTGATAGGATTCTTCATGGCTACATATTTTGTCCGAGTTAGTTTCCAAAAACTTACTCAGAACAAGTGCCTCTTAAATGTAAGATACTGGTTTTGGAGCTCATAAAAACTTCCTAGAAAATCAAGCTNACTGAAGAAGCTGGGAGGTCTCCGTGAGCTCGTGAGAGGGAGGGGTAACAGAGTTTGCAGTGACTCCGTGTGGCATGGTGTGGGGGTAGAATGGTCTCCCATGTCTGTGGGGAGTGTAACACGCTCTGGCATAGGCAGCTGGCAGTGCCAGGGGCGTCAGGGCCTCTTTCCAGGAGCACTGGGTTGCTGTCAGCAATGGCGGAGGCCTGGCATGTTGGTGAGGGATAGCGGAGCATTAGGCAGGAATGCCCAGGGGCCCATAGTCCATTTGAGTGGCATATCTGAGACGGCTTCTCAGACCCCCAGAAACATTTGGAGGAGACATTGCAGGGACGTCATCACCCTGTGTGTGGAGGTAGGTCAGGTTAGGCTTATTACTTTTATCTCCTAACCTGACCATAGCTGCATCCCTGATACAGTGAGCCAGAGGGACGGTTGGGTCATATAATGGAGAGTGTTAAGAACTCTAGGAAACCAGAGGGTAGTGGGTCTCCGCAGCGCAAAGGCAGGACCCGCTGTTTGCTGACCATGGTTTGGTGCTGGTGATGCGGCACAGTGGCATGCCACCCGGCTTCTAGCACTCTGCCCTGGACGCCTTAGTCAGCCCCAGGTTCCTTCAGGAGGGAAAGAGTTTGCATTGTTTCTTTTGTATTTTTAAGACAACGCAAACCAAAGTCTTTTCTGTTTTCTGTCTTGTGCTTTATGTAACCAGAAGTTACTACTGTGTCAGAATACATTAATGAAGAGAGGACCTTTAAGTCTGCAGTGTTTGCTGTTGATTGATTTTGTGCATGTGTGCCTCAATTCAAAATTCCTCCTGTGCAGTTTCTGTGTAGAAGTTGTGTGTGTGTGTGTGTTTTAATCATCTGTTTTGTACCTTAAATGTTGAATACAATGTAGCTTCAATCATCAGAAATTCTGTTGATTGTTGGGGAAGAGTTAGTCCAGCTTATATCTTGTTGACCTACGATTAGGACATTAACGACTTCTGCAAAAGGTCCAGTATAATTACAGATTCAGTAGAAAATCTAAAATAAAGAAGAAGAGAAAAAGTTGGAACAGGGCAGAATGTGTGTATGTGGAGACCCTAGTTGTATATCTCCCTTCTCAGATCCAGATGGCGACTAGAATCCTCAGTCACATTTTTTAACATGCATCCCATCCAAAATGGATTAAAAGAAATGATGTATAGTTAGAGTATCTAAGACCAAAGCTTTAGAAATATGAGTGAGAAACCTGTGGTTAGACAATGGCAAATGACTCTAGGATGAAAATATGACTGTTTATTTCAGTTATACTTCATGTAGGAAAAAAACAAAACAAAACAAAACTGTCTCTCTTATTTTCTTAAGGCAAAATATTTAACCCAGCGCTTTCCAAAATGTGTTCTGAGAAATATTAGTCTGGCCAGATGCCAACCAGAAACTAGTTTTTCAGAATTTCATGGCTTCATAAGTTTGGGAAGTACTGTTGCAAAAAGCAAATCATATTTAGGCACTCCTGGAATTTGCAACAGAGAAGGCAATGAATGGCACCCCATTCCAGTACTCTTGCATGGAAACTCCCATGGACAGAGGAGCCTGGAGGGCTGCAGTCCACGGGGTTGCTAAGAGTTGGACATGACTGAGCAACTTCACTGTCACTTTTCACTTTCATGCATTGGAGAAAGAAATGGCAACCCACTCCAATGTTCTTGCCTTGAAACTCCCAGGGACGGGGGAGCCTGGTGGGCTGCCATCTATGGGGTCGCACAGAGTCGGACACAACTGAAGCAACTTAGCAGCAGCAGCAGCAGCAACAGCAGAATTTGCGAGACTTTAATAAACCAATATATTCTATAACCCCGAAATAGCTCACACACACTCTGCTTTTCTCTGAGGTCATTTTTTAGGGGAGTGAAACCGCTTTGAGAAATGTGGGTTTGCTCACTGAGAAGGAGTAACTCAACCAGGCAAATTAAGGATCAAGACAACTAACAGAAAAACTACCTTTCCCACTGAAATCAGTAGCAAATTAAACAGTGATAGGATTCTTCATGGCTACATATTTTGTCCGAGTTAGTTTCCAAAAACTTACTCAGAACAAGTGCCTCTTAAATGTAAGATACTGGTTTTGGTGCTCATAAAAACTTCCTAGAAAATCAAGCTTTTACACTAAAATTATACAATTGACCCGAAGAAGTTACTGTTCCCTCCTTAAAATGAAAGTTAGTCACTTAGTTATGTCCTACTCTTTGTGATCCTATGGACTGTAGCCTGTCTAGTTCCTCTGTCCATGAAAATCTCCAGGCAAGAGTACTGCAGTCAGTTAACATTTCCTTCTCCAGGAATCTTCCCGATCCAGGGGTAGAATTCTGGTCTCCTGTATTGCAGGGAGATTCTTTACCAACTGAGCCTCCTTAGGAGATCTAAGAAACATAGAAAATGGCTGAGGATATTTCTAGCTGATATGAGAAGAATTAGCAGGTGTCATGTGAGAGCTGACATTATCTCTTGATTGCTGAGATGTCTATTTCAGAGACATTCATCTCAAATAAACATATTGCCAGATATATGGCACAGTGACCGATAAAACAACTAGGAAGAAACCAGATTGCCCCACTCATTAAGTTCCCCTTTTAGAAAGCCTTGTATAACTTAGATAGCTATCTGCTTGAGAGATCCTGCTTGTCCCTTCTTGAATCTGCCGATAAAGAATGAACCTATGACACCCTGAAAGAAAATGAAAGTTGTTCATTTGTGTCCGACTCTTTGTGACCCCGTGGACTATACAGTCCATGGAATTCTCCAGGCCAGAATACCAGAGTGGGTGGCTGTTCCCATCTCCAGGGGATCTTCCCAACCCAGGGATCAAACCCAGGTCTCCCATATTGCAGGTAGATTCTTTACCAGCTGAGTCACCAGGGAAGCCCGAGAATACTGGAGTGGGTAGCCTATCCCTTCCCCAGGGGATCTTCCCAATCCAGGAATTAAACCAGGCTCCACCTGCATTACAGGCAGATTCTTTACCAGCTGAGCAACCCGGGAAGCCCTTGTGAAACCCTAGGTGCCCCATTCTCCAACCCCAGTAAAGGCAGAGACTTAAATCTCCACTGCCTCAGTTTCTCTCTGTGACCTCACTGGCTTGTGGATGTTCTGGGTACTCCTCTGAATGAATCTCGTTCTTCAGTTTCCTGATTTTTGGTGTTTATGATTTTTTGTTATGGGTGTGTCCTATAGTCATAATGATCTCAGGGACTGGCCCAGCCACAACATTGGGAAAAACTGGGGGAAATGTCTGTTGGAGGCTTGCCCCAACATGTATGGTCCAGAGGGTACCTCAGCGTTTCTAGCTGATAGCATTACTATCAATAGGCTGAAACTTCCCCCAGTGGCTCAGCAGTAAAGAATCCACCTGCAATGCAGGAGACGTGGGTTCAGTCCCTGCGTTGGGAAGATCACCTGGAGGAGGACATAGCAACCCACTCCAGTATTCTTGCCTAGAGAATCTCTTGGACAGAGGAAGTTGGCAGTTTGTGGTCCGTAGGGTTGCAAAGATTCGGACACAACTGAAGCGATTAAGCATGCACAATAATGGTAAGTAATGTGACTTAGGAATTCTCTCTGTACATAGAAGTCAGCCCCTTCCAACATTTTCAACCCCCCATATTGGGGCTTCCCTGGTGGCTCAGAGGTTAAAGTGTCTGCCTGCAATGCGGGAGAGCTGGGTTCTATCCCTTGGTCGGGAATATCCTCTGGAGAAGGAAATGGCAGCCCCCTCCAGTATTCTTGCCTGGAGAATCCCATGGACGGAGGAGCCTGGTAGGCTACAGTCCACAGGATCACAAAGAGTTGGACACGACTGAGCGACTTCACTTCACATTTTGGGGCATAATCTTCAGGGCTGAGAACATGGAATTTCCAGGTTCTGCTTGGTGCTTGTCTAGACATACTGCCACAGGTGCTGAATGCCAGGCTGGGTTCAAGATTTGGCTTCTGGGGAATCTGTAAACATTGCTTTATGTTTCAAAGGAACTGAACTTGATTATGTCTAAAGACACCTGAAGTAGAAGTTTATTTTAAAAATCCATTATGCAAGAAATTCTAACTCAAAAGCAATAATTAAGAAACATTTAGAAGATCAGGCAAATGTGCTCTGTAAGACAATGCAGTACTAGAGTCATCTTCACCCCCTGGTTATGGGGATGGGATTTTGAGAGGTTTGAACACTGCCTAATTTGGAGAAAGTGTGGCAGTCCAAGCTAGGAGCACACGTGGAGGCTGCGGAGCCCTCCCCTGGGCCTTTAAGCAGGAAGCAGTGGAGACAGACCATGTTCTCTATCGTTCCAAAGGCCCCGAGTTCACCATCAGAAACTCCTGGAGGAAAAGCCATGGAAATGCCCACATCTTCACCCTCTCTAATTTCTCATTATAGTTTTCTATTTTTTCCTCTCTCAGGTCATAAAACATAATGTAAAACCAAGATGGATTGTAAGAGAGGATGATCCAGATATGACTTCCTAGAAATAAGTTTTTCACCTTATTATATGAAAAATTAAGGTAATGTAAAATTTAGACTTTACAGACAGTTCATAATTAGCTGAAATTGTGACCTTTTCCAATACTCACATCTGAATAACATTATTCTTAAAACTGCTTAGGGTTTGTCTTAATGTTTTTCCAGAGGTTAGTGCTATAAAGCATTGTAGGTCATGTGGAATTTTAATTTTGAATCATGAGAAAAAATATTTTGCCTATAGTAAAATCATTACTTTTTTCTTTCCTTTGAATATGAGCTACAAGGAGAATAAGAGAAGAAAAACATGTTCAATGTTTTGTTAGTGAAAATAATTTTGATAAATGTTATAGCTAAAGGTTGAAATTCTGTTTAATACCTTTAAAACAAATTGAGGGTGCTTTAATTCTTTTGCATATCATTATTCATTGATATTTCTAAGTGTAATGATGTGAAAGCCTGTTGCCATCTAAGAGTAAATAATGCAAGTATGTTTGAATTTCTGTACATTTCACACTTTAACAAGTGAGTATATTTCATATGATAACAACTCTGTCCTAGAATAAGGAATACTCAAATTGATGAAAGTTTGATATTAAATGTAAGCATAACAAGGGATATGGACACATTTTATAATTGCTTTTATATCACTCAAGAAGTCCTGAATGAGTCTCTGGGAAAGTGTGCAAGAGACAAAGGAAGACAAGATTAATAGTGTTTTTCAAGAATCTTATGGCTCAGTTGGAAGAAGGAAATAAGTGTATGGAAAGCTAAATGATTAACAAGAGTAAAAGTAAAAGGTAAAATGAATAACAAAGACATGACTTATTAATGGAATTCAGAGGAGAGAGAAAGAGGACCACATAAGAGTGATAGAGTTTGAACCTGACATAAAAGGATGGGGAAAATTGTATTAGAGGGGATCACTTCCACTCTTTGCATGTGTGAGAGAGTGAGAATATGGAAAGATTGTAGCAGCAACAGGACACTATGGTTCTAATGCCAGGGCTGGTGAATAATACAGTTTATTTGGAGTCAAGAATCTTTAGAGGTGGAGAGCTATATTTCTAAAAAGGAAAATGAGATTGGATTATGGAGACTCTTAAGTGCCAGACCGCATTTAAACTTTGTAATATAATGTGACAGCACGGGAATACGATGACATCAGTTGATTTTAGGAAGAGTGACTAATGTGTGGGAGAAGAAGGGAAACCTGGAGGCAAGAGATACGGCTATTTGTCTGCTGGTGTTGGCTGACCAGCTGCTGGACCACTGAGTTAGATGGTGGTCATGGAAGAATGGGAGAGAAGCCGAGACTGCATGATTGTGACTGAAAGTGGTAAAGAGAGGAATCAGTGATAACTGTTTCTAAGGACACCATGAACTGGCTCTTTTTAAGTATCCTAGAAATGCAAGTTGCAGTGCATTTTAACCATGAGTTGACACATTCACTGGCTCTTAGGGGTAAAAGTGAGATCAAGTAACTTTGGTCAAGTCTTCTGTTTTTAGTGAAGTTTGCATATCACTATTTTATAGACGTCTGGGCTCTGAAAGCATGGCCCTGGGCCCTGCCATATTGCCTTTCTGCAGAAGAGGTGTTATTATAGGTGGGAGCAAAGATCTTAGGATGATATTTTAAGAGTGTGAGTATCAGTATCTGGAATTTTATTGCAATAACTTAAAATATAAAATGAAAATTGCAGCATGCTCAGCTGCATATTTCCAGTTGAATGCAATGCTTTTGCATACCCAAAGGATTTGAGGACAGTTTTCTATTTCAAAAAAATATTTTCTTAGCAATTTCATGAAAACTTAGTGTAGCAATGTCTGTCTGTCTATCTCTCTCCCTAAAAAATATCCTGATCATTTCTGAGTGAATTGTTTCTGAGAAGTGTAAAGCAGCTCAATCTTGTTTATGAAAAGAATGTGAGAGAAGTTCTGAATTTCTCCAAGGGTTCTGCACAACACTGTCATATTATTACAACCTCAATATCCTGTGTTAGCAACACTTATTGAACTCGTCACATTTTAGTTTTATGGGAGAGCAATGAATGTAAAAGGCACATAAAGCCCACAGCCAAATGGTTGACATCTGACCTTTAATCATCTCCTAGACTCTCCCTTAGTAACATCCCGCCTCCTCTTCTCTCCATACGCAGTGGGTATATTAACTGCTTCTTAACTTACTAAGCATTGTGGTGTTGTTTTAAAAAAGAAATCACTGGCTTTCTTGATCCTGGGGGCCTTCTGCATCCTCACCCCTCTATTTTGTTTTTTGCCACTTATTTTCTGATGTTTGGCCCTTCAAATTACCACTTCCTTTGTGATTAAAATTAAGATTTGAAGCCTCAAGCAAAGGTATTAAAAATAACATATTGAACACTCACAAGATCAAGAAGAAACTAAGTAGTTTGTTTTGAATTTTGAAACTGTCACCAATTATATAGTTCCTAATTTTTACTAATGTATGAATAATTATATAACTTGAAAAATATATATATATGTGTGGCAGAAAATAAAGAATTCAAGATGGAATTTGTAGAAAGGGATCTCAGAAGAGGCCTGTCCATCCATCACTTGACAGGGATGAAGGTGGAGAAGTTTGGAGGCTGTCACTAATGTCACATCACTACTTATGGTTGAACTGGGACCAGAACCCTCTTGAGCCCCAAACTGCTTCCATACAACTTTGCCCTCAGACATGACATCTCTGTCAGATAGACAATGCTGTGCCTTAAATAGGCAAAGATTGAACAGGAGTGCCACACTCTGCAGAGTAAACCTGGAACTAGATCCCATCTATGAAGCAAATCTCTTGTTTGCTGTCTCAGTTTCATGAACGTGCATGAAGTGTGGTTCTCAGACACTCCCACCTGCCTTCATGGGATGAGAAGGGGTATAAAAGTCTGGAAACCTGACCCACCTCAGTCCATAAAAAGACTTTTGTCTGGGAACCTAACCACAAGTGATTCATTAATAGGTGATTGAAAGATTTTTTTTTTTTTTTGGTCAGGAACTCTCCTTCCCCCCCCGCCCCCCCCCCACCTTTTATAGAAATGAACAATTAGAAACACAACTAAAGTATAAGATGGTATCAATCCCCACTTCAAAATAGTTCTGCTATACATAAAGATATTTATTTCTTATGAGAAAATATTTGTTAGCTCTTCCATAAGTATCCCCTTAATTAAATATACCATTTGTTTTTGTCAAAAGTGCAACACAAAAAGTTCTTTACAGAATATTTTTGTGCATCCAAAAATAGTAGTTCAGTTAGTTAAAAATATTTTTTTTAACTCTAATTTTGTGTTTCTAGTAGGTGAATAATTATATGCTGCAGGTCAGACAGTGTTGTGATTTCATTTATTGATGTTCAAAAGAAATTAGTAACTCAACTTGGGATTTTTATCATTTATGCTTTAATGCTTACTAAAGATAAGTACTAGCATTTTTTAAAAAGTGCTTACTTATGTGTGGATTACATTTCACTTCTATAGTATTCTTCCCAAGGATCATATGTTATGTTTGACCTTTTAATAACTGACTTCAATTCAAATAAGAAAAAGTAATGGCATTAAACTGCATTCAACATTTATTAATATAGCATTTAAACTCAAGGAAAATGCCAGACTCCAACATTCTGACAATGAAAATTCATCCTAATCAGCCTTTGTCTCAGCCTTTGTCTCTACCCTTTGTAAGAAAAGGGCTTCCCTGGTGGCTCAGACGGTAAAGCGTCTGCCTACAATGCGGGAGACCTGGGTTTGATCCCTGGCTCAGGAAGATCCTCTGGAGAAGGCAATGGCAACCCACCCCAGTACTCTTGCCTGGAAAATCCCATGGATGGAGGAGCCCGGTAGGCCCCAGTCTATGGGGTAGCAAAGAATCAGACATGACCGAGC
>SJYV01025559.1:609298-767506 GCA_006410875.1 Neotragus pygmaeus
CTGCTAGCAGAAAAGAATTTTCAACAAAATTGATGGTTGTTTTTGTTTTGGCCAGAGCCCTTTTCAGGATGCACTGTGTATGATAAGGCAGCAGTTAATGGCTGTCTCTTATACACATCTCCCCCCCACCTTTTATAGAAATGAACAATTAGAAACACAACTAAAGTATAAGATGGTATCAATCCCCACTTCAAAATAGTTCTGCTATACATAAAGATATTTATTTCTTATGAGAAAATATTTGTTAGCTCTTCCATAAGTATCCCCTTAATTAAATATACCATTTGTTTTTGTCAAAAGTGCAACACAAAAAGTTCTTTACAGAATATTTTTGTGCATCCAAAAATAGTAGTTCAGTTAGTTAAAAATATTTTTTTTAACTCTAATTTTGTGTTTCTAGTAGGTGAATAATTATATGCTGCAGGTCAGACAGTGTTGTGATTTCATTTATTGATGTTCAAAAGAAATTAGTAACTCAACTTGGGATTTTTATCATTTATGCTTTAATGCTTACTAAAGATAAGTACTAGCATTTTTTAAAAAGTGCTTACTTATGTGTGGATTACATTTCACTTCTATAGTATTCTTCCCAAGGATCATATGTTATGTTTGACCTTTTAATAACTGACTTCAATTCAAATAAGAAAAAGTAATGGCATTAAACTGCATTCAACATTTATTAATATAGCATTTAAACTCAAGGAAAATGCCAGACTCCAACATTCTGACAATGAAAATTCATCCTAATCAGCCTTTGTCTCAGCCTTTGTCTCTACCCTTTGTAAGAAAAGGGCTTCCCTGGTGGCTCAGACGGTAAAGCGTCTGCCTACAATGCGGGAGACCTGGGTTTGATCCCTGGCTCAGGAAGATCCTCTGGAGAAGGCAATGGCAACCCACCCCAGTACTCTTGCCTGGAAAATCCCATGGATGGAGGAGCCCGGTAGGCCCCAGTCTATGGGGTAGCAAAGAATCAGACATGACCGAGCGACTTCAGTTTCACTTTCACTTTGTAAGAAAAGCAGGAAACTGGGACACCTTCTATGTTAATCTGAATCACAGCAAGTGCCACCCACTTGTGAAGTTAAAAGTCTTTTCATCATATTTACTTTGTATTAAAAAAAATAGGTATAGGTTCTCTCCAATTGCTTCTCCTAGTTGTGGTGTGAAAGAATCAATAGTCAAAAACATGAATCATCACTAAGGGCTTGAAATCCTAGGGACGATCCCATTCAGAGGGAAATATAAGATAGATTATATTTAGTGGTGGTGGTGATATTTATAACTGCCTCAAAGTCACTCAGGTAAATCCCCACAAACATTTTAATATTAATTTTCAACTCTCTTTATAATTGCTTGTATGCCTTTAAGACTCTACCTCACTTGGTAAAAACAAGACTTAAGCCCTCAACCTTCTAAAAGTAGCCTGGGCAAGTAATTCAGATGAAGGTCTTGATTAACACACTCTCTTTCCAGGTCTGCTCTAACAAATCAAGCATTTCCTGGAAACCCGCCCACAGATTGTGGAACTATTTTTAGTAGCTCACCTCCCAGTAAAGGCAGCTATTAGATATCCTGCCCCTTTCAGGTGCAGTAAAATAGAACATAAAAGAGTGTAATTGAATGATTACAGCTAAGGACTGTAACCAGGAGCCTAGGGTCTCTCTCCTGCTGGGCACTCTGGGACATGCCTCTGAGGGCCTTCCTCTGCCCGCTGCCAGGTGAAACGTACACAAGGCACCGCCTGTGCCCTGCAGAAGTGATACCACCTCAAAAAAGGCACTGCTGGGCTTGTTCTCTGTTCACACACATAGCGTGGAAAGGAAAGGAAGGGGAATTCGTTTCTTCAGGGAGATCCTGTGCATTCCTGTAATTATCTTAACAGTCTCAGGAGGTAGCTGGGTAGCATCATTCTCTCTGTACCATGCACAGAGCTTATCCATCAGTGGTTTGTGTACCGCTGAAGGACACATGGCTAACACGCAGGAAAGCTGGGTTTAAGCCCAATCCCTGCTATTCCTCTCTACTTTTGCAGAGGAAACTGACAAACAAGCCCTAGAACAAGGTGGTTGAATCATTTATTGTCCAAAGCAGAATGGGAGGTGACATAGGAAACATTTTCCCAAGAAAAACCTCATCATCTAGGAGGAAATGGAAGGTGGGACTTCCAGGAAAATATGTAGCTGCGTAGGAGGTAGAGAGTGTCCAAACATTCATGCAGAGCTGATGCTGATCACTTCTGTCTCCCCCGACTGTGTACTAGTTTGGAGTTTAGTCACTGGAGCAGAGAGCTGTGATGGAAAATGAACTTTCAAGGGCTGTTTATCTCATTAAGCAATGTTTCTTCTGCCTCTCCTCACACTCTAAATGTTTTGTTTATTTTAGGGGAGAATTTTTTTTTTAATTCAAGCTGAAAAAATTTGGCTTGCAAATATTTGCATATTTATGAAGGGCAAAGACTATATACATTTTGAATCCCTGTAGCCGCTATGACATAAAAATAGTTAACCAAGTATGAGATGATTTTCCCAGTCACAGTGCAGGGAAAGCATTGTAGATACCTAGTAACTAGCCAACATTAGCAGTTAGTCGGAGAAGGCAATGGCAACCCACTCCAGTATTCTTGCCTGGAAAATCTCATGGATGGAGGAGCCTGGTCGGCTGCAATCCACGGGGTCGCTGAGAGTCGGACACGACTGAGCGACTTCACTTTGACTTTTCACTTTCATGCATTGGAGAAGGAAATGGCAATCCACTCCATTGTTCTTGCCTGGAGAATCCCAGGGATGGGGGAGCCTGGTGGGCTGCCTTCTCTGGGGTTGCACAGAGTTGGACACGACTGAAACGACTTAACAGCAGCAGCAGCAGCAGCAGCAGCAGCAGCAGCAATTAGTAGCAATTAAGGCGTGGTGGCGTGAAGTTAAGGTTTTAAGCATTTGGAATCAGTCTGGTGGTGGTACTCATAGGCCCTCAGATCTCTGAAGAGAAGGAACAGCTACTTTGTGGTTACTTCCTGGAATGGAATCATTTTAGAACCAAAGATTTGTTGAACATTTTGCACATAGTTTTTTGTCTGTTTGCTTTTATACCAGTTTGTGTGTTGTTACAATTGCTTCACCCATGCAGAAGACACCCTTTTATTTAAACCATGAAATCTGACTGTAGTTCTGAAAGTAAGCGAAAATAATCTGCTAGCAGAAAAGAATTTTCAACAAAATTGATGGTTGTTTTTGTTTTGGCCAGAGCCCTTTTCAGGATGCACTGTGTATGATAAGGCAGCGGTTAATGGAAGCCTGTGCTTTAAAAGGAGATATTTAGAGATAACAGAGAGAGAAGGCAATGGCAACTCACTCTAGTACTCTTGCCTGGAATATCCCATGGATGGAGGAGTCTGGTAGGCTGCAGTCCATGAGGTCACTAAGATTCGGACACAACTGAGCGACTTCACTTTCACTTTCATGCATTGGAGAAGGAAGTGGCAACCCACTCCAGTGTTCTTGCCTGGAGAATCCTAGGGAGAGGGCAGCCTAGTGGGCTGCTGTCTCTGGGGTCACACAGAGTCGGACACGACTGAAGTGATTTAGCACCAGCAGCAGAGATAACAGAACTGGAAGGAATCAAGAAAATGTACCACTCTAGGACCAAAGAAAAATGGATATCCAGTTGTTAATGACCGTTGAGGGCATCAGTGTGGTTGGAGTCTAGATCAGTCAACATGGGCTACTTTATGCCATGGTGCCCAAATATTCAAGAAGCTCAGTGCCTTTAACAGGAAAACTTGACTGATCAGTCATACTGCCTGTTATGATTGACTGGTCTTTACTCTGCAGAATCCTAGTCATTCCAGGCAGAGCAGCCTCTACCTGGAAACACGTTCGTGACCACAGCAGAGGGGAAAAGTGTGGCTCTGAGTGGGAGTGACCACATGGCTTCTGGTTGCTATTGACTTTTGTAAATCATACGTCAAGCCTCATTTCCAAGGAGCAGGGAAGCATAACCCTTTCCCAGGGAGGGAAACCAAGCCTCAGTAGCTGGTGATACACTCTATCACAGAGTCCAGTAAATAATTGATGCTTACAGAGTTAAGCAGTTTGAGTAATGAAGAAGAAGTTATGAGTCCCTATACACTTCATTCAACAAATATTTATTAGATTCTTTAAGTATTAGGCAGTGTACTGAGTACTATTTTATAAGGCAGGTAGATGATAATATGTGTTCATCAAGCATTTGCACTTAAAGGAATACATTTTATCTATCTGAGAGGAAAGTTTGTGTGGGTTAGCTCATTTCCCTGAGACAAAGCAAAGGCACAATATGAACTGTTTCAGTTCAGTAGTGAGGCATTGCAGATTTGCAGATTGTAGGTTATAAAAACTCAAGTTGCTTATGAAAACTCTACGTTATTATGCCACAGTTTCTGTAGGCCAGTGTCTTAACACGGTGTGACTGGCTTCTCTACTCAGGGCCCCATCAAGCTGAAACAAGGTGTCAGCTGAGGTTCCCATCTGGTGCTTGGGGTCCTCACTGTGGCTAGCAGAAGCCATTTCCTGTGGTTGTAGAATATTCAGGTTCTGGTGTTCCTGCTGGTCGTTGGCTGGGAGCCCCTTTCAGTCCTAGGGGCCACCTGGGCTCCCTGCCCTGTGGCTTCCGCAGGCCACTCACATGTGTTTACTTTCTGCCAGGCCAGCCGAAGTGTGTATCCCTGACTTTTTCTGGTTTGACCAACTGGAGCAAAGGTTCTGCTGTTAAAGTGTTTGTGTGACGCCTTCAGATCCACCTAGGTAACCTCTCTATTTTAAGGAGAGCTGATTTGGAATCTTAATTACATCTGCAGAAACCCTTCATGGATTAACCCTTCACTAGATGAGTATTTGATTGAATTATTGGGATCTATGTTATGTGAACACTAGACTGGGCAGTAGGCCACCTCCCAGAGTTCTGCCTAATACCTGGTCCCACTGCAGGGAGGCAGGGGTTAGTATGACTTGCATGGGGCAGGACCTATGAGAGGCCTGTTCTAGTGTCATGTGGTTATCCTGAGTAAGAGCTAAATTTATTTAGATTGGTATCACATTATGTGATTAGTAAAAGCCCGGCTCTGTGCTTCTGATGTGGTTTCTCTAAGAGTTGCACTGAACGTAATCCCTTAAATGCTAAGAGGGTTAGCATCTGAAGAGGGTAGCAACTGAAGTAGTCAAGAGTTCTGGCAGGAAACAGACAGTGTTCTCAAACTTGGTAATTGGGGAAAGTTTAATAAAAAAAGGCTTTCTTTGCCCCTGTTCTTCCTTCCTTCCCTCTCTCAGCTGTAGGCAGAGTTTAGGAATCAGCAAGCGGCAGTGCAGTACCTCTCCTGGGCCAGAAAGGAGGAGGAGGTGTGGGGCCAGGAAGCTGGAGTGGCGAGACAGGTGGAGAGGGACTCCTGACTGGAACTGTGGCCTTTCGTGAAAAGATCCAACCAATCTATGGAGATTGAGCAGGGTCTTGGCGGGGAGTAAGTAGCTTGACTGCATTCTCCTCCCACCCTCGTATATTTAGCCAAGAGGGCAAAAGAAGTTGTTGGTTCAGCCCTCAGAGGCCAGCCTCCTGGGGCAAGAGGAGCAGATCTGGAAGGAAGAACAAGAAGTATGCAGCCCAGTTACCAGAGAATGCTTCTTGGCTGTGATCAGCGTCATGGGCTCTGTTGTGACTTGCAGCTGTAGTGTTTCTTCATCTGTGTTTCATAGAATGTTTTGGTGAGCTTGATTATAACTCACATCCCATTAAACTCACTCATTCGTATGTATGGTTGTCTTTCTGCTATCTTGAACTTACTGAGTGCAAGGGTCATATCATATTCATCTTTATACCCACAGTACCCACAGGCTCAGAGGAGGTGATTAACAAATGCTTGTGGGATTATAATTATATGAAACCAATGGTAAATTATTATCAAAGACCTATACATCGATTTGGTATTAGAGGTCTAAACAAATGTACACTGTTCCAATTGCTAAGATGTTCTAGTCCATGTGAGCTGAGAGAGAAGATGCACTTAACCATTGTTGCAACATCTTACCCTATGACAAGTTGATGTTCCACTTCATTCTCTACTTAAAGGTCAGCAATTCCAGGCTATCCTACATACTCCATTCAATAAGTATTAAAATCGATCAACACATAAGGACAAGAAAAGGTAGGGAAATGAGATAGCTTGGAGCTACTTGTAATCAAACGGCAGCTGGCTGTCTATCTCTTGATGGCCTCAGAATGAGAGGGCTGGATGTCCTGTCTTCCTGCCATTGTCACGTGTGATTCTGACTGCCAGCAGGGAGGGGCGTATGCTTAGTCTATGGGAAAATTGTTTTCTCCTGCTTTATTTTTAAACATTTTTTTCAAAGCTAGGTAAAGATAAACGTGGTCAGCTTGATTTATGATCATTGTTTTGACTCCTATAGAATCACATGCTAAAGAATCTCAGGGGCTGACAATCTGAAGAAAAATGTAAATGTCATAATTTTGTTAATTGTTTTAGCATGTGTTTCTTCCACATGTCTAAAAGCAACTGTAATTGAGGATTGTGGTTTCTGGGCCACAGCCAAAATTACAATGTGACTAACAACTGAGGAAAATATCGTGGGATGTCATGTGCTATTGGATCTTTTACCTTTTTTTTTTTTAAATTAACCTCTGCCAAAGTGAGTATTTTCCAGTATTTAGGTATGTTACTGGAGTATGAAAAGAAGAATTGTATGAAATTCTTCTTTTGTATAAAAATACAAATTGAATTCTTGGATTGGTGTTTTTCATCAGATAAAAAATAACATATAAAACTCACTTTTAAATTCTGTGACTATCTATTCCATCCTGGAGTTTCGTATTTCAAAAATTGGATTTGTGGGAAAAAAACTCAGCTCTCATTAAACATTTCAATGATAAGAGTCTTTCTCAAGGAAACAAATATCAGGAAATTCAAATACAGGTAAGAAACCATAATCTGCCCTCAACTTCTTGTTGCAAAGCATAATAACTCTATTGAGAATGCCTGAAACCAGTGGGTGATCTGACCCTAAGGCTTCATATACAATTTCTTATTTTTATGACAGGAATTTCACAACTTCAAGGCAAAGTTGAAAAACAGTCTATTTCTCCACTTAAGCAAGTGATCAGGTTGCTGCAGGAACAAAGCAAAGGGCTGAGCTCACATGCTCAGCCAGGAGCTCTCTTGCAAGCTTCCTGGTTTGGGATAGACTGCAAATGCTATTAGTATATTTCCTGGTATTTCAGCCTTCTGTGAATTGCATAGTAACTAGGTCTTTGAACAAGGAGCATCTGGTAGCCAGAATCCCACAAAAACTTTCCCATATTTTTCAAACTGTCTGCTTGTTTGGGGGCTGTTCTCTCATTGTTTTATACTATTCCTTCTGTTTCTCTCTCCACATGTCTGTAATTCACAAATATTTTTGTCACATTTAAAACTGACTCTACATAAGTGACTAAGCTGATTGTTGGTGCGACCAGCAGGTCATAGGAAGCTGTTGCTGACATAGTGTCTTCATTTTCCTGACACACTCATACCCCCTCCTTTATCCAGACTGACTGGCCCCACAGCTGCTGTGAGTTNATTTTTCAAACTGTCTGCTTGTTTGGGGGCTGTTCTCTCATTGTTTTATACTATTCCTTCTGTTTCTCTCCCCACATGTCTGTAATTCACAAATATTTTTGTCATATTTAAAACTGACTCTACATAAGTGACTAAGCTGATTGTTGGTGCGTCCAGCAGGTCATAGGAAGCTGTTGCTGACATAGTGTTTTCATTTTCCTGACACACTCATACCCCCTCCTTTATCCAGACTGACTGGCCCCACAGCTGCTGTGAGCTGCAGAAGCAAATGGAAAGTCTATCCTGCCAGTGGCTGGAGAAAAGTTTCCAAAGTATCATTTGGAGTAAAATCAGATAGAAAATCAAAGTGCAGAGAGCAGAGGAAGAAAGGACAGCTAAGATAAGCAGTCTAGCTTCTTCATGGAACTGTGTAAGGGCTTTGAAGAGCCCTAATTGTTAAGTAAAAATCTGCCAAATGATCATGTACAATTTTTTTTTTTTTTTTTCTAAAAAGAGTTTACATTATATGCTCAAGGGGTTTGGTTAATTTTATAATCAAGAGAGAAGGAAGATTAAAGGTCAGTAAGAAATAATAAAATTAGGATGCGAAGAAGGAAATAAGGACAATAGAGTAACCCTTTACTCTTCTCATCAGTTACTTTAGACTTGACTGTGAGCTGGCATGTAAGGATACCATTTATACAGCAAACACACATCTAATTTAGAGATGAGAAAATAAAGATATAGAGAGGTTAGCAGTGTGTGTGCAAGCTCAGTCACTTAGCTAATAAGTATCAACCATAGGCTCTGGGGGCTGCTCTTAATCACTAGTTTAAACCAAGAGGCTTTCTCTTTTTTCTCTTGATATGTGTTATAGCATTTTTTTTTTTAATAATCTGGAGGATAAAGTTATACACCAAACTGTTATTCTGGGTGTCACAATTATGGGTGATTTATCCTTACCTGCATTTTATATAAAATTATTTTCTTATTTCTAAGAAATTAAAGTTCAAGATTGTTAATCCCTCATCAACAAAGGGCACCAAGGCTATGGACAAGAAAGAAGAGGTTGGCGTTAATCTATAATGACTACCATTATGGTGACATGTGACTTGTTCATAGTAATTAGTAAGATGCTTAATGAAGTCAGTGAACTAAAAACAGCCCAACAAAGAGTAATTTTAATGTAAATTTACAATACTGGACTAAATAAATACCTTTTATTTCTGTAACATGTACACTGATGCCCCATGACCATGTATCTTGGTTGTGTCTTCATAGGCACCAAGAAATGGAGACCTGGGCTAGTTATGTGGTAATTTCTGCTTTGAAAAATTTCCAGGTAAAATCCATCTTGGTGGAGATCTTCAGGAGCTGATTCATCCATTACTTATTTGCTACAACAGACTAATCACAGTGACTTCTCTGATGGTCCAGTGTTTACAACTTCATCTCCAATGCAGATGGTGAGATCCCACATGCCTCATGGCCAAAAATCCAAAACATAAGACAGAAGTAGTGTTGTAAAAAATTCAATAAAGACTTTAAAAATGGTCCACATCAAAAAATCTTAAAAAAAAAAAAATGACTTAGGACAGTTGCTTGAGGAAAATCCATACTTTTCTATCAATTATCTTTCCAATGGAGGCAGTTGAACGGTTCTTTGGGGCAGGGATCCTGGATAGGCTTATTTCCACAAAAGGATCTAAAACTAAATAATTGCCCCTTCCCAAATCCTGACATGTAGGCTGCTCCTTCAGTCCACTCAGGATGTGGACCTTCTACTCTCCATTCAGACTTTGACTCTCCACAGAGAATGAAATTGGGTGGCCTCCAGCCCCTTTCTTCAGAGCCCTGCTGAGGAAGTGACTCTTCAGAGGATGGTTTAAAGGTGATTCCCTGAGCCCTCAAATTTCTCTGCATGCATCAGACCAGACCACTGAAAAGCAGTACCACTCAGACCACATTATCTTACCCCATTCAGGATTATTATTTCCTAAGCTTTTGTGGCATATCCTTAGCTTTTATCAATGTATACTCTGAAATTATCAGCCACCTGACTATGTTTCCAGATGTCATCTACTACTTAGGCAAGAGTACACTTCCAAAATATTACCTGAAAAATTGCTCAGATTTAGCACAGGGAATTTTTTTTTCTTTGATGAAGTGATTTGTTTCTTTCTAGCAATAAGAATATTTGTGGAGGGGGAGGCCTGGAGAATCCCACGGACAGGGGAGCCTGGTGGGCTGCCATCTATGGGGTTGCACAGAGTCGAACACGACTGCAGCGACTTAGCAGCAGCGCAGCAGGATGAGGTTGAGTGTCCCTGGGAGAAGCCAAAATGACTTTCTACTGAAATTCTCACTGAGTTGTCAGTGTTCCAGGTTTGATCAGACCCAGTGAAGCCAATTCACTCTGCTCAAACTTCCGCAAGTCAGAATCCTAATGTGGAATGCCACTGTCCTTCATCTGAGGTCTTTTCCTGCCATCTTTAAGGTTGCTAAAAAAACACAAGAAGCAGAACCAAGCGAGATGGACAATTTTAAGAGAAATTCTTTCAAGGCTTAGGGTCTAGTGTATTGTCCTGGCCAATAAAATATTCATTTCTCTGTAATTCCAGGCCAAATTTTTTCTCCTTCCAGGATGATGCTGGATAATCCTGTACCATCTTATGTGTCTTTAGCTTTCTCTTGTGTTGGTACAGGAGGAACATCCCCTTTCTAGTCATATAGTGGTTTTCCCAGGTGAACAAAATATATTGTTAGAATTCCTCTTAAAATAGCCTATAACATCATAGATTTGCCTTGTTATGTTAAATTTCAGTTTAACCTTAGTTTGGATATTTCAAAGTCTTGTGTGTGTGTATTTATATCTATGTAAATGTAAATTTTGTATAAATGTATTTCTCACAGATGACAGATCACACTGATTATTGTGAATTTTACTGAGCACACTCAGAGGGCAAACTTCTTTCAAAATTGGGATGTTGAGGAGTGCCCATCAGTATTTTCTTCATTATTACCAAAAAGATTATCTCCTTTTGTTTCTACTAAAAAAAAAAAAAAACTTACAAGGAATTAAGGTTAGATCATGTAGAAATGTATAAGCCCTTAGAACCCTTGTGATGTTTATCGAAGTTTGGCCTTAAATAATCTATTCTCAGTTATATTTACTTTCATATTTTTACTGTTTTTATTTTTGTAAGTCTATTCACAGTCATCTGTAAACAGAACTGAGGCAAAGAATGTAACAGACAAACAAATGAACAAATCACTTGTTTACTCAGCCCCTCTATTTAGGATGTGGCAGTTTTCTATGTTCTGTTGGGTAAAATCAGAAATCCTCACTAATATACAAACTTTCCATTGGTGAAATGAGAAATACTATAAACTTTTATAGTAAAATATAATTTAAATATGAATAAAAATATTAGAAGTCAAATTCTGCTCTTTAAAATGATCAGTTTATGGAGTATTCTAGTAATTAAATATGTTATCTGAGAGTTATCTTTAATTTTAGGCATAAATTATACATNTAAACTTTTATAGTAAAATATAATTTAAATATGAATAAAAATATTAGAAGTCAAATTCTGCTCTTTAAAATGATCAGTTTATGGAGTATTCTAGTAATTAAATATGTTATCTGAGAGTTATCTTTAATTTTAGGCATAAATTATACATATCTATCTATCTATATATGTATAGAAAGAGAAAAAGAGTGAGGGGGGATATATATAATGTCAGTGGTACAGGTGTGTATTCATATATAATAGAAGTAGATTTTATACTAAGATCTGTTCAGACTTTTTGCAGTCACTCTAAGCAATCAAGTATCATTGGTGAGAACTGGGAGGGAACTAATCCTTTGAACTTTTATATTCTTGTTTCAATTCTAGATAATGAGAGGTTGAAAACTTTAAGAACAGATGCATACCATGTGCTATGTTTTGTGCAAAAGTAGACAAATAACAGAGTTACTGTGTGTGTCTACAGAGATAGAAATCGTACACCCCATTTTGTTGCTAATTAGACATGAAAGAAGATGGCTTTCATATAAACATCAAGTTCTTGTTGCTTCCATCTCCCTCAGGGTCAAGTTTCTGATTATTTCTAAGAGCTTCTTGAGGAAGGCATTAGGAATAGACAATTCATCACGTTCCCAGTATTAATCTGTGAAACAGTGATGGGACTGATGATCTAATACAGTTAACGAAAACACCATCATGTATTTTATCTTTATTTTTTTCCCCCCATCACAGGAAATGGGGAAGGGACTCTTTTTCCAGTAGTGAAGAACAAAGGCAGTTTCGGGGGGGTGGGTTGGATTTCATTTATTACCTCCACAAGGTTTTTTTTTTTTCCCTAGAAGACTGTAATCAACACACAGAAATGCACAATGGGTATAATAGTTGAGTAAATTTATGTCTTTAATTATATATTTCAATACAGTTTACTTTTAGGAATAGTTTTATGAATGCTATAAGTAAATTATAAATGGAAGAATTACACTGAGAATGAAAAGAACTTTGAAAATAAATATTGGCATAATCCAGCTATTATGAAAAAGGAATGGATCCAATTAAAAAATGATGGCAGGTCTCATCTTGATATCCTATTCTTTTTTAAATTATATTTAATTCATTATGGGTTAGTTTCAAGTAAACAACACAATAATTGTTATGCATATATGTTTTTCAGATTCTTTTACATTATAGATTATTATAAGATATTGAGTATAGTTCCCTGTGCTATAAGTAGGTCCTTGTAGTTTACCTATTTTATATATGTGTGTGTGTTAATCACTCAGTTGTGTCTTACTCTTTGTGACCCCGTGAACTGTAGCCTGCCAGGCTCCCCTGTCCATGGAATTCTCCAGAGAAGAATACTGGACTGCATTGCCATTTCTTCTCCAGGGGATCTTCCCAACCCAGAGATTGACCCTGGGTCTCTTGCACTGCAGGCAGATTCTTTACCATCTGAGTCGCCAGAGTGATACCCTTATATAGAGTAGTACATATGTGTTAATCCCAAATTCCTTATTTATCTCTCCTCACACCAATTCCCATTGGTAACTGAAAGTTTGTTTCTGTCTGTGAGTCTATTTCTGTTTTTAAAATAAGTTCATTTGTATCATTTTTTTATATTCCACATATAAATGATATGATATTTATCTTTTTCTGGCTGACTCCACTTATTACACTTCACTTAATATAGTAATCTCTAGGTCCATCCATGTTGCTGCAAATGGCATCATTTCATTCTTATGACTAGTATTTTACATATGTATACACACATATGTATATGTATTTATACACCACATCTTCCATTCTTCTGTTGATTGACGTTTACGTCAGTTTATATCAGTGAGTATCAGAGAGCATTGATCCAGTGGGTAGAGATGATGCCTGACCCATTTTCCTGAAAAATTCGTCCCATAATTTGACAATTAATAGACCAATTATATCAATGAAGAATATTGCATTTCTTCCTTTTCTAAGACTAGTGGTTATAGCCATGTAGAGGATTTTCAGGGCTGATGACTATCTTTAGAAATTTGGGGCCCATTCATGTCCTTTGCACTTTCCCCACTGACAAAGTACATACTTTTACATCTGACCAACAAGGGAAGCCTTTTGGAGGAAAAGAATGGCAGAGTATGAGGACACTGGGAAAAGAGTGTTACGTGTGGACAGCATGACCAAAGATAACCATCTCTAAAATCAGATTGGTATTCCAGCTCTGCCAGTCCTAAACTGTGCGATTTCAAAAAGACTTTTTAAAGTGATGTTTTTTCCCCTAACTAAGCTTCAGACATTTTGAAAATCAGAAAGAAGTATTTCTTTCTTCTGAGTCATTGACCAACTACTCCCAACTAATTCACCATGCAGAATGTACTTGCTGTTTACTTGATCTGCTGCAGAAACGCTCCCCTGGAAGTCTAGCCCCTTAACTGAAACTGGTCAGGAAACTATCACTAATCAAAGGAACTCAAGAAGTTATTACCATACTGTCATCATCCATGCATTAAGGAGTCTATTAGCAATTGCTGAGGCATCTGTCTTTCCAGATTCAACACAAGCCACTCTGGCACTGGAAGAAATAGAAAACACCTGGATAACCAAGAGGGCATGGAGCAGTGCAAGTACCTATCTCCCTGAGACAGCGCCATTTGTGTATTACTTTAGATAACTTTGGATAGCCACAGTAACATAAGCAGTAGTTTGTGGTCATCACCACGTATGAGAAAGCAACAGTTCATTAAGGACTCGAGCAAACTGCCATATTGACCCAGGGATCAAGATGTGACAAAAACTATACTTTCCTTCCAAAGATAATTTCTTTCAGTTGAAAAAACTAAGTATTTATTATATTCAAAATACTATGTTAGATCATCAGGGCTTACAGAATTCTGCAAAACAATTCTTTTTTTTCACAACTTAACTGGTAATTGTGAGAGCCCTGCTGCTGCTGCTAAGTCTAATTTTAATTCCAAGTAAAGTGAAAGTAAGCATTACTGACTGGTTAGATGTCCAAAAGGAAGGCTGATCTCTTAGATTACTCTCATGAGTGTGGGGAACCTTGAAGAAGTGATGTTTGAACCAGGCCTTGAAAGATAAAATTTGGGAGGAGGAATGGAAGAGAGAATAAAAGAGTGAACTTGTTCTCAGATGGAGGGACCAGTGTAAACAAAGGCAGAGGGGCAAGGAAATTTAAGAAATGATGAGATTAGTTTTCTGAAACAGGAGGGTTATAAGATGGGACTGAAAAAGAAAGCTACAGAAGTGGATTGTTTTGAGAGCATAGGGGGCCTTGGATATTAGACTAATGAGTTTGTTATTTAATAAGGAATTGTCTGTAATAGGGAAATGTTGAAGGGTTTTACACTGTGGAAAGACGTGCTAGCAACCTGTGTTGTAGTATTTGCAATTTGAGAGAGGCATATGTCAGTGTTCATCAGCTTTTTCTCCATTATTGCCCTTATAAAGAGCGTTTGTAGACATCAGCCTGATATTTCACAGGTTTCAAGCGGATCTACTGCATCTTGTTTCCATCAATGGCCAGGATATTCTTTTTTCCTTATCTTTTTAAATTTCCTTTAGTATGTTTGAGCCTTGAGTAGCTGTTGAGACAGAGCAATCTAACATCATTAGGTACTTGGTGAGTGTCATAGGAATAAAATTGCAAAAATGAGACTTCCCTAGTTTTGAACCCAATGAAGAGCTGTGTAATGTTTGAATCAGATTTTTTTAAAGAAGTTACCATTGTTATAAAAACATCATAACAAACAGCAGGTTGCAAGCATATTTAGATCATTCTTACTGAAGAAAATAAACAGTTATTGCCAACTGTGTAAGGGCAGATTTGATGACTGATGGAAAAATCACACTGCTTTGTCAGTTCACATAAATAATAATTCATCAAAGGAACATGTGTTGATGAGTGCAGTCTGGTTTGAATTGAAACCGTAGTGCATTCTTGGGCAACAGCTAAAGTACCTGAGCCTCATTAAAAAATCTCCAGCACATTATCTAAGCATATAGACAGTTCTTCCTAAGCTATGTAATGAATCTCATCAGAAATGCTCAGGGATGACTAAGGTAGCCTCTATTTACCTTGAGAAAAACATATCTGGGTGCCCAAGAAAGTCTGATGAGTACTTAAGAAATATGATCTGAGTTCACTTTTACAATAGATGCTCAACAAATTGATCTGGGACCAGATGAGTGTTTACCAGACACTAAGGAAAATAACAAGCATTGGCTGCTCAGCTTTCTCTGATAATCATTGTTCAGTGAAAAAGGATAGAATGTGATGTTTTCTCTGCTGAGCATTCCACTCTTGGGCCACCCCAATCTAAAGGCCCTCCGTGCTGTTGATGAACTGATGAGATTTGGCAAGCTGGTGTGTGAATCTGGTGGCCAGGTGTCTTGGTGTGGTTGAGACAGGAGCTAACAGATTCGACATGTAGGAATATTGCTCCCAGATGCTCCCCCATGGGAAAGAACAACTTTCTTTCAGTGACCTGTCCTTTCAAGATGAGTCCTATGGTGCAGGCACTGCAATTAATTAGCTCTGTGAGAGGAAGCAATGCATCATGGGTGCCTTTCTGCCAGAAAAAATAAGCAGTTCCAGAGAGTGCTGCCGATTTCTTCGTAAAATCCAGTGGTCTGTATCTGGAGGTTGTCCAAGGCAAATCAAATAAAGAAATATTCAGATATTGAGGCGATAAGGAAGAAAGAACACAATAATGATGAGTGGTGCTGATTTTGAACTGAAGAGAAACCTAACAGGCAAAGCCATGTCACAGATAGTCATGGCCCTTGCTGCCAAAGTCTGCGGAAAAATACAACCAGGATCCAATGCCCCTGATGTCAGTGCTGTGATGTCCAGAGCCCCACCGCCTGCCAGTTCTCACATACTATTGTATCACTTGGAAACAAATATCTGTCTGACAATATTTTGACATTTGTATGTTTAAGAGACTTTGTTACTCAATATGAATTGCATTAGCAAAGCTTTTTCAGCCTGTCATTTCAGCAGAGTTCTCAGCGTTCTTCCCGTCTTCCAAACTCTAGAATAAAACGCCTATCTTGTCAACTGCTTTCATGATTCCAGATAACACATCCTGAAAAATGAAACCATCTCTATGCAGAACTGGATTGACAACATCTGAATCCATGTTTGGTAATGAGATAGTTTAGGCAAAGTAACACAGATACCGGGCAGGCATTGGTTATGTTGCCCAGATTTCAGGGAAACGAGCCCAAGTCATGGCTATTTCATCCTCTAAGGGTCTCTGTCCTATACCCAGTGTCTAAGAGGAAAGTTTTGTCCCTTCTTGGAATATAAATGTATTTTATTCATTCATTCTATTATGTGAAATTATTATTGTTTACTTCCCCCAAATTAAATAGATTTCTGTATTTCTATTTCCCATTGATCATTTTTAGCCTTCTGTATCATCTCTTGGGGCTTCCCAGGTGGCTCAGTGGTAAAGACTCACCTGCCAAAGCAAAGGACAGGGTTTCAATCCTTGGATTGGGAACATGCGCTGGAGGAGAAAATGGCAACCCGGTGTTCTTGCCTGGAGAATTCCATGGACAGAGGAGCCTGGTGGGCTACAGTCCATGGGGTTGCAAAAGAGTTGGAAATGACTGAGTGACTGAGCCTGCACACATGCATCATCTCTTTATTACTCTGAAGAGCAGTAAAGAAGTAACTGTTGTGTGAAAAATATGTCCTATTGCAGGTTCTGGTTAGGGCCATCTGGGACAATTCTGATAATGTTTCAAATATTACATACTCCTCATTTCAGGTTACATAAACCTTCCTTTTTATTAGATTTCAAAGAGAAAAAAGAAAAAGTAATGTGTTTAACTCCTGGGATTTAAAAACCTGTAATTAATTTGAACCAAGCTGTATTACTTTTTGCCAGGCTCTCTTTTAAAATTTTTGTTGGTTTATTAAAAAAAAAAATCAAAAAGACTTTCACAGTTTTGTTTTAGAAATAGGATTGATTAACTGTTCTTAGTACTTCTGTGGGGCTTTCCTGGTGGCTCAGATGGTAAAGAATTTGCTCGCAGTGTGGGAGACCAGGGTTCAGTGCCTGGGTTGGGAAGATACCCTGGAGAAGAGAATGGCAGTCCATTTCAGTATTCTTGCCTGGAGAATCCCCATGGATAGAGGAGCCTGGTGGGCTACAGTCCATAGGGTCACAAAGAGTCAGACATGACTGAGTGACTAAGCACTGCTACTGCTAAGTCACTTCAGTCACTTCAGTCATATCCGACTCTGGTGCGACTCCAGAGATGGCAGCCCACCAGGCTCCCCGTCCCTGCGATTCTCCAGGCAAGAACACTGGAGTGGGTTGCCATTTCCTTCTCCAATGCATGAAAGTGAAAAGTGAAAGGGAAGTCGGTAAGTTGTGTCCGACTCTTAGCGACCCCATGGACTGCAGCCTACCAGGCTCCTCCGTCCATGGGATTTTCCAGGCAAGAGTACTGGAGTGGGATGCCGTTGCCTTCTCCGTCTGTATTATATTAATTTTATATTATACTGTATATGAGTTTCCATTCTTTGAAGCTTGTGTCAGTGATCATTTTATTGTCTTTCAGCTCTGAATCCACCCTTCTCTGCCCTGCTTTGGGAAAATGAACTGGACCCTGTAAACATTTTCCCTTTGCTGCTGGTGTGATGCTCAATTTTGCCAATAGAGGGCACTAGAGGGATGCTACAAGTTGATGGTGCCAGGTTGATACTTCCCTCCCGGTTCCAGGCTTCTGTTTGTAATTCAGCGTGGAAGTCTGGAAGTTCCAGCTACATTCTCAGGGTACACTTTCATCAACCAGGACCTGAGTGGACCTGAGTACTTCTTATGGACCATAACTGTGGTAGCTTTGGTTGAACTCTCAGACCACACCCTGTTTGAAGAAATCTGAATCTCGGTTTGGGATTCCCTTTCCCTCAGCTAAGAGGTAGTAGCTGCCTTTTTGCACATCGAAACTCCAGACTGCTTAGAGTTCTCTTTTAGTCCTTTTAGTAGTTCACCTCCTTTTATGAATTAATAATTACTTATATTACTTTATTTTCTACTCAAACTACTGATCTTATTTCTGTCTCCTGACAGGACCCTTACTGATGCAAGTTGTTTACAGGTATTCTTAATGTATACATATCTAATCCATTTCATATTTTTAAAATTTTCCAAGAGAGGGGGAGGCCCTTGCTTCTGTATTTTTATTTTTATTTTTTATTCCCTTCAAAACTTTGTATAATATTCCATATTAATTGGGCTTCCCTGGTAGGTCAGTTGGTAAAGAATCCACCTGCAGTGCAGGAGAGCCCAGTTCGATTCCTGGATCAGGAAGATCTGTTGGAGAAGAGATAGACTACCCACTCCAGTGTTCTGGTCTGGAGAATCCCCACGGACAGAGGAGCCTGGTGGGCTACAGTCCACAAGGTCTCAAAGAATCGGATAGGACTGAGCGTCTTTCACTTTTACACACTGACTTTCACTTTTGTCACATTAATTAAACACTTCTGACCAACAATGATGAATAAGACAAGGACATCAAGAATCTCATTGTCCAGCAGGAGAGAGACACAAACAAACAAGTAACTTTAGAATGTAATAGATACGCCAGAGAAGAACGGGCGTGGTGTGGTGGCCCCGCCCTGTGTTGGGTGGGGCTGGAGCTGGGGATGGGGTGGACCTCACTGAGCAGCTGTCGCTGAGCTGAGGTTCTGAGATTGAAAAGAGGGGTGGTCCTATAGATTAGGGAGGAAAGGGCCATGCAGACAGAGGGAAGATGTGAAGTTTCAGGAATCCATGAAGCAAGACAAGGCCAACTTGAGGAATGTCAAGTAGTACACTATTGTAACCTAAGGGATGTGTGTGAGTGTGTGTTTGTGGGACTATAATGGGAGTAGGGGAGGAGGCAGCATTGAGTGGTGGGAAAATGAGGCTCAGAGAGAGGAGTGGGTTAGCTCCAGACCAGACTGGACTTTGCATGTCCTGCTAAAAAGTTTGGGATTTTATCATGGACAACTACAAGTTCAAAGAACTCAAGGAATATAAAGAATATAGAGACAAAGTTAATTATTAGTTTTTTGCACCGAGTATATTTAATCCTTTACAATGTGGAATACATTTTTGAAGGATTCAAAGAAATTCAAATCCTTAGCCTCGCCTTGGAGTTAAAAGAGGGAGANAACTCAAGGAATATAAAGAATATAGAGACAAAGTTAATTATTAGTTTTTTGCACCGAGTATATTTAATCCTTTACAATGTGGAATACATTTTTGAAGGATTCAAAGAAATTCAAATCCTTAGCCTCGCCTTGGAGTTAAAAGAGGGAGATTTAAGTGTTAGGAAGGAACAAGAAGCACTAAATTGACAGCTAAAGAGCAAAGTGTGCCCTGGGGTTTGAGGCAGGAGAAACTGGGTAATTAAGCAGTAGAACTGTCTGGTAGGGCCCTTGGGCACCTAACTTTCTTCCTCTGTCTGAATTGTCCTTTTCTCTACATCTGTAGGAACTGTTCCTCTCCTCTTTGAAAACTCAGCTCAGTGACAACTGTTCTGTGAAGTGTATTCTATCCCCATCCCAGCCCCACCCGACATGGGGCCCTATCACAAACATATCAAGTACATTCTTCTATGGTGGTATCTTCATACTGGAATAGTAAAAGGTTGCTTGTTGGTATGCAGAGTTTCTTGCTTGTAAATATGTAGAGGGACTGCATTCCCTTTTAGTAAAGGGAAGCATGATCTTGGAGTGATTTTGGTAGCAGTGATTTTTGGTAGCTTCTGAGGCTGAAGCTCCAATCCTTTGGCCGCCTGATGCCGACTTATTGGAAATGATCCTGATGCTGAGAAAGAGTGAGGGCTGGAGGAGAAGGTGGCAGCAGAGGATAAGATAGTTAGATAGCATCACTGACTCGGTGGATATGAATTTGAGCAAACTCCGGAAGATAGTGAAGGACAGGGAAGCTTGGTGTGCTGCAGTCCCTGGGGTTGCACAGCTTAGCAACTGAAGGTGGATTTTTACTGGTAGATTGCTGATTATAAAGATTTTTCTATATTGTTAGCAATAATGAATGGAAGGGAAGAAACCAAAGATGAAAACCAGATGCTGTTGAAATGTTCTTTTGTATCGATTTGTAAAGTATATTTCAAGTGTTGAGATGCTACATGTTTTGGCTGTTGGTTGGAAAGATGTAAAAAATGTTTGTGTTTAATTTATATGGGTGCTCTCTCCTTGGTAGCTCAGCTGGTAAAGAATCTGCCTGTAAGGTGGGAGGCCTGGGTTCGATTCCTGGGTTGGGAAGATCCCCTGGAGAAGGGAACAGCTACCCACTCCAGTATTCTGGGCTATAGAATTCCATGGTCTGTATAATCCATGGGGTTGCAAAGAGTTGGACATGACTGAGCAACTTTCACTTCACTATCTCCAAAAGAAACAAGCCACAACACACCAAATGTCATAAATCAGAATGTCATGCTGAAAAGTGTTTCACATTTCCATTTCTCCCTTAGGAAATGGTTGACCTCAGAATAGGAATTCAGAAATCTCCCTGTCTGCTTCTTTGCCTCTAAGAAAACTGACACTGGTTCCCCAAACCCCTGATTAAGAAAGAAGCTGGAAGAACAAGCAGAAGTGTTTTGAGACTGTGAGTACCCCTGCCAAAACCCAGTGGGAGTGTCTCTGGAGAAATGAAGGTCATAGAAGTTTAAAAGTTTGATGATTTTTCAAAGCTTTTGCTACCTTCCCAGTAAATAGTACCTTCCATTCTTCATTCTTACTAGCAAATCATCATTTATCATGCAATAATTCTCTTATTAAGGCCTAGAGGATTAGTATTTTCAGGGATGGGTGAATTTAATTGCCTTGCTGTCTCCCACAACTTTGCCAAAGTATCTCAGGGGCCAAAGTTCTTCTCATCTCCCACCTCCCAGAATATATTCTCTTTTATTATGAAGCATGAAACCTGGACTACCTTGAATCAAATGTATGAGAGGAGAAAAATGCGTCAGGGCAAAGTGTTTGCTCAGTTCTAGGCTTGTTTCTATGAAGGCCTCACTAGTTCTGACCATGGGAAAATTATTTAATCTCTCTGTCTTGTCTTTTTAATTAATAAATGTGGATATTAACATTTTCCTCTGACTCCTTATAAGATTTTTGTCCAGATGAAATGAAATAATAGACATTGAGAGTCATTTTGAAAAACTATGGTGTTACCAAAATGTAAGAAATCCTTCTGTTATCCCAATTACAGTAACCCTCATGATTAAGAAGGGTAGATGGTAGTGTTTGGAAAGATTTGCTGTGTATAATGAGATGGGGCATCACAACATACACAGTGGCCTGTGTGTTTTACTTCTCTTTGTGTATGTACAGTGACCTACCAGCTAGTGGACCAATGATCTCCTGCATGGGTGCATCTTCATCTTTCCTCATTCATTAACAAGTATTTATTAAATACCTATTGTGTACAAGAAGGACTTCCCTGGTGGCTCAGGTGGCAAAGAATCCACCTGCAATGCTGGAGACCTGGGTTCAATCCCTGGGTTGGGAAGATCCCCTGAAGATCCCCTGGTTGCATGGCAACCTATTCTAGTATTCCTGCCTGAGAATTCCATGAATGGAGGAGATTGGTGGGCTTCTAGTCCATGGGGTCCACAAAGAGTCAGATATGACTAAGCAACTAAGCACAGCTCAGCACAACATGTAACAAGAAAGGTTTCTAGATACTGGACATACTGCTTAAAGGGAAGAGTCAATGTAGCTTATACCCTAATTAGAGGAGACATAAAATAAACAAGTAAATACACAGTATGGCAGATGGCATTAACTGCTATGGAGGTAAATAAAGCAGGAAAGCAGGATGTTAGGGTGTGGGGCATTATGGCCAACTAGCCAAATCTTGGCCATGGCTTGGTTTTACAAATACTAACCATGGCCATTCATTTATATCTTGTCTGCTGCCTTGAGTAAGTAGTTGAGATGGAGAGCAGCTTTTTTTTTTTTTTTTTTTTAACCATGAAACCAACAATATTTACTCTTTGGCTTTGTGCAGAAACTGTTTGAAGCTCCTGATACAGGCCTTTGTAGGCCATCTCAAAGACTTGGATTTTCACCCTGAGTGAAATGGGTTACCCAACGAGGGTTTGTGGAGTAACATGATCCAGGTTATGTTTTAGAAAAGTTTGTCCTGGTGCCTCTTATGAGACTAGATTCTGGGGGCAGGAATGGAACAACAGAGACCAGCTGGATGGCAGTTGCAGTGATGTAAGGAGAGTGACTCACTCCAGGGTAGAAAGGATAAGAAGGGGGGATGAGTATAAAGTTGGTTTCCAGATAAAATTTTAGGGTAATACAGTAAGGATTCTGGCCTGAACAACTGGAAGGGTGGAATTGCCATCAGCAGAAATGCAGAAGCTGCCAGAGGAGCAAGTCTGGGGATAGAAGTGAGGGGTTTGGTTTGTACCTAGTGAGTTTGCACTATTGCATAGCCCTTGAAATAGTTGTGCCAATGAGGCAGGTGACTGAATAATGCTGAAATTCTGAGGAGAGGGCACTGTTGGGGATAAAATAAATCTCACAGTTATCAGTATATAGCGGTTGATCAGTGCCATGGGACAAAACAAAATCACTTCCTTGGCTTTACTGCTCTGCTTTGTTTTGGCCATTAGTGCCCAGACAGACTCTGTATTAGGTGGAAAGATAAGGGAAAACTTTGTTTGGGTACAGAGTTTGATGCCTATGTATTTCTTGATAGCTCTACAAGTCACTGTCCTCAAGCCACCTTTAGCTTAAAGGAAGCAGGAAAGGGAAACATTCGAGATTTAAAAATGATACATTGAGCTTAGTTTTGAAAAGCAAAAATCCTGCCAGATGTATGTCTGCTTCCGGCGTGCACGCTGCTCAGTTTCTTGGTTGTGTCCAACTCTTAGGGACGCCATGGACTATAGCCCACCAGTCTCCTCTGTCCTTGGGATTCTCTGGGCAACAACACTGGAGTGGGTTGCCATTCCCCTCTCCAAGAGGATAGGATAATTTGTCCCAGGTGCACTGTTTCTCAGAACAGGTAAACAAGAGTAGGAGAAGTTCCATTTAGTTAAAACCTACTGGATTCCAGGAGTTTTACAAACAATAGTTCATTCCACAGCTCTCCTGTTGAAATTTGAAAAATTGGGTGGAGTTATCCCAGTATAACTATCATTTTATTCCTCCAGATGGATATTCAGTGAAGATAATTTCTGGCTCTTACATTTCATTCTCTCTTCTAACAGAGAGAAATTGAAAATAAAGTCCCAAATTACTGCAAACACGTTTCTGACTTTCAAAACGGTTCACTTTTAGGTCACTTCTAAATTAACTTTCTATTTAATTAGAACAGGTTGGTCCAGCCCACTAACTGCTGTTCTAGTTCCAAGGCTAAATATAGTTCCGTAAAGCATCAACTTAAAAAGTATCTGTAGTGTAAATTCCCTGATACTGTAATGATTATTTTTATTTAAAATAGGCCCATTTGTAACCAGGGTCTGTGTAAGATGAGGGGACAGAGTGTACATTGTTCAGCTCTCTAGGTTAAAGTGCATAGCATAGATACTACACATAGCTGAGGACAGAAGAGAGGCAATCCACTGACTGAGTCACTGATCTGGAATTGCTCCCTATTACCTAGATCCGGGTTTCTCAACCATGGGACTACTGACATTTGGGCTAGGTAGTTCTCTGCTTGGATGGTGGGCTGTGCTCCATAGAATATACTAAGCAACATCTCTGGCCTCTACCCTCTTGCTACTGATAGCAGCCATTCGTTTTCTAGTTGTGATAACCAAGTGTCTCTAGAGATTGCCAAATGCTTCTGGGGGCCAGTGGGTGTTGAGAACCACTTACATAGAGGGTAATTTCTGTTTCCTTAGTTCGGCATTGGAAATTTTCTGCAATTTACCTTCAAGTGTTTTCAAGCTTTCCCTCCATAAATCTACCTTAAAGTGCCTGGTCTACTTATCATTCTCCTTAAAAGTTTTTTTCCTCTTGGAGTTGGTGCCTCTGTGAATGCTCACCCACTTCCCACTATGGAATTATATCCCTTTCTTCTAGCCAAATGCTATCAATGCGCAGAAACATGATGTAGTCCTTTGTGTTTCATGAAACGGTAGAATCAAGTCATAGAAATTGAAGGAGGTTAGCCTAGTTGTTTTGCAGGTGAGGGCAATGAAATCAGGGGAACACTGTTGACTGAGGTCATGGGGGCTACGTGGGGAGCAGGCAGTAGGTGCAGAGCCCTTCCTCTAAATCTACCGTGCCTGCCATCCCACCTGCTTCCTGGATGTCTCTGGTCCCACTTTACTTTCACCTGAAACTCTTACAGATTTCGTTCTCATGATTCACTTTCGTAATCAGAGTCTTTCCACACTGAAACATAAACATGCCATTTAATACGTGAATGAGGCACAATGTTCTTACATAGACATGATAGAGAGAAACAATTTCATAGATTTATCATAATTCAGTAATAGAAATTATATTTTTGGAGGAGAATTTTTTAAATAGATAAATTTATTATTATTTTCTAATTGTCTCACAGGACTCTGAGGCTCTATTCATTTCTTTCTTTCTGTAACTGAAACTTTTTATTTTGTATTGGAGTATAGCCAGTTCAAAATGTTGTGGTAGTTTCAGGTGAACAGTGAAAGGACTCAACCATGCATATCCATGTATCCATTCTTCCTTCAAACCCCCTGGAGGGGAATTTTTTAAAACTCAGTATTTTATTAAAAGTTCCTCACATTAGCACTGTCCAATAAAAATATGAGACAGATATGTAAAGATAATAGTTTCTTGTAGTCACATTAAAAAAAGTAAAAGGAAACAAGAATACAATTTCATTAAAATATTTTAATTAACCCCATTATGTCCAAAATGGCAAGTAGATGGGGAAACAGTGGAAGCAGTGGCTGACTTTATTTTCCTGGGCTCCAAAATCACTGCAGATGGTGATTGCAGCCATGAAATTAAAAGACGCTTACTCCTTGGAAGGAAAGCTATGACCAACCTAGACAGCATATTGAAAAGCAGAAACATTACTTTGTCAACAAAGGTCCATCTAGTCAAGGCTATGGTTTTTCCAGTAGTCATTTATGGATGTGAGAGTTGGCCTATAAAGAAAGCTGAGTGTTGAAGAATTGATGCTTTTGAACTGTGGTATTGGAGAAGACTCTTGAGACTCCCTTGGACTGTAAGGAGATCCAACCAGTCCAACCTAAAAGAGATCAGCCCTAGGTGTTCATTGGAAGGACTGATGTTGAAGCTGAAACTCCAATACTTTGGCCACCTGATGCAAAGAGCTGACTCATTTGAGAAGACCCTGATGCTGGGAAAAATTGAGGGCAGGAGGAGAAAGGGATGACAGAGNTCTTTATTGAAACTTTTCTGCTGGTTAGGAGGACATATCCTAGTTTCCAACATACTGGTCTAAAAAGTTATAAGCTTTTGCCTTAAAAGTGTAACGGGGTGACACAGCGACCTGGGAAGGACGGCCGCCTCTGCCTGCATGGCGGCGTGGAGTGGAGCCCCGCCGCAGCAGTGCCGGTGGTCCGCGGAACCCACCAGCTTCCTCCTCTCCCTTGTGCCCAGTGCATGTTTTCCTGGCAACCCAAGGGGGAGCTCAAAGTGACCCAAATCCTCAAAATTTCCAGGAGGCTTTGGGGAATATATAAAATTCAAATTAAATCGGAAGAATTTAAGGAGAAGAGACCTTTCTAGCAACCAACAGGCACTAAAAGAAGAAATCAAAGGTAGGCACGGATTGCAGATTTTTAAGTCTGTCCCCAAACACCGACCATACCCTGGCTGCTTAGATGTTGTTGCCAAAACACTGGAAGAATGTTACTAACAGGGGATTCCCTTGTGGCTCAGCTGGTAAACAAACCGCCTGTAACGTGGGAGACCTGGGTTACATCCCTGGCTTGGGAAGATCCCACGCAGAAGGGAAANCGACCATACCCTGGCTGCTTAGATGTTGTTGCCAAAACACTGGAAGAATGTTACTAACAGGGGATTCCCTTGTGGCTCAGCTGGTAAACAAACCGCCTGTAACGTGGGAGACCTGGGTTACATCCCTGGCTTGGGAAGATCCCACGCAGAAGGGAAAGACTACCCACTCCAGTGTTCTGGCTTGGAGAATTCCATGGACTGTATAGACCATGGGGTCGCAGAGTCGGACACGACTGCGCAACTTTCACTACTACCACCGTTCTTTCCTCAACACATGACAAAAAGTTTATTTCGTTTATCGACATTTCCATATTGTAATTATAGAAGAATATGCTATCTATTTAGATGTTAAAGGCAACAAATTAAAAAAAAAAACAGGCTGTAATTTATGGGGCATCACAGTATATGTTAAACACCTCCGGGCTCCTTGCCGTGCCTCGCCCTCTCTCTGCACAGGGGGAAGCCCCTCGCCCCGCCCCTCGCCTGCTGCGATCCGCCNTCTAGTTGTGATAACCAAGTGTCTCTAGAGATTGCCAAATGCTTCTGGGGGCCAGTGGGTGTTGAGAACCACTTACATAGAGGGTAATTTCTGTTTCCTTAGTTCGGCATTGGAAATTTTCTGCAATTTACCTTCAAGTGTTTTCAAGCTTTCCCTCCATAAATCTACCTTAAAGTGCCTGGTCTACTTATCATTCTCCTTAAAAGTTTTTTTCCTCTTGGAGTTGGTGCCTCTGTGAATGCTCACCCACTTCCCACTATGGAATTATATCCCTTTCTTCTAGCCAAATGCTATCAATGCGCAGAAACATGATGTAGTCCTTTGTGTTTCATGAAACGGTAGAATCAAGTCATAGAAATTGAAGGAGGTTAGCCTAGTTGTTTTGCAGGTGAGGGCAATGAAATCAGGGGAACACTGTTGACTGAGGTCATGGGGGCTACGTGGGGAGCAGGCAGTAGGTGCAGAGCCCTTCCTCTAAATCTACCGTGCCTGCCATCCCACCTGCTTCCTGGATGTCTCTGGTCCCACTTTACTTTCACCTGAAACTCTTACAGATTTCGTTCTCATGATTCACTTTCGTAATCAGAGTCTTTCCACACTGAAACATAAACATGCCATTTAATACGTGAATGAGGCACAATGTTCTTACATAGACATGATAGAGAGAAACAATTTCATAGATTTATCATAATTCAGTAATAGAAATTATATTTTTGGAGGAGAATTTTTTAAATAGATAAATTTATTATTATTTTCTAATTGTCTCACAGGACTCTGAGGCTCTATTCATTTCTTTCTTTCTGTAACTGAAACTTTTTATTTTGTATTGGAGTATAGCCAGTTCAAAATGTTGTGGTAGTTTCAGGTGAACAGTGAAAGGACTCAACCATGCATATCCATGTATCCATTCTTCCTTCAAACCCCCTGGAGGGGAATTTTTTAAAACTCAGTATTTTATTAAAAGTTCCTCACATTAGCACTGTCCAATAAAAATATGAGACAGATATGTAAAGATAATAGTTTCTTGTAGTCACATTAAAAAAAGTAAAAGGAAACAAGAATACAATTTCATTAAAATATTTTAATTAACCCCATTATGTCCAAAATGGCAAGTAGATGGGGAAACAGTGGAAGCAGTGGCTGACTTTATTTTCCTGGGCTCCAAAATCACTGCAGATGGTGATTGCAGCCATGAAATTAAAAGACGCTTACTCCTTGGAAGGAAAGCTATGACCAACCTAGACAGCATATTGAAAAGCAGAAACATTACTTTGTCAACAAAGGTCCATCTAGTCAAGGCTATGGTTTTTCCAGTAGTCATTTATGGATGTGAGAGTTGGCCTATAAAGAAAGCTGAGTGTTGAAGAATTGATGCTTTTGAACTGTGGTATTGGAGAAGACTCTTGAGACTCCCTTGGACTGTAAGGAGATCCAACCAGTCCAACCTAAAAGAGATCAGCCCTAGGTGTTCATTGGAAGGACTGATGTTGAAGCTGAAACTCCAATACTTTGGCCACCTGATGCAAAGAGCTGACTCATTTGAGAAGACCCTGATGCTGGGAAAAATTGAGGGCAGGAGGAGAAAGGGATGACAGAGGATGAGATGGTTGGATGGCATCACTGACTCAATGGACATGGGTTTGTGTGGACTCTGGGAGTTGGTGATGGACAGGGAGGCCTGGGGTGCTGTAGTTGATGGGGTCGCAAAGAGTCAGACATGACTGAGCAACTGAACTGAACTGAACTGAACTGAATGCCCCAAATATTATTTCAACGTGTAATCACCATAAAATTGTTAATTAACTATTATACATTCCTTTCTCTGTGTAGTCTTTGAAATCTGGTGTGTATTTTATAGTTACTCAAACGTCAGTCGGAGAAGGACATGGCAACCCACTCCAGTACTCTTGCCTGGAAAATCCCATGGAGGGAGGGGCCTGGTAGGCAGCAGTCCATGGGGTCTCAAAGAGTCAGGCACAATTGAGGGACTTCCTTTTCACTTTTCACTTTCATGCATTGGAGAAGGAAATGGCAACCCACTCCAGTGTTCTTGCCTGGAGAATCCCAGGGATGGGGGAGCCTGGTGGGCTGCCGTCTGTGGGGTCACACAGAGTCAGACACGACTGACTTGACTCAGCAGCAGCAGCAGCAGCAGCAGCTGTCTGTACAGAGTAGATGCGTTGAAGTGCTCAGTGTGCTAGTGGCCTGTAGCATTTCATAGTGTATTATACTCACATGGATCTCCTCACCTCACGGATACTCTTNCTTGACTCAGCAGCAGCAGCAGCAGCAGCAGCTGTCTGTACAGAGTAGATGCGTTGAAGTGCTCAGTGTGCTAGTGGCCTGTAGCATTTCATAGTGTATTATACTCACATGGATCTCCTCACCTCACGGATACTCTTATGTATGAATTACTTTATCATCAAACCAAATGCAGTCTTTCCCCCGTATACCTGCTCCTCAGAACTCTCTATCTGGACTAGTATCAGCCACCTCCATCTAAGCCAGACACCTCTGTACCACTGTGGCTCAAGGTCCCCATCTTGAGCCTTTTTTTTTTAAACATTGTCATCTGATAGATCTCCAACTGCTGTCAGTGTTGACACAAAAGCTTCTCAACTCACTCTCTCTCTCTGGTTTCCACCCTACCTGAGGTTATAAAGGGCTTCCTAGTCCATTTCCCTTTGTGTAGCCTCTCACCCTGTCCACCAGTCTCTACACTTATGTGATATGTAATCACTGATCTGACCATTTCCTTCCCCATGTTTCCCATAGGTTTAAGGATTCAGTCCCAGGATTCAGTGACACAGTCAAGCACCATGCAGTCAGCCTTCTCATCCCCGGCGGCCCGTGTGGGCCTTGTTCCAGCACCGCAGGTCCCGCTCTGTTCCCTGACGACACTGTGCACTTGACTCGCTTTTGCTTGTGACTTTGTTGCCCTGTCCTAGACACCCTTTACCGTCTTTACCTTGACTTTGATTGTGGAGACCTTAACTTGTGTAACTAAAGTCAAGTGTACCTTAAACATAAAAAGCTTCCAAACTGCCTAAGAACATGCCATCACAGATAAAAGCATGTCCATTTCTTTTCTTATAATTACGTGTATGTATGTCTGCTTTTGCCAGTAGATTATAAACACCAGAAGGCTGATTTTGTTTTATTCGTCTATATTACATAAGATGTAGAATCTGAAAGTGGGATTGTCTCACAGTAGGAAGTCCCCCAGTTTCTTTTCAGTTGAGATGACTATTTCTGTCTTGCGAGATTCAAAATGAGTCATGGGTCATGTCCAAGGGCCTCCTCTTCATCCTTGAGTCTGTAGTATGTTGCCCATCCTACATACCCACTCGCGTCTGCAGAGGGACAGACACCAGGACAAGACACAGGCGCTTTCTCATGTGCATGAACACAGATGACAGCAACTTGTTAGAAGTGAAACCCACCTTAACCAATCCCATGGAACTCTGGGAAGAAACTACTCAGCTGCCCAATGGTTGGTCTTAGCTAGTGCTGTAAAATCAAATCTTTTGAACAAAGTTATTGACAATTTGAAATATTGACTCTTTAGGGTCTTACCATTTCTAAATTGCCAGGCCTAAATTTTGGTGCTAGCCCATGGGCAGCAAAAAAAAAAAAAAACCCAAAAAGTTCATTGAAAAATAGGGAGAGGGAAGTTGTTGAAAAATATCACACAGAATCATAAATACCTATTTAATATTAAATTTTAGTAACTATATTCCAGTAGAAATGATGATATTTTATTATTTAATTAAATGTAATACTATTTTGAGGCATTGGTTTAGGAGCTGGTGTGTCAGGTGGTATATATTTAAGGAGAAATAGGGTTAAATGGGTTGTGACTTGCTTCCCGGTAATTTGGTGATGAGAGGAGGTATGGATGACATTTAGTTGTTTATGTTAACCAGCGTGAAAACCAAACATAAAGGTAAATTGTTATCTGTAAAAGATATTTTCATTCTTTAGACATGTTCCTGTGGCTAAGGCTAAAATGAACCCATTTGAGATCTTCTTTAAATTAGTAATTTTAAGTAGCAGGTACAATAGATATTAAAGGATGTTGTGACTTCATATTATTTTTAATGGCTGTAAGAAAAGAGTCTAATATTGAATTAATAGCATTCTATACTATGACTTTTCTTTATTTAGAAATATTTTTTATGTTAAGTATCAACCTGTTGTGTTATACTTGAAATTAGTAAAAGTCAGAAATGGATTCATAAAAGATGTTCCAGTTTGAATTCTGGATTCTCTTTTGACATGTTAGAATTTTCAAGATTATTTTTTCTAGTACACACCTATGACCCACATATAACCTTCTACTTGACCCAGATTCAAAACCCAGTCCTTTCAAAAGATTCAGGGAAGTTTGTTTTTTATCTGCACTTTATGTAAGGACTGCTTCAGTTAAATAGTAATTGCTCCTGTGAAGCAACCAACTCGAGGTAATTCTAGTTACTGCTCTTGTATGGAGAACAAAGACACACAAAAATACACAAAGACACAGTCTGGGTGAAGTTACCTGGCTCAAGGGCTTTTCTATATCACAACCAAAGGGGTTTTATTGTCTGTTCCCTTGGTTAGTTTATTTTTCCTCTAAGCATTGTAAAGACTAAAAAGGTTTAGGGAGAGAAGGAGGAAGATGCTACTAGCATTACAGAATTCGTGTGCTGTGTTAGGCAGTGTTTCAAGTTCTTTACATGAATTACTTTGATTTATAAAAATTTTGAGTTAGGTATCATTTTTTCCCCCAACCCTTAATTTAAAGATGAAGAAAATGAGCTTTGGAAAAGTTAAGACATTTGTCCAAAGTCTCAGAGCTAACATGCTGTGGAGCCGGGATTCAGCCCACTGTTCCCAATGCAGCAGGCGACCTCCACCATGACAAGACTGAGGCTCCCAGAATGCAACATGCCACTGACGTTTACTAAGGGTGAACTTTAGCAGACCTAAGTAGACATGCCCAGTGTATGCTGCAGCTAGCTTGTATCGGCTTACAAGAGCTGGTTGCTGAATTTTCAAGTGATGGTTGTTGCATACAGACATGTTGGTTGTCACTAAGTGGTGTCCAGCTCTTTTGTGACCCCATGGACTATAGCCCACGAGCCTCTTCTGTCTGTTAATAAGCATTAACATCCATAAACTCAAATTCTAATAAAAATTTTAAAAGATAGTAAAAACTAAAAGCATCACTTCTAAATTAATTTTCCACAGTTTGCCATTGCCTCTGCTTGAGATTACTTGTATCTGTCGCATGTTCGTGGAGGAAATGTAACGCTATATGATGATGTGCTGCTGTGCTCTTGTCTCAGCTCCACCTCCAAGGACTTCATGTCGACTGCTTGACATTAGCCATGGGAGGAGCATTTGGACCACAGAGTTAGGTAAACACTACAGATCTGTATCTTCCACCTGGGAAAGCCATTTGCGACTATTTACCAGCACACTACTGTGCACAGCACTTGGAGTTGATATGCACACCTCAGTTCTTTGATGCTTTTTGTTTCTGTGAACTTGTGAGCATATTTACTTAGCATTCACTGTGTGTGCGTCAGGTGTTTACAGCACACACTTCTGCCACCCTTATTCAATGTATACCTCTTAAAGTAGCTGTAAGGTAGATGTCATCACTCCCATTTTGTAGACAAGAAACTGAGATTTAAAGTAAAATAACGTTCCCAAGTTCATACAGTTAGTAAGTAGTGGAACAAAAGCTTGACTCTGTGCTTTGTGAATCTACATTTCACAATTCTGCAGCTTATTGTGGGGACAGTCCAAGAGGTAGTTGTGGTCAAGGAAAAGCATTTTATTAAAGCCATACATTTTCTTTCTATTTTACTACTACTGTATTCATTTGAATGAATAATCAGCACATCCGCTGGCGTGCAACATGACAGTTTGTAATGTTGAATAGAAAAGTGAAGGCTAGAATAGAGGATAAGAGGAGCTGTAGAGGAAAAAGCACAAAACACGTGGCAATTCAGACTAGCTGTCTCATACAAAGAAAAAATAGTTTATATTGCCCTGTCCTACAAACTGGGCTACACAACACATCACCCCATTCTGGGGATACAGTGTTCCAACAATAACTTTATTAAGGACAGAAAGAGCTGAAGGCATCTATTCTTGAGTCGATTTTGCTATGAGATGCCCACCTGATACTTTGTAATATAGAGCCATGGCTTCTTGCCAAGAGGACGTTTTAGAGGGGCTTAGTGGACAACCTTAGTTTTTATCATTTCAACAGGTAATTTTATAGGTCAGCAGCACAAACCCTAAAGTTTCAATGTTTTAATACAAGACCCCTGAGTGAACACAGTTTACTTTTTGCTCCCATCATAATCTGATACAGATCAGGTGTTTGTGGCTTAGTGTCCCTCTAGTTATGTCTCAGGGAGTCAGCTACTTCCATTTGCAATGCCTCTTTTTCAGAGTTCTTTACTTCCAGCTAAGGCATCTATGGAGAATTCACATTTTTCTTAGCTTCATGAAGCTGAGCTTTCACTCACATTCTTCTCACTGTGCCCTCATTCACATGGCCACAACCTATTTATAAGTGAAAGTCACTCAGTCGTGTCCAACCTTTTGCTACCCCATGGACTTGTGTCCGTGGAATTCTCCGAGGCCAGAATACTGGAGTGGGTAGTCTTTCCCTTCTCCAGGGGATCTTTCCAACCAGGGATTAAACCCAGGTCTCCTGCATTGCAGGCAGATTCTTTACTAGCTGAGCCACAAGATACAGTTAATTTCAGGGAGCACATTGATGGTTGGTGCTAGGGACCATCTTCTCCGTGTTCCCTAGAGCCTAAAAAGCTTTCTTTTATTCCATCCACTCTTACTTTATTTTCGAGTCAAAGTAGATTTCTGTCTGCCAAACACACCAGAAGAAATAAAGCATGACATTAAGACTACTGTATTTCTGTTCTTCTCTATAATGGCAAGATTTTGACAATGTAGTCTGAAGTCAGTGTAGCTATTAAGCAGCTTCACTTGCAGAGCTTTCTCTAACACAAAGGCTAATCAGAGTTCTCATTATATTTGCCCCTTGGCATTTAAGTTCAGGAATTAAAGAAAAATACTGGAGAAATCTATCATACTGTTTTTATAGTTTAGCCAGTGAACCACTCAGTTGCTCACACTTAACTTTGTTCTTTATGTGGTTTATGTAAATTCTCGTTTCTTTTAATTAGGAATGCTAAATATTTTATTGACATGTTTAACTTTTGCCCATTTTGGTGGGTTCTTGTACATTATCTTTTGGAACTCCCGAGGCCCAGTATAAAATTTGCCCTTGTAGATTAATGTACAATCATCAATGGTTACTGCTTCAGAGTAGCCAAATAATCAAGTATTAATGTGAGGTTTATGAAAAACCATTTCTAATCTCTGCCTCAAATCTCACACAAAATACAATGAAAGGGCAGAGAATGGTTTGCTGAGAACTAAGGAAATTCCTGGGACACAGGGCTCTTTAAGTTAAAACTGGGAAAGTTCCAGGCAAACCACAACTGGTCAGTCACCTTATGCCGGTTCCTTCTTGAAACACAGATTTGGTTTCTTCTAACTGACTGTGTTTTTATCTTGGGCCCCAGCCCCTGTCCTACAAGTGGGAAAGAGACTTTATAAGATAGTGTCCTAGGCATATACAGGAGAAGAAAATCAAGCATTTCATCCAAATAGATTCATGATGAATTTGTTTGGGTCACTGGAAGTTTCACCTTGGCAGAGAAGATTCACCATAAATGTTTCAGCAGAGGAAGTTTCCAGTTTTCACAACTGGGTTTTTGTATCTAAAAAGTTTCTCTCTTGATTTTAAATTAAGATAATGTATGAAATTATTCTCCATTAGTTATTCCAACTTGGCTTTCAAGCTAGTGATTTTTTTTTTTTCACGACAAAGAAGGGAGACAAACACAGAGAGAGGAAATTTTGACCTGACAATCAAAGCTTATGCCATTCAAACCTCTCTTCTCCATCCCTTTTGATGGTAGCTGGCATATTTCAATTTTCTTTTCCAGTGGCCTCAGCAAATGAGAAGAAAGTTTGAAACTGCTCATATGACATTTAAAAATTATAACTTCAGCAAATTTGCTTATGAAAAATGGACTTTGCTTTTAAAAATGACCTCTTTTCCCCCTGTTTTAGTAAAAATTTGTATTACCCTAAAATATTCTGTCCCTTATATGAAACGTAAGGCCTTGTAGTCATTTCATCAGCCCTCTGGCCCTGCTCTGCAGAAATTCACTGACAGATTATTTTCTCTCAGCAAACACGTGGCTCCAAGTTATAAAGATAAACTTAAATGTCATGTAAAGTCAAAGGAAAGTCTAATTCACCTCCAAACAGTGAACAGAGGAAAGAAATTTAAATTTTATAGAGTGCTTGGTGGTCCCTTAGGTATAGTTAAGTCAGATTGAGAATTAAAGGGAACCTGGAAGAAAGCAGAGTTGAGACAGATGGAAACAGAGGGTAGATGAAAATAAAGGGGCTGGGAGAGCCAGAGAGCCTGTTGTGATGACATCATTTGAGAGCATGGATCTCACCATGTCTAATCCACCCCTTGAACTTTTCAGATAATGTCAACTCATATTTCCTTTTGTTCTTAGCCAGTTTGCTTCCAAATAAAAGATTTGTGACTGACAAGCTCTCTCAGGAAAGGTTGCATTCTAATTGTTGACTTTTGTTCAGCTCTCCGGGACTGGAAGCATGATTGAATGACACCCTCTCAATTTTGTTCCCTTGCAATGCAAATTCTTATTTATTCATTTACTCAAACAGCAAATACACATGTTTTCTAAACCCATAAAAGAGGCAAGGATAAGGGGTGATGGGGGGATGAGGGACACAAGCTCTGGGGTGGACTGATTGCCCAAATCTGCAGTTTTTCCACTTATGTGACTGGCTTGCCTCTCAGCCAACTGACTCATGACAAGATTGTTTTAAGAATTAAAAAGAATACTTGTAAGATATAAGATACTGAAAATAGCAGGTACCTTATAACTGACCTATCATTGTAATTGGTATTAATAATATTGATATTGTCATTTTGGATACATACAAAGTATTCAGCTAGTGTCTCTATGATATAAGTAGAAAAGGAAAGGACACAGGTTCAAACAAGTTGTAAGTGCAGGCTGTAAAATAAACACACTTAGTGGTTTAGTTCCATTCAGTTCAGTTGCTCAGTCATGTCCGATTGATTCTTTGTGACCCCATNCAGCTAGTGTCTCTATGATATAAGTAGAAAAGGAAAGGACACAGGTTCAAACAAGTTGTAAGTGCAGGCTGTAAAATAAACACACTTAGTGGTTTAGTTCCATTCAGTTCAGTTGCTCAGTCATGTCCGATTGATTCTTTGTGACCCCATGAACTGCAGCACGCCAGGCCTCCCTGTCCATCACCAACTCCCGGAGTCTACCCAAACCAATGTCCATTGAGTCGGTGATGCCATCCAAACATCTCATCCTCTGTTGTCTCCTGAGTCTCAGGACTCAATCATGATGCAATCATCTGCATATCTGAGGTTATTGCTACTTCTCCCAGAAATCTTGAGTCCAGCTTATGCTTCCTCCAGCCCAGCTGAATCTCCTTGCAGTCCAAGGGACTCTTCTCCAAAACCACAATTCAAAAGCATCAATTCTTTGGTGCTCAGCCTTCTTTATGGTCCGACTCTCACATTCATACATGACTACTGTATGCGAGTTGTATAATTGAAAAAGGAAAACAACACATAACGTTTGTCATGTAAAAATAATCTTATGCCCTTATTTTTGTCCTTATTTTATATAAAAGGTAGCAAGTTTTAGCCATTGTTCTATAGCTTTTGTTTTTCACTTGATATCCATGATATGGCAGAAGACATGCATCTCAATTTGTATTTTACAGTGAATTGTATTTGATAAGTTAATTATAACTTGTGTGATTTGGCTAGCCATTGGGATTGTAGCTGAACTTAGGCTCTTACACACTCAGCAATAAGTCACTTTTGAGGCACCACATTTTCACCTAAATACAGTTCTTAAAGGTGATATTGCTGTGTCTGCAAGCACACACGTTTGTAATATGGATAATGATTGCCCGCTTGTCCTTGTAGGGCATGCAAACAGTAATGTATGAGGTTGGTCGTTCGCTGATAGCATCTCCAAAAGTTCTAATCAAAAGTTCAAATACTTCCCATTTTGATGGGTAAGAAAAAAGAGTAATGCAATGCAGATTAGATCTTCAGTTTCCTTTGTGCAAGTGAAGTTGAGCAACTTTGATGATGGAGAGCCATTGTCTTTCCTTTACTATGAATTGTATTCTGACCATTTCCCTATTTGGTTATTGGTCTTTTCCTTTATAAATTTTGGAGAATTAACATTTTGTCTATGATAGAATGGCACACTTTCTCTTCATTTGTCTTTTGAATCACTGTTCTGTTTTTTTGCAAAGTAGTCCTTTAACAAATTTTGTATCAAATTTATAAAGTGTTCCTTCTGTGGCTTAGGTATAATTTCAAGTAAATTAGAACGTCCTTTTTACCTTTTTTATGAAGACATTTCCCTACGTTTTCTTCTAGTATTCTTGTGCTTTAATGTTTTTTACGTTCCAATCCTAATGAATTAGGAATTGAACCTAACATGCAGTGGGAAGGACAGATCCATTCCAATATCATGTACTGATTTGCTACATGTAGTATATAATGAATTATCATTTGTATATAGTCTATTTTAGGACTCTATCTCATAAGTCTTTTCCCACATGTCAGTATGAAGCTGTTTTAAATATTAAATCTTTATAATCTACTTAAATAGTTGGTTTAATCTCTGCCAGTTGTCCTGGCAGAGGAGGACATTTGGAGATTTGCTGGCAACTCATTTACTTAATTTTCTATGCAAAATTTAAAATCATCTTATCTATTTATACCCTCCCCGTAAAGCTGATATTTTTGTTGTGCATTCTAAGTCACTTCTGTCCTGTCCGACTCCTTGTGACCCTATGAACTGTAACCCACCAGGCTCCTCTGTCCATGGACTTTCCCAGGCAAGAATACTGGTGTTGGTGGCCATTTCCTTCTCAGGGAATCCCCCTTCAGGGGATCTTCCTGGCCCAGGGATCAAACCCAGGTCTCTCATGTCTCCTGCACTAGCAGGCAGGCTCTTTAACACTAGCCCCACTGACTGTATTAAATTTAGAAATTAAGTTCGAGAGAATTAATATCTTTATTATTGCGAAGGTGGTCTTTCAAGAGCACACAATGTGTCCTTCTGTTTGCTTAAGTCTACTTTGAAGTCTTCAGTGTTTTAAAATTTTGCTTCATATAAGTGTTAAGCATTTAAGTTTATTCCTAGGTTTTGTTCCTTCTGTGTTGCTTTTGTAAGATAAAGTAATGTCTTCAGTGTTCTAAGCATATAGCTATATATCTACAAACAGTTGAAAAATGAACTCTTTTAAAACATGTATACTTCTAAATTCTGTTTCTAAACATGTATACTTCTAAATTCATTCTGTGACCAACCAATCTGTGTTGGTCAGTGCCTCTATCACAGTGCTAAGTGATAGAGGGGTGAGAGAATCTTTGTCTTGTTTTTAATCATTAAGAGCCTGTATAAACGAGCTGACTGAACAGTCTCTGTAAGACTAATGCTAGAGTTTGAAATCCACAAATCAGACAGTCAGGTAGGGGAGATGGATGTAAAGAAGGAAGAATGAGGACAAGCTGGAACTCATAGGCACAGTTGGGGACCTATGAAGATGGACTGAAACACATGTCAGTTCCAGGAATTGTTGGTATCCTTGACTTCAGAGCTGAACAGATGACTGGCCCTCGGTCCACACTTAAAGAAAAACCAGTAGGGAAGCTTAATATATCATATTATCTCATTATTAATGACCGTATTTAGTGCTGTTTACCTACTTTGCACAACTGGAATGAGAAGGGAACACGTTTATGTATCTTACTCTTACTTGTCATTCAGGATAGATTTGCTATTTTTTTTATTGCCACTGTATTCACCATTTCCCTTTGTTAATCTTCCTCTCTGCTTCCATCACTTGGGGAAATCTGTTTTTTTTTTTTTTTTTTCCTTATGCTGTTTAGCACTTGCTCTCCCTTCTGCTGATAACTGTACCCTGAATTTCTTCTGGGCGCCACCTTTTCCTTTGTCCCTGGACTTCAGGTCGAGTTGATTCAGGCTCCCCTGATTGAGGGAGAGAACACGGCTCAAGCACATTCCCATGGCTATGGCAATTTACTAAAGACGAACAACTGACCTAATCAGAGCCAATACAATGGAGCAGCATTTGATTGGAATTCTTGAAGAATGTACTTACATTGGAAATAAAATAAAGAGAGAATGGAAGCTAACTTGTCTCTTGTGGAGCCTAGAAGCAAAGCCATCAGCTGGAAGACAGCAGAGATGAAAAGATCAGGATCTTTTGATTTCATTTGAGCCCTAAATCCAGCTATGTGTGAAGGAAGCTCCACCCATGAGCTTTTCAGGTATAGAAGCCAATAAATTTTCACTTTCCTCAATCAATTTTGAGTTAAGTTTTCTGTCATTTCTGACCCCAACGATCCTAAGGCATGTGACCAACAGATGCTCAAGTCCACCTATTGATTATAACTGTGATTCTCTTTTCCATGTTCCTAGCTACTCATATATACTGCCGTCTAGCCTTATTCTATGAGCACCTTTAGAGCAAGGAGTGATTTTTAAATTTCTTATCCCCAGGGATGATTATTAATATATTTTTCAAATATCAAGTACACAAGTAATGTTTGTTGAGTGAAAGAAAAATAAGTTAAATGTTCTTTTTGCCCAGTGAATTTTTTTGAGCCTGGTAAGTAGCTAAGTTAGACTCTTGCCAGTGTTCTCATCCTTTCTTCTTTGGGGTGTGTGCTTTTTTAGTGTTTGTTTTCATTCACATTGGTGAGAAATTGCCTGATTCTTTACCTTTCTGTATTTTACCTTCAGAAGCCTGCCCTTCTCTTTTTGATTTGTGTCACATAGCCACCTGTGTTATTACTTATTCAGTTTTTTAATCTTTGATTACATTATGTATTTTGTTTTCTTTTTTGATAGTAATTCAGTCATTCAAGCTGTTTTCAATGAGCATTTCCACCCACTTACAGGATCTCTTACTGAATTTACTTCCTGACACCTGGGAGGATTATTTACAATCTATCTTTTAATATGCATTTAAGGCTATTTTCTACCAAGCCCAGATGACAACTGAGTAAAACTACACCCTATGAATCTTTCTAAAGATGAGGGAAATAGACAACCCCCTCTTTCTGCAATTAGTTATTCACTGAAAATATGTCAGATGGGCATTGTGTGTGTGATTGTGAGCTAGGTGTACTGAGAGATATAAAGATGGAAAACACGGGCCCTGCCCTTGTAGAGCAAAGTAAATATAATATGAGGCAAAGGGAAAAATTGCTGCACAAATGTATGATAATTCAGTTAAAAAGTGAGAGAGAAATGAATACATTTGACTTGGAACTCAAAGATGATCCAACCCAGGCCATGAATTGTGAGTGAGCATTTTAACTGTGGGGCCTGACACCCAGTGGAGGAAATGGTAAGAATAAAGGTATGGAAGTCTCTGTTCTCATCCCAGTGCTTCATTTTTGCCATGGTAGATGCTGGGAAGAAAGTAGTTGATAAAATGGCAGAAATTCCTGCCATCATGGCATTTATATTTCAATGGGGATGATGGACAATAATTAAGATAACTAAGAGGGCTAGGTAGCATTTTAGACAGTGATAAATATTTAGCAACAAATAAAGCAGGAAGGGTAATAGAAGATGTTAGGATTTGAATTTTCTGACAAGATAGTCATAAGAAGTGAGATAGATCTAAGTACTCACAATTTTTGCAGTTGGAATCTGTGGCTTAGCAGGCTAACATTGACTGGTACCAGTTTTGGCAGCTGGGCACTTCCACTTCCTGAGTGTGAGCTGCCAGCCAGTCAGGAAGGGCTGAGGTGGGAGGTGAACATGGATATGATGCTGCCTCTGCCCTCCAGGACCTTACAGGGAGGGAAGACAGAGCTCGTACCATTGTCACCTATGATATAGAGTGATTATGAAAGTGCCAGGAAGGATGGGGAAACTGAGAAGTGCTTAAGTAGGAATTCCATTTATCACCAAAAGTGGCAAAGAGCCAGAAAAGTATTCAGTCCTATAGAATTCTAAAAACGGTTCACAAGAAGAATAGCTGGTTATGGTGGCTTTTTAAATTTTCTTTCATTATGAATATGAAACAATAACCTAAAACAACTGAGAAAAAAGACAGACTTGCAGGGAGCATCTTGGAATACGTGTTACTTGAAGCATGTGAGTGAAGTGAGGCGCAGTCTTTGACTCCCTTGGGTAGTAGGATAGTGGTCACCCCAACACGTGCAGGCTTCACGAGGGCACTGGCTGCTGGAAACACAGGGCCCTTGTCTGGCTTCTTACTCCTGGTGTCCTTGCCTGTCAGTCAGCCTCCAGCCACCTGGGTTCTTTCCATTATGTTTTTGTTCTTGTAATAAAGTGGATTTTCTTTCTCAGAGAATGAGCATAAAGACACCCAGAAAATAAAGCCAGGTGCCTGTACGCAAGGCTGTAGCAAGCCAGCGTGCAGATGAGGCTTCTCGGCCTGTCCTGTAATTTCCCCCAGAGGAAAATGCTGTCACTGACATGAATAGCAGAGCCCAGACAATGATTCTTAGGGAAGATAAACAGGCCTGTGACTCCCTCCTGACGGCTCCCACTCCTCTCCTCAATGAGTGATCATGGAGCAAAAGGTCAGGGGGATAATTCTGCACCTGCAGCCTGGGACGGCCAGGCTCAGTTCTCGCACAGAACTCTCCCATAATTGATGGTAATTATTATTGAACCAAATGCACCCTTTCATAGAGGGGCATGTGGGAGGCTCTGTCACTGTTGGGGTGATTTTACCTAGAGAAAGTTTAGAATTCTTTGCACAGATGGAGACACACCCAAGGAGACAGACCCAAGTATTGCATAAAAGTTCTTCATAGAGAATATTATCATTAGAAATTCCTGCAGCTTTATAATGAGATGTTCGGGACTCAGGTGAATGACAAATGCTACCCAGTACCAGAGCCAGAATACCGAGTGGAGGAGCATGATTTATTCATAGGGGCTTGAACTCCACTGCTGGGCCGCTGGGCTGCTTGTAGGATTTGCACCCTGCCATCTGGACTCTGAGACAGGTTAAAAACAACTTTGGAGACCTGGGAACCCACTGGGGATTTGCTTTCATGGACAACCATCTGCTTTCTGGTGGCTTTAATGAGAGTAGGGGCCCAGTGAACAGGGTGAAGAATGGAAAAGAAATGGAACAGAAATGTCTATTTAGTTCTTTGGCCCATTTTTTGATTGGGTTGTTTATTTTTCTGGAGTTGAGCTGCATAAGTTGCTTGTATATTTTTGAGATTAGTTGTTTGTCAGTTGCTTCATTTGCTATTGTTTTCTCCCATTCAGAAGGCTGTCTTTTCACCTTACTTATAGTTTCCTTTGTTGTGCAGAAGCTTTAAATTTTAATTAGATCCCATTTGTTTATTTTTGCTTTTATTTCCAGTATTCTGGGAGGTGGCTCGTAGAGGATCCTACTGTGATTTATGTCGGAGAGTGTTTTGCCTATGTTCTCCTCTAGGAGTTTTATAGTTTCTGGTCTTACATTTAGATCTTTAATCCATTTTGAGTTAATTTTTGTGTGTGGTGTTAGAAAGNATCTGCAAGGTAACAGTTCACATATTGCTGAAGTCTAGCTTGGAGAATTGTGAGCATTACTTTACTAGTGGGTGAGATGAGTGCAATTATGCAGTAGTTTGAGCATTCTTTGGCATTGCCTTTCTTTGGGATTGGAATGAAAACTGACCTTTTCCAGTCCTGTGGCCACTGCTGAGTTTTCCAAATTTGCTGGCATATTGAGTGTAGCACTTTCACAATATCATCTTTTAGAATTTGAAGTAGCTCAACTGGAATTCCATCAACTCCACTAGCTTAGTTCATAGTGATCCTTCCTAAGGCCCACTTGACTGCACATTCCAGGATGTCTGGCTCTAGGTGAGTGATCATACCATCATGATTATCTGGGTCATGAAGATCTTTTTTTATACAGTTCTTCTGTGTATTCTTGCCACCTCTTCTTAATATCTTCTGCTTCTGTCAGGTCCATACCATTTCTGTCCTTTATTGAGCCCATATTTGCGTGAAATATTCCCTTTGTATCTCCAGTTTTCTTGAAGAGATCTCTAGTCTTTCCCATTCTATTGCTTTCCTCTATTTTTTTGCACTGATCACCAAGGAAGACTTTATTATCAGTCCTTGCTATTCTTTGGAACTCTGCATTCAAATGGGTATATCTTTCCTTTTGTCCTTTGCTTTTTTTGCCTCTCTTCATTTCACAGCTATTTGTAAGGCCTCTTCAGACAGCCATTTTACTTTTTTGCATTTATTTTTCTTGGGGATGGTTTTGCTCCCTGTCTCCTGTACAATGTCATGAACCTCCATCCATAGTTCATTAGGCAATCTATCAGATCTCATCGCTTAAATCTATTTCTCACTTCCACTCTATAGTCATTAGGGGTTTGATCTAGGTCATACCTGAATGATCTAGTGGTTTTCCCCACTTTCTTCAATTTAAGTCTGAATTTGGGAATAAGGAGTTCACGATCTGAGTGATGGTAAGCTCCTGGTCTTGTTTTTGCTGATTATATAGAGCTTCTCCATCTTTGGCTGCAAAGAATATACTCAATCTGATTTCGGTGTTGACCATCTGGTGATGTCCATGTGTAGAGTCTTCTCTTGTGTTGTTGGAAGAGGGTGTTTTTAAAGACCAGTGTGTTCTCTTGGCAAAACTCTATTAGCCTTTGCCCTGCTTCATTCTGTATTCCAAGGCCAAACTTGACTGTAACTCCAGGTGTTTCTTGACTCCCTACTTTGCATTCCAGTCCCCTATAATGAAAAGGACATCTTTTTTGGCGTGCATTTAAGGTTCCTTCATGTACTGTGACTTGATAGCCTATTTCTTTTTATCATTGAATAATATTCCATTCTATGGATGTACCACAGTTTGTATCCATCCACCTATGCAGGACATATTGTTTGCTTCCAGTTTTTGATTATTACAAGGAAACATGCTATAAACATTCATATGTTTTGTGTATATGTTAGCTTTTTTATCATTTGGGAAAACACCTAAGAATGTGATTGATGTACCACATAAAAAGGAAGAAAGATAGCGTTAAGTCATGTCTGACTCTTGCAACCCCATAAACTGTGGCCTGCCAGGCTCCTTTGTCCAGGCCAGAATACTGGAGTGGGTTGCTATTTCCTTCTCCAGGCTACCACATAAGACTGTGTTTTTATTTGTAAGAAATTACCAAATTGTCTTCCAAAGAGGCTGTACCATTTTTAACTCTAATGAATGAGAGTTCCTGTTGCTTTACATCCTCACCAGCATTTTGTATTGTCATTTTTAAGATGTCAGTCATTCTAATAGTTGTATAGTGATATGTCTTTGTGTTAATTTCCCTAATGATATAACATCTTTTTAAAGTGCAAAAATTTAGAAAGGCTATTGTATTAAGCTGACGTGAATAATTAACATCACATTTTCAATATAGAAAGACACAAACATTATGTCACTTCCTCTTTTCTTCATTCAAATATTTTCAGTGGATCCAATCACCTATAAGATGACATATATAATTTAATATTAATTAAAAAGCCCATAATTGTCTAACTATAATTTTGTTTACCCCAAGTTCCTATCCCTTCCTTTTGGTTTTTGCTGAGAGGCATACATTCCTCTTTCGAATTTTGAAAATATGGGCTGAAAGTAAAGTGAAATGTTAGTTTCTCAGCTGTGTCTGACTCTTTGTGACTCTATGGACTGTAGCCTGCCAGGCTTCTCTGTCCATGGAATTCTCCAAGGCAAGAATACTAGAGTGGGTAGCCATTCCCTTCCTCCAAGGATTTTCCCAACCCAGGGATCAAACCCAGGTCCCCTGCAGTGCAGATGGATTCTTTACTGTCTGAACTACCAGGGAAGCCCTGTGCAAATATGGGCTATATTCTATCAAGACCCTGTCCCTTTGGACAGGTAAATCCTTTTGTTAGAAATGTCCTCTTGCCCTCCATTTTCTTTGCCTTGCAAAGACAAAGTGCCTACCTATTCTTCTATATTCGGCTTCCCTCTTTCTTTGATCTTTCTCTGTCTTCCTGATCCTACCTTGACTCACATAAATGGGTCAGTGCCCTTCAGAATTTTATATGGTCTTTCAGGTTAGTACCTACTGACTGTACTGTAAATGTCCTCCTGCTTGGGAAAAAAGATTATGAATGTGAAATTATTTCTTACTGAGGATTCCTAAAAAGGATTCTTTGCTGACTGAATGAGGTGATGAGAGAAAGAAAGCAAATGAGAGAAGTTAGTGTTACATTCTTTGTTTTAGAAAAGGTTTTAGGAAGGCAAAGATTAAATGTGTGAAAGAATAGGACTGGAACCAAATAGGCCAACTTACTAAGATGTGAATATGTACATACAGGGCTGAGAGAGAGCATAAAGTCAGGTGTCAAACAATAAAAACCCAGTCCCTAGCAACTAAATAGAACCATTACAGAAAGAACAACCTATTTAAAGGTGATTTTAGCATGTGAGTAGTTAATTTAAGATTTAATTTGAGTATTTAGTTCCACTCAGATAGATAGAGCCTTTGATTGTTTTTAAAGAGCTAATTCTGAAGTGGAATAATTGGTAAGAATTCCCACCGTGCTTCTCCATATGGAACTATGGCAGCAGTTTGAGAGGGAGAAAGATCTCAGGAGATAGCTGAATGTGGGGCTGATGGAGGCTGGATGTGGGCTCCCAGGATTATCAAAGATTTCTATACATTAAGCATGGTATCAGACCTGACTGTACTTGTGGTTTGAGATGTGGAGAATCTTGTGTCAGTGGTAGTTCGTGTGGACCTTAAGTGTTGACTAACAGATGCTCCCTGACTCTTTTGTTACATGTAAGATGCTGGGAAATGGAATAATTTGGGGTGTGTGAGTATGAGAGGGTAAAGATCTGTAATAACTGAGGCAGAATGTCCCACCGGTTTAGTAAGATAGAATCTCAGTCAAAATTAGTTTAAAGAAAATAAAGAAATATAAAACAAAATTGTCATTATCTTCTGTTAGTATATTTGTCTACAAAGAAAATACTAGATAATGGAGAGAATTTTTTTTTTTTTGGATTGGTGAGTATTCAATAAGATTTGTGATTAATATTTAGAATTCAGTTGTGTTTTTATATACCAGCAATTATTGTTTTGAATAGTGTTTACAATAGCAATAAAAACACATATGGTACCTAATGAATAAATGTAACAAAAGATATACAAATCTTCATGGAGAAATAGATAACATTTTATGGAAATGTATTAAAATATAGTATAGAAATACAGGGAGTCACCATGTCATATATAGAAAGACTGTTGCCAATATGTGCACTTCTGATATATATATATATATATATATATATACATACACACACACACAATGCTATATCATTCAAAATCCTAAATGTTTTTGAGAAAAATTAAAAGTTGGCTTTGCAGTAGATATCAGTTTATAAAAGAACAAGAGGTATCTTCCAAATATTGAGATTTTAGTAATTAGGTCAAGCTTAAAAATACAACTGTATTAATTAGTAGGCATACTACTTGTGCAGGAATAGATAAAGAATAATGCTACCAGACAAGCAATAAATGGAATAGACCAATATTTGTGAAAAATTGAGCTATAATAAAGGAAACATTTTTTAAAATGATGGGATATAGGTATCAGAAGAATGAATGAATAAGCCTTCAAGATGACCCCTGACTATAATCTGAATATAATAGAACCACCCTACTGAGCAGCTTCCAAAATCTGAATCCACATAAATACTGTTACTCCAAGCCACCATGTTTTAGGGTGAATTGGGAGGCATTACTAGATAAACAGAACAACTTGTTTCTCATCCAAGATGTAACTGCAATTACTAGTTGTGTGTGTATCTTTAAAGACATCTTGTTAAATTTTCAACAACTTAAAGTACTAATGGGCTCATTTAAAAAATGGTGGGATAATATACTACTTATACAAAAATTGCTATGGGGAAAATTGATTATGTGGGAAAGGAGAAAATGTTTCCTTATCACATCCTGCACAAAGAAAATTCAAGAGAGATAAAATACATAAGTGTAAAAAAGGGAAAAACTTAAAACCTTTTGGGAAAAAATATGGAGGTTATCATTATGACAGTAAACTAGGGAAAAATCAAATAAAGCACAAAAAGAATAAATCATAAATTAAAAAGTGATAAAACATATAACACTGAACCTTCAAAATTTTGTACTACAAATTTGATAAAGTAAAAGGATAAATCATAGGGATAAACATTTGCCATATTTATAATATAACCAGTAAACAACTACTTCCAAATTCATAGATAATGTCTGTAAATAAAGAGATAATGCAACAGGAATGTGCAAGAGATATAGATAAGCAGTTAATAGGAAATAAAATCTCAAATCATATAGAAAGATACTCAGCCTCATTAATCACTAAGGGAATGCAAGTTAATACATTGTGAAATACAATCTCATAATAGTAGACTTGCAAAAACTAGCAAGTCTGGCAGTACCAAGTGTTGGTGAAGCTCAGAGTATTGAGAACTCTTAGATAATGTTGTTTGGATTATGAAATGATACAGCTGCTTTAAGAACAATTCACAATTTTAGAACATAATTCCTTTGATTCAGGAATTTCACTTATAGGTGGACAAAATATGCATTATATTCTTCATAAGCATTGCTTGCAATTGCAAAAAATTGGGAAAAAATGTTAGTCAATAGAAGAGAGTATATATTTGGAGGTCCCATGACCACCCTTAGGTTTAATAATTTGCTAGAACTGAACAGAATTCAGCAAAGCTGTTATGTTCATGGTCATGATTAATTACAGGGCTTCCCTGATGGCTCAGGAAATAAAGAATCCACCTGCAGTGCAGGAAACACAGGAGACACAGGTTTGATCCATGGGTTGGGAAGATCTGCTGGCAGAGGAAATGGCTACCCACTCCAGTTTTCTTGCCTGAAAAGTCCTTTGGACAAAGGAGCCTGGCGGACTACAGCCCAGAGAATTGCATAGCTGGATGTGACTGAGCGACTAAACACACGTGCATGGTTTATTATGGTGAAAGGATAGAGATTAAAATTAGCAACAGAAAAAGGCACATCAGGCAGAGTTCCGGAGAAAACAGGCATGCCTTTCAAGTTGTTCTCATGCAGTATGGTAGTACAGATAGCACTGTTTCTTTTAGCAACGATGGTGACAATACATTCAACTAGGGAAGCTCACCTAAGTCTAAGTGTCCAGTGGACAATATTGGATTGTCGCCTAAGCTTGGTGGGTGGCTTGTGTAACTGATCTTAGGCTGACCTTACTCTCTACCCCCTCTATAGGCCAGACATTGCATGGTTCAAGTCCTCCACCATAAATTACTTTGTTAGCATAGACTGCCTGGCACCACCCCAAGGGCCCTCAGTAAACAAGGACACTCTTACCATGCAGAACACTCCAAGGGCTTAGAGGATACCTCCCAAGAGCTGTACAAAGCTCAAATCTTTCCTTTGAATGTGCATGTGTGAACAACTCACACTTGGTGAGTTGTCCTTTACTATATATTGTATAGGTTTCCCTCATAGCTCAGTTGGTTAAGAATCCGCCTGCAGTGCAGGAGTCTCACAGCAATTCATGAGCTCTCAGTTTGATCCCTGGATAGGGAAGATCCCCTGAAGAAGAAAATGACAATCCACTCCAGTATTCTTGCCTGGGAAATCTCATGGACAGAGGAGCCTAGTGTGCTAGAGTCCGTGGGGTGGCAAGAGTCAGAAACAACTTAGTGTTTAAACCACCATACAGTATATAAATAAATTGTGTTATATATCTACAAATAACAGTATGGCTAAATTTTTATAAAACTACTGTTGAAAGAGAAAGTAAACTGGAGGAAAATGGGTACAGTGCAAGCTCATTTATATAAAGTTAAAATTATGTAAAATATTGTTTGATACAGCACATGAATACATAAAAATGTAGAATGAGTATTATGGAGAAGGAAATAGCAACCCACTCCAGTATTCTTGCCAATGGACAGAGGAACCTGGCAGGCTATAATCCATGTGTTGCAAGAGTTGAACATGACTTAGCAACTAAACCATCTGTTCAATTCAGTTCAGTCGCTCAGTCGTGTCCGACCCTTTGTGACCCCGTGAACTGCAGCACACCAGGCCTCCCTGTTCATCACCATCTCTCAGAGTTCACTAAGACTCGCGTCCATTGAGTCCGTGATGCCATCCAGCCACGTCATCCTCGGTCATCCCCTTCTCCACCTGCCCACAGTCCCTCCCAGCATCAGAGTCTTTTCCAGTGAGTCAACTCTTCGTATGAGGTGGCCCACCATAAAAATATTAAAATGTTAATGAGAATAATAAATTCTAAGTACAGGCTAATTTTTAACTCTGGGGACAGAAACTGCAATGATCTTCTAGGAAGTACATGGTAGGGCATTAATTAAATCAGAAATGTTTTATTTCTCAGGCTGGGTGGTGGATACATGGGTGTTTGTAAATTATTATTCAATGACTGGATATGTGTAGACTATTTCAAATTTTTAAAAAAGAGTAAATTTTTCATATAATTGAGTTTGTTTAGTAAGCGTAAGCATATTAGATTGGTACAAAAGTAATTGCGGTTTCCAACCATGAGTTTTAAATCTTTATAACTAGCCTCAGACACATCTTTATCAATCAAAATAGGAACCATTACAACCAACGCATTTTTTCCAGTGAGAAATAAATTTGTTTATTCCTGTAGCGTGAAAATCTGTGCTTCAGGATTGGAGAAACTCTTGGAAAGCATTTTTTGCCTCTTGCTGGTTGTGGAAGTGTTTTCTCTGCAAAAAGTTGTTGAGATGCTTGAAGAAATGGTAGTTGGTTGGTGAAAGGTCAAATGAATATGGGAGATGAAGCAAAACTTCGTAGCCCAATTTGTTCAACTTTTGAAGTGTTGGTTGTGTGGCATGCAGTTGTGTGTTGTCCTGGAGAGTAATTGGGCCATTTCTGTTGACCAGTGTTGGCTGCAGGCATTGCAGGTTTTGGTGCAGCTCACTGATTTGCTGAGTATACTTCTCAGATGTAATGAATCCTTTCACCAGGATTCAGAAAGCTGTAGTGTGTCAGACTAGCCGCAATGAATGAGTACCAAACAATGAACATGAGCTTTCTTTGATGCAAGTTTGGCCTTAAATCTTCTCAGTCCAACCACTGAGCTAGTCTTCACCAATTGTTGTATACAATCCAATTTTCATCGCATGTCACAATCCAGTTGAGAAATGGTTCATTGTTGTTGCATAGAATAAAAGAACATGACACTTCAAAATGATTTTTTTGATTTGTGGTCAGCTCATAAGGGGCCCACTTATTGAGCTTTTTCACCTTTCCAATTTGCTTCAAATGCTGAATGACTGTAGAATGGTTGTTGTTGAGTTCTTCAGCAACTTCTCCTGCAGTTATAAGAGGATCAGCTTTGATGACCCTCTCAGTTGGTTGTTGTCAATATCCAATGGCTAGCCACTATGCTCCTCTTCTTCAAGGCTCTCGTCTTCTTTGCAAAACATCTTGAACTCCCACTGCGCTGCACGTTTGCTAGCAGTTCCTGGGTCAAATATGTTGTTGATGTTGAGAGTTGTCTCTGCTGCTTTATGACACATTTGAACTTGAATTTAAAAAATTGCTTGAATTTTCTTTTTGTCTAACATCATTTCTATAGTCTAAAATAAATATAAAATAAATAGAAAGTAATAAGTAATTAGTAAAAGTACATAAAGTGATAAATGTGCATTAAAATGATGTATAACATAATCACATTTAAGAATGGATTCCAATATCAAATGGCAAAGTTCAACAGTGCAAAACCGCAATTACTATTGCACCAGCCTCATACTATAGTTACTTGCTACAGATTGATTTGATGATTTGTTATGATATTCTAAGGAGTCAGGTCTATTTTGAGGATTTATCATAGCATTGAATTCAGCTTCAAGATGGGCAGAAATAAAGCAAGACAGAGATTGCCGAGTTAATGTACCAACCTCCTTTCATGTATCTTCTTCATTGTAACTTCTCAAGCACAGAGCCTATGCTTCATGTCTTTTCTCCTGGCACCCAATGGGGAAGTACTGAATGGATCAATACATTAATTAAAAATTTATACACGAATTTTTCTAAGAATAACTACCCAAAGTAGGGTCCTAAGATAAGGACCATTATGAGTCAGATTAGAAATGGGTTGATTTGGAGAGTATATTCTCTGTATCTCAATGTTGCAGGTATCAAGGACATTGAAGGATCTGGAACAGGGCCTGTTCATGACTCTCGGCGTATGTTCTGGAATAGGGTTGAAGAGAGAAGCTCTTAGATAGATCTCATCAACTTCACATGTAATATGAAGCTAACCCTGGTTTATTCTGAAAATAAAAGGGCTAATAAACAAGACCCATTTTCATTGATGTTGCCAAATCACAGAGACTAAAGGAGTATTATATGGTGATAATTGTCCTAGGATTAAATTTAAAATCCACTTAGAACCTTTTAGACTGAAACCTCCAGTGAATTATAATTGGCTGCTATAATTGGCTGAGAGCCTAATTGGCAGATGTGCATGGAGAGGGAAACTTCCAGTTTGCACTGATGCCTTGGGGAATGTCTAGTTTGAAGTCCCAGAAAAGAGATTACTTCAGTTCTGCTAACACTTGAGTTGCTGACAGTCAGGTATGATTTGAGGGTTACCAGAAAAGCATAGTATCCACCAACCACAGGAAAAATCAGACATTGCCCTAGAAGCTGAAGCCAGAGAGAACCCATTCCTGCCCGTTACACAGGATTTAGTGTAAATAAATCAAGGCTGTTCTGCCAATCAAGAGGGGTACCATTTCCCCTGTTGAGGAATAACATGTTATAATTTTAACTAACTTGGCACTAGTAAAAAATTATGGGTTATAAAATCATATATATAGTGGCATCTAGGATATTGACATTCCATTCCTTAAGCTACAATTTTGTGTGTGTGTGTGTGTGTGTGTGTGTGTGTGTGTGTGGAGGTAGAGGTGGGAGGTGGTGGTATGTGATCTCAATTTTAACTTTCCTGTTATATGGCTGAAAGACTAGTCAGATTCTGTAATGGCTGTTGTTTTAGCATCATGACTGAGGAGAATTTAGGATGCTGCCTGGGAATAACATATAAACCCATGGCTGATTCATGTCAATGTATGGGAAAAACCACTACAATATTGTAAAGTAATTAGCCTCCAATTAAAAAAATTAATTAATAAAAAAGAAAGATTGAAAAAAAGAAAAAACTAAGAGATACTGAATGCTGTCTATGTGCCAGCACCCTGATAACCACTTTAACCATATTCTGTGGTTTGCTACTCGGAATAGCCTTATGAGGAAATCCAGAGAAGTTGAATAAATACCCAAAGTAGCATAGGTTATGGATCTTTGAATCCATATCTGTCTGGCTATAAAACTCAGGTTGATCTTGATCTTAATGCCATGATGACAGTTTTCTCTTTTAGTCACTGTTGCTATTGGCATATAAGCAGGGCAATTTAGTTTGCTAAATGTACCTATTAGGAAATAGGACATTCACATTGGCCTGTTTATTTCAAAAAAATCCTGTGAGAATGAATTAGGTTGAGTCATATTTTAAATTTTCCAGCAAGTGCAAAAAAATAGGAGAAATATGACTTATCTTTAATCTCCTGATTGAGCTTTGCCCCCTACCCCCACCCCCCATGCCCTTTTGGATACTGAGCTGAGCTCATGAATGCTGGAACAATAACCATTTCTTGCAGCATTCACTTTCAAAGTCCACAATATAAATGACTAAGAGTATAAAATTTCCAGAATTTTGCATTAGGAGGAGAGGAAAATTGCATTAAGAGAAGAAAGAAGATTGATGGTACTTTGTCATTTACAAGGGCCTTTGGACACAACTGAAGCGACTTAGCAGCAGCAGCAGCAGCAGCGGGCTAAGTGTTATCCATGGACTCTCACATTTAATCCTTGCTCTTACACTATATGTGGCTTCCCTGGTGGCTCAGATGGTAAAGAATCTGTCTGCCATGTGGGAGACCTGGGTTCAATCCCTTGGTTGGGAGTATCCCCTGGAGAAGGAAATGGCAACTGACTCTAGTATTCTGACTGGAGAATTCCACAGACAGAGGAGCCTGACAGGCTAATAGTCCATAGGGTTGCAAAGAGTTGGACAGGACTGAGTGACAAATATGTTCACTTACTGTAAAGAGTGGTATTATAGTTTTATCATCATTACTGATTAAACTGAGGCACAGAAAGGAAAAATGACATTGCCAATGTCATGTCCCAGCAGTTCCACTCAAGAAGGCAGGCTCCTACCCATGAGCAACACAGCCTCCACTTGATCAGGCTGATCAAACTGATATGAATAGAACATGAGTTTTAAGGGCGAAGATGAGAGCTAGAGAAAACTCCTTATTCAGGAAGATATAAATGTAATCCTTCAAAAATTCCTGTGTTAGAAAGGGAAAAAAAAAAAAAAAACCCACAAAAAACAAAACATGAATGACTTCATTGGTAATATATTGAATTAATTTTTTCATAATCTAATAAAAAATAATTATTTCAGAAGCTGGGGAAGCAGGCAAAGGACTGTCCACAAGGATGTCCAGTGAAGCAGTTGCTAGCTGAAAAAGAACAACTCTTAGGGTACTAGGTGAGTAACCATGATTAAACCCTCAGCTTACTTAACCAAGAAAGAAGCAAGTTTCTTGAAAAGGACCCAGCCCTCCCTCCCTAACTGACCATTTAGTAGACTCTCAATGTTTTTCTCTTCTTTCGTTTTTCAAGAGACCCTCAATCTTTTAATTTCTTTCATTTCTAAAGCTGTCTTGTCATTATGACCTATTCATAATGATATAGATTTAACAGAAAATGATAGTTTTTTTTTAAAGCGAAACTCTTTTTTTTGCCATTATTATGGTTTCTACATTTACTGATATATGTAACAACTATTTATTGAGCCCCTACTTTTATGCCAGCCTGTCCTTTGAGAACTAGGAGTATGGAGGTGAATAAGGCAAAGTTCCCACCCATGTGGGGCCTGTGTCTAATGGGGAAGACAGGAAATAAAATGTAAATTAGATACAGCACCAGACCGGTCAGGCATATGAAGGAAATAAAACCATCTCTGTGGAGGAGGTATCTAAGCAGACTACATGTTGTGTGGAATGGGATCATGTAGAGAGCTAGGGAAATGTGTTCAAGGCAGAAGGCATATTGAGGGTATAACTCAGGGCACAAAAGATCTTGATGAGTTCTCTGTAGAACAAGATCATGGTAATTGTCACATCATATCATGATTGTTTGCTTACTTACTATCTGCCTAAGTAGGATGTTAGGGCATACTTCTTATTAATTTTTATTGTCAGTAGCTAGCAAGAGTTTGGAATCTGGTTGGCACCCAACACCCAACATCTACTAACAAGTGAATGAGTAATCATGAAGTTTTTCTGCCTATAAAAAGGTGAATAATCTTACTTACTTTTTTACTGATATACACTACATTTCCAACATTCATTTTTTAGTAGTTTTTGTTGAACATGGTCAAAATGATGATGAATATATCCATGTTCATCAGCATTCTGATGATGATTTTGTTATATATTTTCATTTACTGGAGAAATTTGATATTAAATTCACTCTATTTAGAGACATTATTAAGAACCATATTATGATCATTTAAGTTTTCTAATTAAAAACTGTCCAGAGTTTACATTCTTTGGTATTTGAGTACTTTGGTATTCAAATGATCCTGTGAAAATGAATCTTAATGTTTGGTCAATTTTTTATTGTGGTATTCAAAACTGAAATATTAAAGTATTTTGACATTAAGTATCATAAAATGAACTATAACATTAAATATGTATATTCTGAAAGTGTGTGTTTTAAAATTTCAGTACTCAATTTTGACTTCATTAGTGTAAGTGCCAGTACGCTCTAGAACAATGATAAAAGAAATTTAAAGAATCTGAAAACTTACAATGTTTTACTGTACTGTTTGGGATTTTGGAATTAATTGAGTTTGGCCTGACTATTTTCTGTGCTGATAGCTTCCATATGGAAACACAAATATCAGTATTTCCGGAGCATCATCACTAAAAAGCAAAAATAAAAATCTATCAGAAATGGACAAATCTCCATGAAATAAAATTTATTGATTGGTAACAGACTTAAATCTTTGTTTCATCTGCTTTTGTCTTTGTGATACTAAGACAGGCTACCTTGTCAAATAGCTAATGACACACACAAGTCTATGGTTTTGGTTTTAAGTCAATTTAATTATTTTCCTTCTGTTTTCTAAGCTGTTTTGGCAAATGCACACTGAAGTCATTGCTGAACAAGCCTCCCATATTTTCACAAAGCCTGACACCATAGACATCTGTAACCACCCTTCCCATGGGAAGCTTTTTCTTCTAGAACAAGGACCCCCCAAAAAAGAGTCTGCTTCAAATTCCCATCCGTACCTCTTTTTACTCTCTTAGCTGAGACTGGCAATAAAGAGAGGGCAAACTGCAAGGATGACATTTCTGCTCTAAACAGATTTACATCTTAAAGGAGAGAGCCTCATTTAAAATAGTAATTCTATTTGTCTATTTTTTCCTTAAGCTTTCTCTTTCCTATCTTAAAAAAAATGTGAATAGCTATCAATAAGACTGAGTTTCAGGGAAGAACTGTTACTATAGAAGGCCAGACAGATGACCAAGACTCAAATAGTTTTTAGGAACCCTTTATGTAGATCTTGTGGTGACAGGCTCCTTAGGGAGCATCTCAGTTGCAGATAAGCTGTTACTGTACTTAAGTCCAGCATTGTTTCCACGCATCTACATGAAGAACTTTGTGCTCCTGAATTCCTTTGGGCCTTGGACTTTATTTTTATCTATTCTACATGGAAGGCTTATTATTATTTTTTTTTTTTACAAGCTTCTACTGCTAATAATTATTTTAGTGGTTTTATAGATAAAGATGCAGGAACACAGTTCTCTTTATAGATTAAAAATTACCTTTTCATATTCCAAAATCACTGGAGAGATTGTTTTATATACCTTGGTTTTTTTCTTTTTTTTTTTTTTTTTTGATATTTAATTGTGGTCTAGCTGCTCAGGATTTATGAAAACAAAACAAAATATTGTCATCATTGATAGTAATTTGAAAGGAAAATTTCACATTCATATTACATTCTTACAGAACCAAATAAGCTAGTAAGCAAAAGTCATAAAATAAGCTTAATAAACCTTCATATTAAGGCAAAGTTAACATTTGTCACTTGGCAACTGGATAAAAATTCAACTCACAGGACAGAATTTGGGCTGCAATCAATGCTTATGAAAACCACGTGCAGTTTGTGCAAGCCCTGCTGGATTTGGCAGCGTTGGGAGTCAGCTGTGATTCCTGAGCATAATAAATGCATTGGTTTGAATTCTCCTGTCTGTTGTATGTGAGGTTTGTCTAGGGCTCATTCAGATTCAAGATGCACTTTAAGATAGAATTACGAGGGGGAACTGAAGGAAAGGAAAAAAACCTCTCAACTGAAATGCTTTTCTTGGAGGATGGCCCTACTAGGTGATTGTTCCTCTGGACATATGTCATTTTCAGAAATGAAAATAACATTGCCTACTTTGGTTAAGATTCCACCCACAGAAACTGTTCCATCCTTATCAGACTCAGCTTTAGCAGCGGATGAAATCTTAGTCCTTTATGGAACAGGAATCATCTGGTGTCCTATTGCTAAAATAGTCTAGAGATTACTCACTTACTTCTCTGCAATTATAGCCATCTGATCCTTTGATATTGTGGAAGGGGGAGATAATGACATGACTGTAACACAAATCCATATTGAAGAGCCCAGTGTTTAAAAGTCCCTGTGTTCACACACCGGAGGTTTACTTGGGAGCTGATGATACTTGTGAGCTGATGGCACATCACAGATAATCATCAAATATGGTTATCAACTTAGTATCTGGACAAAGAATGAAAACAGGAAATAACATTCTATTATTAACTCCTAGTTGTTGAATATAGGAAACACTTAAAACATATCAAGCACCCTTAGTAATCTTTTCAGTAAAATACATACAACTCAGTGGAGCACCCTCCACAGAGTCCTTTCTAGTCAGATGAAAAGGTCATTTATTTTCTTTTAACAAATAAGACTTTGGAAAATTCAAGGCAAGTAGGCCAGATTATAGCATGACGCTCTAAAGACCACCTTCTCATCTCTTTTGCTTTTCAACAACAAAGCCCCAGCATGGTGAATTGGAGGTTGATGAAAATATGTCCAGGAGCCATAACTGCCACTGTTAAATCTGAATACTTCCTTTATAAAAGATATCTAAGGTGTTATTCCAGACCCATCATTTATTTTTTTTTAATTTAATATACTGATGAATAAAGAACACTAGATTAGGATATAGGAGACAGGTTCAATGTAGTCTCTGCTGTATACTCATAACTGAATTTTCTATATAGTCTGAGTGTTAGTTTCTTTTTGGAAATTGAAGATACCTGCTAGACTCATGTCAAGAAGTTACTAGATGAATCACAATGAGGTAGGTATTTTGTGAAGTGCTATATTTGTTGTTCAGTTGCAAAGTAGTATCTGACTCTTGAGATCGCATGGACTATAGTCTGCTAGGCTCCTCTGTTCATGGGATTTTTCCAGGCAAAAATACTGGAATGGGTTGCCATTTCCTACTCCAGGGGATCTTCCTGACACAGGAAGATCTCCTGGGTCTCCAGAATTGGTGGGTAGATTCTTTACCACTAAGTGACCAAGGAAGCCCAAAGTACTATAGAAATGCATTTATTATTATGCCTGTATCTAATAAATAAACCAGTGAACATGCATCACATGAATCAGGAATATTAAGCTTCCTTTGTGCTTTTATTTTATGTATACTAAATCTTCCTTTTTTCATTTCAGTTTTATCCATGTATGGTGTTTTTCTTAAATGCTTTATCCCATAAGTTCATGTAAACTTTTAAAATTATTTGATTCCTCTTTTACTTTATTATTTGTCATTTGACTAAATATTGTTGTGCATTATTCATAAGGTTTTTTGGTTGTAAATGCAGTTGCCTTCAATAATTTTGTAAATTTGCAACAACTTCATTTCCATTCTGCTGATATGATACATAGGAATATGTAAAATATACTGGGCAAATTTGACTTCTTTGTCAAGATGGTTTGCTACAAATATGGCTACTGTGAGCTAGAATCCTATGTGGTGACCCCTATACTATGCTTCATATGCTTCTTGGGTCACTCTGGCCCAAATAGCTTTCCTCCTGGTTAATCATATCCTTAGTTGTTTCTGCCTCCAGAACTCTGATTTTTTTAACTTAGTTGACTATAGTGGACTTGAACAAGTCTTTCTTGGTATGTAAGCACAACATGCTGAAATAACAGGGAAAATACTTATGAGTGAGGAGTAACTTATATATAAACAAGAATGTCTGCCCCTATTTTAATTCAGATTTGTGCAGTAAAATTGGTTTGGAAGGGGGAGATGGTCTTCAATTGCAAACAATGATATATGTTGTCAAATCAAAAATAGATAAACAAATAGAGCCCCAAGTCCATTAAGCAGCACAGTGCTGCGTGTGGAGCTGTATGAGGAAGGAATGCCCTGACCAGATTTTGCTGCATTGTCAGTGTTGCAATCATGTTTCCAATGCGTGTGGTTGTGGTTGCCCAGAGGTCGATATTCAGATGGTTCCCTGGAAATTAAAAAATATTGAATTGAAATTACCATTTTCCAGGGGGATCCTCAGGCACAAACTCTGTTATTGCCATTTAGCAGCCAGCATCTCTGTTCAAGCTTCTGTCTAAATTTGCAAACATCATACAGTTGTCTCCTTTGGTAATTATAGAGCCTCAAAGTACTGAGAAGAGGTGGCACTTAATAACATACATTACAACAGCGTGGTAACTTAGGCAATAAAAACTCTGCCTAACAGACACCATTGTAATGGGAGCTACATGGTGGGGTGTCTATAATAATCAGAATAGATTTAATGTACATATTTATGCCAACTGTAAAAAGGTTGCAAGCAACAGCAGGAGAGGCAATATGTTACAAGGGTGAAACACTGAAATAGGGAACAAAACATATTCTTAACATATTCAGCCACAATTTTGTTTCCTAAACGATGATATAACACTGCTTTTGTTTTCAGTTCTAGTGTGTTTTGGTTATGAATTATGAAAGGATTATCCTGATTTAAACTAAATTTTAATTAAATTTCAAAACATCAGTTTGGTCATGTGTCAAACCCCATTGCAACTGTTTAACTTTGTTGATCAAATAGATTCAATTTATGTATGTTTTCTTTTTAATCTTATCCCCAGAATTGTTCAAGACACCTAAGTAAAATCCAACCAATCTTTGGACATTTTTGCATTGACTGTACAAGGATGTGAATTTTGATGGTAGGGAATTTCCTGGTACACCACAGTACTACCAACAATGTAGTTTTGCAGTGTTGAACAATAGAATATTCAGCTGCCTTTAGAAAGCCATAGACTGACTCCTTAGGCATAATGAGAGCTAGTTTAGTAATTTCTTCATGTTAAATGAAACAGGGACCTTTAACAATCTCAGATATGTACATCAAGAAAAGATTTTTGTTAATAGAGACTTGATATCCATTTAATAAAATTAGAGTCTTTAAAAGGTCTCCAAAAGGAGCTAAACTATAGTTTCTGTGTGTTTTTTAAAAAATGAAACAAATTTCTCTTATAAGAGCTATATCTTTTGCTGTAGGTGACTCTTAAAGTCTTTATATCTTTTAAATCTTTTGTGGGCTTCCCTGGTGGCTCAGCTGGTAAAGAATCCACCTGCAATGTGGGAGACCTGGGTTTGATCCCTGGGTTGGGAAAATCCCCTGGAGAAGGGAAAGGCTACTCACTGCAGTATTCTGGCCTGGAGAATTCCATGGACTGTATAGTCCATGGGGTTGCAAAGAGTCAGACACGGCTGAGCAACTTTCACCTTAAATCTTTGTAATGCTCATGTCCCTGTGCACCCCATTTACAAGCAGTAGGAATTCCATTTAATACCCAGATAACACTAATCCATGTTCTCTCCCTTCAAATCACACACACACACATGTCCAGACAACTACAATGTAATACATGGTAATCCTCAGCAATGCTCACATGCTTTACAAATCAATGCTTGTGCCATTGTGATTCCATCAGGTATATTGGCCACACTACATTTGCTCCAAAGCTTTGAGGTAATATTTTGCTGTCTTCCAAGATAGTTGCCTGTCCATCCCATATTGCTTTGTCCCAAATGTAGGTATAGATTTTTCCTCAATTTTCTAAAATATAGTTAACTGTGGGGTATAATAATTTTGATAGATTTATTGAGATGTAATTTATATATCTTCCATTGTATTAATATTACTATTACTTTTTTGGGGGGGATATACCACATAGCTTGCAAGATCTTATTTTCTAAGCTAGAGATTAAACCTAGGCCATGGTAATGAAGGCATTGAATCATAACCACTGGATTGCTAGGAAGTTTCCCAAATTCATCCATTTTAATGGTACAATTCAACAAGTTTTAGTATGTTTATAGAGTTGTAGAGTCATTGCCACAATTTAATTTTAGAACATTTTCATCATTCTGAAAAACTTCTGCCCATTTATAGATATTCCTCATTTACACATCGGCCCTAAACAACTGCTAATCTGCTTTAGATCTCTATATTTCTGGACATTTTATATAAATGAAATTATGCAGTATATATTCTTTTGAGTCTGATTTCTTTTACTTAACATATTTTCAACGTGTATCCAGATTGTAGCATCTGTCACTACTTCATTCCTTTTATTGCTGAATGTTAGTCCATTGTAGGGTACATCACATTTTGTTATTTGCTCACAGGATGTAACATTTTAAATCTTCACTGAAGGGGTACTTATATCATGTCAGAATAATAATACCGAATTTACCTCACAGTAGGAAAACATGACAAAATGTAAGTCACTACTACTATTGTTTTCAGATTTTGGTCAGTAGGCTCACAGGACCATGATACCTCTTAGAAAAGAAACTACTGAGGTAAGGTCTCTGATGGCCCTGGTTTTATATCTAGAAGCTCTTTACAGACTGTGGACAAATTAGGGGAAATTCAACTCAGGACAACAATCTTGCTGAGTTGAACAGGTAAGAGTTCACAGGAGAGGGAGCTTGGGTGCTAGGAAAGAGTACTAGAAAGAAAACTGCAGAGAAAGAGCTACAGTGATATTGCTGAAGTTCCTTTTGAATATTTTGGTAAGAGTAAGCATCAAAACCCTGTGAGGACTGGCAAAGAAGTACCTGAGAGATGTAAATGGGACATTTCTCAGTGTTCATACAAATTTGGGAAGTGTTTAAATCTGACTAATCAAACTTGAGGGAACTCACTGCTGCTGCTGCTAAGTCACTTCAGTTGTGTCCGACTCTGTGCGACCCCATAGACGGCAGCCCACCAGGCTCCCTCGTCCCTGGGATTCTCCAGGCAAGAACACTGGAGTGGGTTGCCATTTCCTTCTCCAATGCATGAAAGTGGAAAGTGAAAGTGAAGTCGCTNCAGTCTGTTTAAGGACTTAGCTGGCACATAAATAATTTATTGACACAATATCTCCTTTTGTTCCCCATTAATGTTCACATATTCCATATTTCTTAAGATAAAGCAAGAAATTCCATTTTCTGATTTGCCTCTCTGTCAGATCAAGATTTGGTGAATTGATTCAGTTATTCTGCTGTCATTCTCCTTTCAGAAGCCCTATTTGAAAATGAAATTTCCATACAGAGCTATGCACCAGACGGGCCTGAACACTGTTGATAGTATGTCTTTACCTCCAAATGACAAGGAGAAGTGATCTATCAGGAAAACATCTTGTTTTATATGCTGCATCTTTGGCAATTAGTATGCCATGAGATTAAGAGAAATACTGTAACCTCTTTCAGAAGCAAACTCTTCTAAAGTGTAGGAATCAGAGCACTAAGAAACTGAAATTCTAGATTTTAATTCTGACTCTGTTACTAATTAAGTGGTCCTAGGCACATTGTTTTCTTCTTTTACACTTACAAAATAGAGACAGCAATGAATATTTTAATTACTTTAATTACAGTAAATGGGAAGAATATGTATGTCTGTGTATGTATTCATTTTGAAAAAAGCGTATAGTAGTTATACAAATGTAAGATCTTAAAATAAGAGTAATGAATACTTGCTTAGAGAAAAAAAGTGTATATATGTAGCTACGTATACATACTTACATAGAATGTATATACAATATTTCAAGACACTCATTTGAGAACAGTGTTGTTTATTTTGCTTTTGGCCTCTGTTCCATGGACATCAGGCTATGACTTCATTTAAGTATTTCCATCTGGAACAAAAAAGTAAAGAAAAGTTGAGGAAGTCATATCATGCCTTCTCAATCTTCCAGACCACATCTCCCTAGAGTGCAGGTTCTGGTATGCTTGGGAACAGTTAACAACATTCTATACCAAAAAAAAAAAAAAAAAATCCTCTTTCAACAATACAAATTCCTCTGGAATAGGCATCCAGAGACAAAATTCAACATGTTTAGAAAAACACCTAACGTGTGTCTCCATTACTGGAGTGACCAGCAGGAACCCTGCTCTGCTGGAATATTGATGGGAAACACATGCAGAGAAGATGCTATTAATAATTACAGATAAGTAAGAGTAGTGAAACTTTGAAAAATATTTTCTCCAGATTAGACAGTGAGACGCCGTAGAAGAAGTTTAACTCTTGGGCCCTATAGGCAGAAACTGTACCTGTGTGGGATATATTGTAGATTTCCAACAGAGAGGACCTCCCTTTTTTGGTAGTCTCGTCTAATGAGTGAGCTTTGTTTGCTACTCTCTGAATAGTGTTAGAGTCCATTCTGAGCATTAGTAGTGTCTACAGAACTTTAAAACATTTTCAGTGAAAAATGATATTTTGGTCAATCACTTAGAAATATGTATGATGCTAGGAGTTGTTTTCTAATAGTTTGTAGATGGTATAAAAAACATCCTGAATGTCACCAGTAGGGTAAACAATAAGTATACAGGAGCACTCTAATTGCATGATGGAAAGGAGAGAGGCAAAACCAAATGGGCAAGAATAAGAGGAATGAGAGAGAGGAAAGGGGAAAATTATGAGCCATCATCAAGTGTTGCAAATGGCACATTGGAGTCCATGCCTGGTGCTGACAGGACCTCACATAGATCTGTGACCCTGGCTCTAGAAAACTGCTCTTATAGTTCTACCCACTCAAAAAGAATAAACTGTGCTTCCAACTTAGCAAGTGAATAGAGAATAAAGTTAATATTCATATTATATGCAACACTTCTGCAGCTGCTAACTAAGGCCAGGACTATGCCATTCCATAACTACCTTGAATAAAAATTAGGGTATGGGCAGTAGGAATAGTACTAGCCAGTCAAGAAACTCTAGTGTGATATTATTAAACACAATTAATTGAACATTTGAAAGTAAAAAGGAGATAGCAAATTTTTTCTAAAAGGTCAGTAGCTTGTTACCCCATATGTAATCATTTTATCTTTTAATAACATTTTCATATAATTCCATTCTTTAGCAAAAGGCTGAACCTATATATGATGTCATAATTCTGTTCTGATTTAAATTTCATAATTGATTAGTGATTTGCATTCTACACATATTCTGATAAAATATAAATTTTAGAGGATCCTTAAATTGTCTTAACCATCTCAATTTTTGTGAAAAACTATAGAATCTCATTATGAAGTTCCTAAAGTATTCACAACCTTCTGTGGAATAGCTTTTGGTTAGTTATACTACTCTAAATGCCTAGGTGATNATAAATTTTAGAGGATCCTTAAATTGTCTTAACCATCTCAATTTTTGTGAAAAACTATAGAATCTCATTATGAAGTTCCTAAAGTATTCACAACCTTCTGTGGAATAGCTTTTGGTTAGTTATACTACTCTAAATGCCTAGGTGATTAGAACACTATAGATAACAAGTAGAAATAATACATACTTTAATTTTTATCTTGAAAACTGCATATCTTTTTATTTCATTAACTACTAATAATTGCTATGAAATGTACATATCTTAAGCTATAAACTCTGTTGTTTTTTTTAGTTGAACTTAATCTTTGCTTTGAGCTCTCATTTGACAGGTGATGAACATTTTCCCCAAAGTTGTACCTCCATTATAGGAGGCTTACAAGGTTCCAGTATATTACAAGTTGATCTGAGCAAATTTATTCCTTGTAGATACTGACAGCCTTCCAAGAGATTTAATTCAAGGTAAAAAGAAAGTCTTAGTTCACATTTCACCATATAAATATATATATACATATGTGTGTGTGTGTGTGTGGGTGTGTATACACACACACTATACATACATCCACACTGAGAGAGAGAGAGTAGAAGAGAGAGAGTGCTCCATTAAGCAAATCCTAATTAGTTAGCCAGTACAAACTTGGACCTATTTTGCAGTCTCTGTGGGGTCCCAGTTTTCTAATCTCTGTTCTTTAAAGTGTTCCAGCCACCAACTCACATGAAATGTGCCCTAAAGGAGATATGATAATTTTCCAGAGGCTGGATTCTATGATCTTTTCTGTTCTCAACAGGTGTCAAGAACTATAAAGGATTTGAGATTTACCCTGCTTGCAAGCTCACATGTTAATCTACCAATTTTGTGAGTACTGGCAGAAGACATGAGACTCGGATCAGAGACAAAAAGCAGTTACTACCCACAATAGAAATAGCCTGAGCATCAATATTTACGCTGGTTCTCACAGGCAATGTGAATAGGGTCAGATAATACGTTCAGAAGCAATAGGCTACCCACTCCGGCCAGTATTCTTGGGCTTTCCTGGTGGATTAGATGGTAAAGAATCCACCTGCAATGCAGGCGACCTGAGTTCGACCCCTGGGTTGGAAAGATCCCGTGGAGGAGGGCATGGCAACCCACTCCAGTATTCTTGCCTGGAGAATCCCCATGGAGAGAGGAGCCTGTCTGGCTACAGTCCATGGGGGTCACAAAGAACTGGACATGACTGAGGGATTAAGCACAGTTAGGCAGGAGAGTAAACCTGAGTTTCGATAACTCAGAATAGTTTATAACTCAGAATCTTTCAATCTTTTATACTGAGTTTTGATAACTCAGACTGCTTTATGCTCTGGAGAGAGATAGTATCTTTATCTTTTTTTCTATAAAGTGATATTATAGTAGATAAAGGGCCAAACAGTAAGTATTTTAGATTTTCTCGGCCAAATACAGTATCATTTGCATATGCTTCTTAATTTTGTCTTATAACACTAACAATTTAGAAGCCAGATTAAGTCACAGGACATTCAGAAATAGGCTATAGGCTGAATTAGGCCCACTTGGAGAAGGCAGTGATACCCCACTCCAGTACTCTTGCCTGGAAAATCCCATGGACAGAGGAGCCTGGTGGGCTGCAGTCCATAGGGTTGCTAAGAGTCGGACACGACTGAGCAACTCACTTTCACTTTTCACTTTTATGCATTGGAGAAGGAAATGGCAACCCACTCCAGTGTTCTTGCCTGGAGAATCCCAGGGATGATGGGAGCCTGGTGCACTGCCATCTATGGGGTTGCACAGAATCGGACATGACTGAAGTGACTTAGCAGCAGCAACAGCAGCAGCAATCATTTGCCAATTTTTACTAAAGCAAATAAAGAAACCAAAAAAATCCCCAAACTTGTCAACTGCCCAGGAGAGAAACCCATCTCTTTCCTAGGCCCTGCACAATACAATAAGCCATGAAAATGTAGTCCAAAATGAGAACAGTCAGTGCCTTTCTTCAAAAACATGCAGAAACCTGAAAGACCATGGAAATTAACTCTAAGTAATGTCTGCCCCTGTCAGACATTACTTTCTACATCAATTTCTATACTTTCTTGATTTCTGGTGAATTTTTCCATGAGTTTGCCACTTCATAAGCAACTCTGATTAACCTAATCTACAAAACTGGGACCAAATTTGTTCAGGTGTCTTGTATAGCATTTATTTCAGGCTGTTACCAAAATAAATCCAAGCAGTCAAGGCTAAGAGTATATCTAAAATATTTTATTCAATCCACATTTGTAATAGAGTAACTGTCAGTGAAGAAAGTATATTTCAAACAATCTTCGTGCTATCAATAAATCACTAACGAAAACCCATTTTTGACATTCTGCTAATTAGCTAAATGTATTGTATGCTCAGAGATAATGATAGCTGAAGTGTTCATAATAACCTCCTCTGGATAGTGATTTTTCTGATACAATGCTTGCTGACCACTTCTTTTTTTTTTAATTAATTAATTTATTTATTTTTAAATTTAACTTTACAATACTCTATTGGGTTTGCCATACATCGACATGGATCCACCACAGGTACACACAAGCTCCCAATCCCGAATCTCCCTCCCACCTCCCACCCCCCAACGTCTCTCTGGATCATCCCCGTACACCAGCCCCAAGCATCCTGCATCCTGTATCAAATAGAGACTGGTGATTACTTCTGATGTAAAGATTCTTAATTAAAATACCACCTGCACATGAAATATCAAAATATTCATCCTTCACTATTCTAATGAAAATTACAGATGTCCTACCCCTAGGCTTGAAGGTGGCATTTGGATTTTTGTCTTTATCATCTACCTTTGCAGGCATTTGCTGAATTATTTGATACTTAATAGTCATTAGTCATTAATCTCTACAGATGTATCTTTTTTCCTCAATCACAAAACCTCTCAAGGTCCACCCTCTCAAAATTAATTTTATGTTTTCTTGGAATCACAGGAAATTCTTAACTATACCTGTTCTACCTTAAGGGCTAGAAAAAAATAACGTTTGAATACTGCCTGGGCTGTACCAATACATGTGAGAAACTCATGAGATTGTCCCAGGTCTATCTGCCAAGATAATGTCCCTAGTCATTGCTATGCTATTGCTTCTGTGTTATGTTGAGGTATGAAAAGTTCTGGAATTTGGCTGACTTCTTTGAGACTAAAGAAATCTGTGGCTAAAGTATATCACCCTTAGGTTTTCAGTTCAGTTGTCTACTCCCATGGGAAGTAGGTTCAAGCATTTTCTCAGAGACTCATATTAAGGCCTCATTCTGTAGCTAAATATTCAATCTTCTCTCCTTTTCAACCTCATCTCAGTCGCTAGAGAAGTGTTGTCCAGTAGAATTTTCTGTGATGTTGGAAAGTATTAATATGTGTGCTCTCCAATATGGTAGCCACTAGGCACGTTTGGCTTTTGAGCATTTGAAATGTGGCTGCTGCTGCTGCTGCTAAGTCGCTTCAGTAGTGTGACTAAATACTGAATTTAAATGTTATCAATTTTATTTCATTTAAATTTAAAAAACCACAAGTGACTAATGGCTACCATTTTTGAACATGTAGTGCTGTTTTAGAATCTTTACATAATCTAGGTTGGGTAATGATTAATAGAAAAGAAGGGAAATCTAATACAAGTCTCCTATTCTTTGAAACTTTTTTATGCCCTAAACTACTATTTTGAAAATTGTAAGTCAAAGATTGGCTTTGTTCCAAAACAGAAAGCCCCAGGCTTAGAGGAGTACACTATCAAACATTTAAGGAAGAAATTACACCAATTTTCTACAATCTGTTTTAGAGGTTAGAAGCAGGGGAAACAATTCCTAACTCACTCTATGAGGCCAGCATTACCTAATACCAAAACCAGATAAAGATATTACAAGAAAAGAACACTATAAGCCAATATTTCTTATAAGCACAGATTAAATAAAATATTAGCAAACTGAATCCAAAAAAAGTATAAAAAGAATTTTATATCATAGCCAAGTGGAATTTATCCTAGGTATGCAAGACTGGTTCAACATACAAAAATCAATTACTATAATCCATTACACCAGCAGACTGGAAAGGATCAATTACATGATTGTATCAGTAGATGCAGAACAAAAGCATTTGAAAAAATGCAATATCCATTCATGATAAAAATTTGCAGTAAAATAGAAAGAGAGGAAAACTTTCTCAACTTGATGAAGACTATACAACTCCTAAATCTAACATATACTTAATGGTGATAAATTCACCATTTAAAAAATTGCCTTTATTTGCAAATGATATTATTATCTACAAAAGAACTGGCAAAAAGAAAACTCTTAAAACTAAAAGAGATTAAACCAAGGTTATAAAATACAGGGTTAATCAGTTTCTTTCCTGTATGCTAACAATAAACAACTGGAATTTGAAATTAAGAACATAACACCATTTACATTAGCACCACCAAAAGTTAAATACTAGATATAAATATAATAAAATGCATAAGATATAAAAGAAGAAAACTACAAACCTTTGATGAATAAAATTTGAGAAGTAAATGAATGGTAATATGTCCCATATTTATGGATAGGAATTCTCAATATTGTCAAGATGTCAGTTCTTCCCAATGTGATCCAAAGCAAAGTACCAGCAAGTTATTTTATGGCTATCAACCAACTGATTCTAAGATTTATATGAAGAGGCAAAAGACCTAGAATAGCCAACACAATATTAAAGCAGAAGAACAAAATTGGAGGACCGCTGCTACCCAATTTCATAACTTAATTTTAAAAGGTTACAGTAATCAAGAAAACATAGAATTGATGAAAGAATAGACAAAGAGATCAGTGAAATAGGGAGCCTCGAAATAGACTCCCATTAATATAGTCAACAAAGGAGCAGAGGTAATACGATGGAGCAGAGATAATCTCTTCAACAAACACATCTAGAACAACTGCACATCCACTAGTCAAAAAATGAATCTAGACACAGACCATGCACCCGTCATCAAAATCAACTCAAAATGGATCATAGACTTAGTTAGCTATAAGGCTCAAAACTGTAAAAGTTTGTTAAAGCAACAGAGGAGCAAGCCTAGAAGACAGAGCATGGTGATGATTTTTTAAGAGACAATACCAAAAACATAACCCATAAAAGAAATATGTGATAAACTGGACTTCATTAAAATTAAAAAACTTTTGCTCAACAAAATTAGAAAACAAGCCACATTTTCAAATAGTTTTCAAAATATTTTTAAAAGATACATCTGATAAAGGACTGTTACCCAAAATATACAAAGAACTCTTAACAATAAGAAACAACCTCATTAAAAAATGGGCTAAAGATCATAATGGACACCCTACTAAAAAAGATACACAGAAATGAGCATATGAATAAAAGCCCTACACTGTATATCATCTGAAAAATGCAAATTAAAACAACAGGATACCACTGCATATCTATCAGAATGGCCAAAATCCAGAACACTGACAGTACAGAATGCCAGTGAGTGTGTGCAGCAACAGGAACTTTTGTTTATTGATAATGAAATTGAATTCTTTAGGTATTATAATACCTGCACTTTTCTTGGGTCTCAGTTTAGGAAAAAAATCAATGCAAGGAACTGGAAGATTCGTTTCTGAAATGGAAAAGCATAGAAGAAATTTCATAGTTGCTTACATTTTAATCTTTGTTTACTACTACAATGTTACTTTAGGAAAATCACATAATTTTTTAGAAACAAAATTTATCAACTTATAAAATAGAGGGTAATGATATTTTCCCCAAATGATTGTGATATTTCACACTAAGTAAGATCATTCATACAAAGCATCATCACATTTCCAAAAATATTATATTGGCCACTCTTCCTCTGTTTTTGAAACAAGATATATCTAATAGTTTCTTGGTTTGCAGTGGACTCTCTGTTCAAATTAAACTTTAAGAAATATATAATTATATATATAATGTTTTATCAAATCATTGATAATTTTTTTCTCCAAATATTATTTAAACTATAACATTATTGATATATGACTTTGTGACTCCTATTATTTTTAACAATTATACATTTCCATGTGTGATATCAGCCCAAAATTTACCTATATATCCTATAAATATTTATAAGAACCTATGATATACTCACTTACACATACATATATATTCACTGCTTAAGCACTATCTGCTTTCAGAAAGATTTATTTTGCAGAGCTAAAAAAGAAAAAAGTTAAATCCATATCTGAATTTTCAAGTCTATTTGTGAAACTGGTTGTTTTCAGAGGGTGATACAGGCTATATTAAACTTTATTATAACCGTAAGCCCACATAGTTGAAAGCCTTTACTTTCTTGAGAATGAAGACATCTGATTAGGAGATATTTCATAAAAAAGATGTTATGAAACAACTCTACCTAGAATAACACATTGAAAATGTCATGTACCTTTGCGTAATGCTATTGAAAGAATATACAGCAAATTCATGGCTGTAAATAGGAGTAGGAGCCAGCCCTAGTGAATTAATGAACACTAACCACATGAAACATTGCCAGGAGATGCTACAAGGGAAAATCACAGATAGCAAGTGCGAGGGCAATTCATTTACTTATGAGCTTATTTAACCCATATTTATCGTCATCTATATTGTGCTAGATTGTTTCTCAACCTTTTCTCATTATCAGTCCCCTGAATTGTACTCCATTACTATGATAGTGAAGAGTCCACTTGCCAATGCAGGAGACGTGAGTTGGATCCCTGGGTCAAGAAGATTCCCAGGAGAAGAAAATGGCAACCCTCTCCAATATTCTTGCCTGGGAAGCCCATGGACAGAGGAGCCTGATGGGCTACAGTCCATGGGGTTGCAAAAGAGCTGGACTCGACTAAGTGCCTAAATAACAACAAACCTTTCACTGAGTTGTTGTTGTTGTTGTTGTTGTTGTTTTATGGTGATATCACACCCACTGAGAATGCATGTATTGTCTGCCAGTAACAGTGGTGAACAAGGCAGGAGAAATTTTTGTTCTCAGAGAGCTGGCAGTTTAACAGGTAGACAGATTCACAAATAGACAATTATACATCATGAGAAGTGCTACCACAGGGGTAGCAAAGAACCAGCTAACTTATTCCAACTGGGGAGGCCATCTCCTGGCCCCAGCCTCCACAATCAGAATGGGAGCCTTTCTTCCACTGAGTGGTCAAGAGGTTGCTACAAGTGACTGCAGTTTGAGGCTTCAGCTTGAGCCAGTTTGGTTTTGAATACTTTCAAAATTAAAACACACAGTATTATTGTTAACAAAAGAACAACTAAATTCAGTTTAAGATTTCCCCCCATGACGCTTGTGGGTTACAGTAGATTTAGGTTTAATGCCTGAAAAATGCTACGAGGCTGCCTGAAGAGGCTAGCAAGCAGAGAGGGTTGCTTGGGGGAACTGACTGTACTCCCACTGAAAGATGATCAAAGGCACTTTATTCTTTAAAACCAGATGTGGAACTTGCAGTAGAGCTGATGGCCTGGGGCTATTTTAAAAGGGATGGCGCCCAGGAGGGCCTCTGCCAGAGGGCATGACATCTGCAGCAGAAAGAACCGAAGGTGCGCTGATGGATGTGGAAGCCACGGAGAGGTTGCTGATGGCAGGAGGGGCCCTGCTAGAGCCAAGAGGCTGTGTTCAGAGAAGCCAGCAGAAGAATGAGGAAGACAAAAGTGCCCGTGAGAGATTTTCAACAGCTACTCTGGCCGAAGGAAACTGACGCCACAGAACATCCGGGCCAGACAAGTAAACTTGTCCTGCCCATCCTTTCCCTTCCCACTCCTTCCTTCCACAGCCCAGGAAATGAAAGGAAGAAGAAGGCTAAGATAGGGAAACATACCTATCCGTGTACCTCTTTCCCTTCACAGGTATACAGCCTAATATAGGCTCAAAGGTGGAGATGAAAGACAATTCAACCTTAAATAAATTCTAGAGATTAAATATTTTTCTGCCTGTCTTGGGCATAGTAGTTACTGTGAAAGTGTTCATTGGTCAGTTGTGTCTGCCTGTTTGTGAGCCCATGGACCATAGCCCACCAGGCCCCACTTCCGTGGGATTCTCCAGGTAAGAATACTGGAGTGGGTCATCATTCCCGTCTCCAGGGGATCTTCCTAACCCAGGGATTGAACTTGAGTTTCCTGTGTTGCAAATGGATTCTTTACCATCAGAGCCACTAGGGAAGCCCTGAAATGATACTTTGCGTTCTAGAATAGACTGGAACAATTTTTATTATTGCAGGGTAAATAGGAAACTGTGAAACTTGCTCAGGTTTTGAAAAGTGGGAAAATTATCCCCACAGGGAGAGGTTAGTTCTGAACAGGCTGTGTCGGGAGAGCACAAGGTTGTTTATGATAGCCGTCTAGGAGGCCTGTGTGTTCAAGGGACCAGTCATACTTAAGCGTGATGAGAGCCGTGGGCAGGTCAAGAGCAAAGTGACACTGTTTTAGAAGTTGGTGTGAAACCAGCCAGGCCTACTGGGCATGTTACAAACTCAGCAGGAGCTAAGGGGAGGTTGAATCCACAAGGCAAGGGTACTGAGCTGTGGAAGAGTAGATCCCAGATGAGAGGAGGCAGATGTCACCAACAGAAGTGGGATATAAGTTCAAAGATGGCTGAGTCAGCCATGTTTCATTGATACCCACCAAACACTGATGCTGGAACCATGGAGAACCTGAGTGACTCTGCACTGGTCATCAGACTCTTTCCTCCATCTCCCCAGATGCACTGTACCCCTAAACTCTACCTTAGAAGAACTAGGAGAGCCTGAGCAATGGTCCCCCAAGCTGATCGTTACCTAAAGGGACTATTTTATCACACAAATTTATCAACCAGATTGGACATTTGTTCCTAGTTCCAAGGAACTAGATTTCCCTGCCACCTAGACAGTGAGGATATCTGAGGAGAATCAGAGCAGTTTTAGACAAAATAAGCATTTTCCTTGCCCTTGAAATTGCAAATAAGTATATTCTGTGGTGCCTCACCTCCACATTTGGTACAAGCACTTTAAATAACATAACTAAAATGTGGATACATGGGGTAATTCTTATTAACTTGCTTTCTCCTTTTACCAGAGATTAGTACATTTTCCTACCATCAATGAAGAGAAGTAGAGACAGTCCTGGCTCCAGTTCTTATTTTCAATGTGGTCTTTTCCATGAGGTTCTTGCTTTACTTTACAACACTTGGTGTGCAGTGGTAATCAATACAGGTCAACTGAACCAAAAGGGCATCTTCTATTACATCATGTGTTTGAAACATGATTTCCAGCCTTGGTAGGTACCCATCTACTTCCTGAAGTCTAATTCCCTGTTTATTAAGCTGAGCATCTTGACTATAACATCTGCTTTTACTCTTACTGAAACCCTTTTTTATTTCATCTTTTTTGTCTCTGCAGTTCATACTCTTGTGCTCTGCATATGATTTCCAAATGGGAGATTTATCTCTCTCTCTAGTTATGAAATATTTTAGGCATTTATCAGAGCTCTCCATTAATCTTTGCTTGGATTGGTTTTCTTAACGGTCTAGACTTCTATCTTGTACTGCTCTTCACATCCTACTTCCCTTGGAAATCTTCTAAAGAAAGCCTCTGCACATAGTGTGACCACAGGTGTAATCTCAGAGATCTTGAGTTCTTTCTGTTTGGGCTGATACTGACCATGATGGCCATTTGCTGTACCTACCTATGTGTACCCTGTGATGGTCACAACTTTGTGGTTATGATACCTAATCATAGTTCCTAACAATTTCCCTTTGAACTCAGCCCTCCTGGAAGGACTATAATCTTCTCACCATAGTTTTGGACATGAATAACTTTGAGCATTGGGTGGCTATGAAAACTCTCTCTATGGGAATTATATTTTTTCCCCATTCCTGGTATTTGTGCCTTTATTTCCTTCCCTCCCATATTGACCTGTGTTACCAATGTGATTGCCGGGAGAAATATCAATAACCTCAGATATGCAGATGACACCACCCTTATGGCAGAAAGTGAAGNTTCCCAGATGTGTATAAGAGACAGAACATATACTTAATGGTGATAAATTCACCATTTAAAAAATTGCCTTTATTTGCAAATGATATTATTATCTACAAAAGAACTGGCAAAAAGAAAACTCTTAAAACTAAAAGAGATTAAACCAAGGTTATAAAATACAGGGCTAGTACACAAAAATCAGTTTCTTTCCTGTATGCTAACAATAAACAACTGGAATTTGAAATTAAGAACATAACACCATTTACATTAGCACCACCAAAAGTTAAATACTAGATATAAATATAATAAAATGCATAAGATATAAAAGAAGAAAACTACAAACCTTTGATGAATAAAATTTGAGAAGTAAATGAATGGTAATATGTCCCATATTTATGGATAGGAATTCTCAATATTGTCAAGATGTCAGTTCTTCCCAATGTGATCCAAAGCAAAGTACCAGCAAGTTATTTTATGGCTATCAACCAACTGATTCTAAGATTTATATGAAGAGGCAAAAGACCTAGAATAGCCAACACAATATTAAAGCAGAAGAACAAAATTGGAGGACCGCTGCTACCCAATTTCATAACTTAATTTTAAAAGGTTACAGTAATCAAGAAAACATAGAATTGATGAAAGAATAGACAAAGAGATCAGTGAAATAGGGAGCCTCGAAATAGACTCCCATTAATATAGTCAACAAAGGAGCAGAGGTAATACGATGGAGCAGAGATAATCTCTTCAACAAACACATCTAGAACAACTGCACATCCACTAGTCAAAAAATGAATCTAGACACAGACCATGCACCCGTCATCAAAATCAACTCAAAATGGATCATAGACTTAGTTAGCTATAAGGCTCAAAACTGTAAAAGTTTGTTAAAGCAACAGAGGAGCAAGCCTAGAAGACAGAGCATGGTGATGATTTTTTAAGAGACAATACCAAAAACATAACCCATAAAAGAAATATGTGATAAACTGGACTTCATTAAAATTAAAAAACTTTTGCTCAACAAAATTAGAAAACAAGCCACATTTTCAAATAGTTTTCAAAATATTTTTAAAAGATACACCTGATAAAGGACTGTTACCCAAAATATACAAAGAACTCTTAACAATAAGAAACAACCTCATTAAAAAATGGGCTAAAGATCATAATGGACACCCTACTAAAAAAGATACACAGAAATGAGCATATGAATAAAAGCCCTACACTGTATATCATCTGAAAAATGCAAATTAAAACAACAGGATACCACTGCATATCTATCAGAATGGCCAAAATCCAGAACACTGACAGTACAGAATGCCAGTGAGTGTGTGCAGCAACAGGAACTTTTGTTTATTGATAATGAAATTGAATTCTTTAGGTATTATAATACCTGCACTTTTCTTGGGTCTCAGTTTAGGAAAAAAATCAATGCAAGGAACTGGAAGATTCGTTTCTGAAATGGAAAAGCATAGAAGAAATTTCATAGTTGCTTACATTTTAATCTTTGTTTACTACTACAATGTTACTTTAGGAAAATCACATAATTTTTTAGAAACAAAATTTATCAACTTATAAAATANATAATAGGCTCCAGTTTCATCCACCTCATTAGAACTGATTCAAATGCACTCTTTTTAATAGCTGAGTAACATTCCGTTGTGTATATGTACCACAGCTTCCTTATCCATTCATCTGCTGATGGACATCGAGGTTGCTTCCATGTCCTGGCTATTGTAAACAGTGCTGCAATAGACATTGCAGTACACGTGTCTCTTTTGATTCTGGTTTCCACAGTGTGTATGCCCAGCAGTGGGATTTCTGGGTTGTATGGCAGATTTATTTTCAGATTTTTAAGGAATCTCCACACACTATTCGCCATAGGGGCTGTACTAATTCGCATTCCCACCAACAGTGTAAGAGGGTTCCTTTTTTGCCACATCCTCTCCAGCATTTATTGTTTGTAGACTTTTTGACAGCAGCTATTCTGATAGTAATGAGATGGTACTTCATTGTGGTTTTGATTTGCATTTTTCTGATAATGAATGACGAGCATTTTTTCATGTGTTTGTTAGTCATCTGTATGCAGTCTTTGGAGAAATGTCTGTTTAGTTCTTTAGCCCATTTTTTGATTGGGGTCATTTATTTTTCTGGTTTTGAGCTACATGAGCTGTTTGTATATTTTTGAGATTAATTCTTTGTCAGTTGCTTCGTTTGCTATTATTTTCTCCCACTCTGAAAGCTGTCTTTTCACCTTGACTATAGTTTCCTTCATTGTGCAAAAGCTTTTAAGTTTAATTAGGTCCAATATTTTATTTTTGCTTTTATCTCCATTAATCTGGGAGGTGGGGCATAGAGAATCTTGCTCTGATTTATGTCAGAGAGTGTTTTGCCTGTGTTTTCCTCTAGGAATTTTATAGTTTCTGGTCTAACATATAGATCTTTAATCCCTTTTGAGCTTATTTTTGTGTATGGTGTTAGAAAGTGTTCTTAGTTCAGTTCAGTCGCTCAATGGTGTCCGACTCTTTGTGACCCCATGAATCGTAGCACATCAGGCCTCCCTGTCCATCACCAACTCCTGGAGTTCACTCAAACTCACGTCNTATCTCTGGGCTTTCTATTTTGTTCCATTGATCTGTATTTCTATCTTTGTGCCAGTACCATACTGTCTTGATGACTGTGGCTTTGTAGTATAGTCTGAGGTTAGGCAGGTTGATTCCTCCAGTTCCATTCTTCTTTCCCAAGACTGCTTTAGTTATTCAAGGTTCTTTGTATTTCCATACAAATTGTGAAATTGTTTGTTCTAGTTCTGTGAAAAGTGCCTTTGGTAGCTTGATAGGGATTGCATTGAATCTATAGATTGCTTTAGGTAGTATATTCATTTTCATTATGTTGATTCTTCCTATCCATGAACATGGTATATTTCTCCATATATTTGTGTCCTCTTTGATATCTTTCATCAATGTTTTATAGTTTTCTATATAGGTCTTTTGTTTCTTTATGTAAATTTATTCCTACGTATTTTATTCTNAAATCTGAACCTCAAAACCAAACCCAGAATCCGAACCCCAAAACCAACACCAAACCCCAAAACCAAACCAGAACCCCAAACCCAAACCCCAAAACCAAACCCCGAATCTGAACCCCAAACCCCAAAACCAAACCCCGAACCCCAAAACCAAACCAGAACCCCAAACCCCCAACACCAAAACCAAACCCCGAATCTGAACCCCAAAAGCAAATCTAAACCTCAAAACCAAACCCCGAATCCAAACCCCAATACCAAAACCCAAACCCCAAAACCAAACTCCGAAATTATGAACCCCAAACTCCTATTAATAACCACAAACCACGAAATTATGAACCCTTAACCCGAAATCCAAACCCCGAACTTAGAATCCCTAAACTGAACCGTGGTATTATGAACCCTTATACCTAACGCTGAACCCCTAAAATGAACCTCATNATTTTGGAGCCCCCCCAAAATAAAGTCCAACACTGTTTGCACTGTTTCCCCATCTATTTCCCATGAAGTGATGGGACCGGATGCCATGTTCTTCGTTTTCTGAATGTTGAGCTTTAAGCCAACTTTTTCACTCTCCTCTTTCCCTTTCATCAAGAGGCTTTTTAGTTCCTCTACACTTTCTGCCATAAGGGTGGTGTCATCTGCATATCTGAGGTTATTGATATTTCTCCCTAGTTTCATTCTTTTACAGGTGGTTGACCAGTTTTCCCAGCATCACTTATTAAAGAGATTGTCTTTTCTCCGTTGTATATTCTTGCCTCCTTTGTCAAAGATAATAGGTGTGTGGATTTATCTCTGGGCTTTCTATTTTGTTCCATTGATCTGTATTTCTATCTTTGTGCCAGTACCATACTGTCTTGATGACTGTGGCTTTGTAGTATAGTCTGAGGTTAGGCAGGTTGATTCCTCCAGTTCCATTCTTCTTTCCCAAGACTGCTTTAGTTATTCAAGGTTCTTTGTATTTCCATACAAATTGTGAAATTGTTTGTTCTAGTTCTGTGAAAAGTGCCTTTGGTAGCTTGATAGGGATTGCATTGAATCTATAGATTGCTTTAGGTAGTATATTCATTTTCATTATGTTGATTCTTCCTATCCATGAACATGGTATATTTCTCCATATATTTGTGTCCTCTTTGATATCTTTCATCAATGTTTTATAGTTTTCTATATAGGTCTTTTGTTTCTTTATGTAAATTTATTCCTACGTATTTTATTCTTTATCATAATGGTGAATGGGATTGTTTCCTTAATTTTTCTTTCTGTTTTCTCATTGTTAGTGTATAGGAATGCATGGGATTTCTTTGTATTAATTTTATATCCTGCAAGTTTACTATATTCATTGATTAGCTCTAGTAATTTTCTGGTGGTGTCTTTAGGGTTTTCTTTTTAGAGGATCATTGTCATCTTCAAACAGTGAGAGTTTTACTTCTTCGTTTCCAATTTGGATCCTTTTTATTTCTTTTATTTCTCTGATTGCTGTGACTAAAACTTCCAAAACTATGTTGAATAGTAATGTGAGAGTGGGTACCCTTGTCTTGTTCCTGACTTGAGGGGAAACGCTTTCAATTTTTCACCACTGAGGATAATGTTTGCTGTGGGTTTATCATATATGGCTTTTATTATGTTGATGTATGTTCCTTCTATGCCTGCTTTCTGGAGAGTTTTTTTTTAAATCATAAATGGGTGTTGAATTTTATCAAAGGCTGTCTCTGCATTTATTGAGATAATCATATGGTTTTTATCCTTCAATTTGTTAATGTGGTGTATCACACTGATTGATTTGCGAACATTGAAGAATCTTTGCATCCCTGGGATAAAGCCCACTTGGCCATGTGTATGATCTTTTAAATGTGCTGTTGGATTGTTTGCTAGAATTTTGTTGAGGATTTTTGCATCTATGTTCATCAGAGATATTGGCCTGTAGTTTTCTCTTTTTGTGTGGCATCTTTGTCTGGTTTTGGTATTAGGGTGATGGTGGCTTCATAGAATGATTTTGGGATTTTTACCTTCCCCTGTAACTTTCTGGAAGAGTTTGAGTAGGATAGGTGTTAGCTCTTCCCTAAATTTTTTGTAGAATTCACCTGTGAAGCTGGCTCCTCCTGGGCTTTTGTTTGTTGGAAGATTTTTGATTATAGTTTCTATTTGTGTGCTTGTGATAGGTCTGTTAAGATTTTCTATTTCACTCTGGTTCAGTTTTGGAAAGTTAAACTTTTCTAATAATTTGTCCATTTCTTCCCAGTTGTGAGTTTTATTGGCATATAGTTGCTGATAGTAGTCTCTTATGATCCTTTGTATTTTGTGTTGTTTGTTGTGATTTCTCCATTTTCATTTCTAATTTTGTTGATTTGATTCTTCTGTTTTTTCTTGATGAGTCTGGCTAATGGTTTGTCTATTTTATTTATCTTCACAAAGAACCAGCTTTTAGTTTTGTTGCTTTTTGCTATAGTCTTTCTTTTTCATTTATTTCTGTTCTAATTTTTATGATTTCTTTCCTTCTGCTAACCCTGGAGTTCTTTATTTCTTCTTTTTCTAGTTGCTTTAGGTGTAAAGTTAAGTTATTTATTGATTTTTCTCATTTCTTGACATAAGCTTGTATTGCTATGAACCTTCCCCTTAGCACTGCTTTTACTGAATCCCATAAGTTTTGGGTTGTTGTGTTTTCATTTTCATTTGTTTTTATGCATATTTTGATTTCTTCCATGATTTTGTTGGTTATTCAGAAGTGTTTTATCCTCCATATGTTTGTATTTTTAATAGTTTTTTTCCTGTAGTTGATATCTAATCTTACCACATTATGATCTCAAAAGACGCATGAAATAATTTCAATTTCTTTGAATTTACTAAGGCTAGATTTATGGCCCAGGATGTGATGTATCCTGTAGAATGTTTCGTGTGCACTTGAGAAAAAGGTGAAATTCATTGTTTTGGGGTGAAATGTGTTATAGATATCAATTGGGTCTAACTGGTCCATTGTATCAATTAAAGTTTGTGTTTCCTTGCTAATTATCTGTTTGGTTGATCTATCCATGGGTGTGAGTGGGTATTAAAGTCTCCCCCTATTATTGTGTTACTGTTAACTTCCCCTTTCACACTTGTTAGCATTTGCCTTGCATATTGAGGTGCCCCTATGTTGGGTGCATGTATATTTATAATTGTTGTATCTTCTTCTTGGGTTGATCCTTTGATTATTATGTAGTGTCCTTTTTTGTCTCTTTTCATGGCCTTTATTTTAAAGTCTATTTTATCTGATATGAGTATTGCTACTCCTGCTTTCTTTTGGTCTCCATTTGTGTGAAATATCTTTTTCCAGCCCTTCACTTTCAGTCTGTATGTGTCCCTTGGTTGTAGGTGGGTCTCTTGTAGACAGCATATATAGGAGTCTTATTTTTGTATCTTTCAGCCAGTCTTTATATTTGGTTGGGACATTCAACCCATTTACATTTAAGGTAATTATTGATAAGTTTAATCATGTTGCCATTTACTTTGTTGTTTTGGGTTTGAGTTTATACACCTTTCCTGTGTTTCCTGTCTAGAGAAGATCTTTTAGCATTTGTTGGAGAGCTGGTATGTGGTGCTGAAATCTCTCAGCTTTTGCCAGTCTGTAACGCTTTTGATTTCTCCTTCATATCTGACTGAGCTCCTTGTTGGGTACAGTAATCTGTGCTGTAGGTTTTTCTCTTTCATCATGTCCTGCCATTCCCTTCTTGCCTGAAGAGTTTCTATTGAAAGATCAGCTGTTATCCTCCTGGGGTTCCCCTTGTGTGTTGTTTGTTGCTTTTCCCTTGCTGATTTTAATATTTGTTCTTTGTGTTTTATCTTCATTAACTTGATTAATATGTGTCTTGGGGTGTTTTGCCTTGGGTTTATCCTGTTAGGGACTCTCTGGGTTTTTTGGACTTGGGTGGTTACTTACATCCCCATTTTGGGGAATTTTTCAACTATTATCTCCTCAAGTATTTTCTCAGGCCCTTTCTTTTTGTCTTCTTCTTCTGGAACTCCTATGATTCGAATGTTGGAGTGTTTAACATTGTCCCAGAGGTCTCTGAGATTGTCCTCATTTCTTTNCTGTTATACAGAGTGAAGTAAGCCAGAAAGAAAAACACCAGTATAATATACTGACACATATATATGGAATTTAGAAAGATGGTAATGATGACCCTGTATGTCAGACAACAAAAGACACACAGACGTATAGAACGGACTTTTGGCCTCTGAAGGAAAGGGAGAGGGTGGGATGATTTGGGAGAATGACGTTGAAGCATGTATACTATCATGTAAGAAACAAGGCGCCAGTCTATGTTCGACGCAGGATGCAGGATGCTTGGGGCTGGTGCATGGGGATGATCCAGAGAGACGTTGTGGGGTGGGAGGTGGGAGGGGGATTCAGGATTGAGAACTCATGTACACCTGTGGTGGATTCATGTCGATGTATGGTAAAGCCAATAGAGTATTGTAAAGTAGAATAAAAAAAAAAAAATTAAGACAAAAGCCAAAAAAAAAAAAAAGTCAAAAGACAAATAATGATAGATAAAAATGTAAGCAATGCTTTAAACAGATGAGGGCCAGTCTCCTGAATATGCAAAACAATCTATAATTAGTTAAGAGAAAGATAACAGCCCAAAGGAAAATTAAGGACACTGGAGAGTTGCTGACTATGTGGAAGTGTGATTATTAAGGGATCATTTCTCATTTTATAAAACATTGTTCTATACTCCATCAAGAAAAATGCGGTTGAATATATTTTAGTACATTCATAAACTGAAATATTACTTAGCACAGAGAAAGAACAAGAAAAACATCTATATCCAGATATGAGGAGACAAATAGGACAGATTATTTTGAAAATAACAAAACTGAAGAATATCAATATAGTATAATCCTACATTTGTAAAAATTATAATAAATATGTGGTTATAATATAAAAACAAGATAAAATGGAAGTTTATAAAATTATGTATCAATAATGAATAAATATAAGAAAATCACATACCAAAGGCCATTATATATGATTATGTGGATGTATTAATAAAAATACTGATTTGCAAAAACATACAGTTGATAAATAGCAGTGTTTACATCTGCTATGTAAAACAGAAATTATCAAACAGTTGGTGTTAATATAACTGGATTTAACCCTTTTGTTAATAAGAGAATGAATGTTGAAATTACTCTTTTAAAAAACTACAAATTCCACTTGCAAAAATTTGGAATAATATATGTATAGTCACTCTTTAGAATAGGCAAAACTGAAAACTTAATGACTATTTATAAGTTACTTCATTAATAAATTAAGGTTTTAAAATCGAGGTAACATTCTAAAATATTTTACAAGAATATGGTATATAAGAATTTTTGCCCTTCCAGATCAACTCTCCATCTCTGTCCACTAAGTTTGAGCTTCCTAGCTGTGTAAAAACTCCAACAATAGACTACTTCGACCTTTGGTTTGCAGTTAGGACAGGAAAAGCAGAGTGAGGCTTGTCTGTCATCCCCACTGATGGGCCATTAAAGTTAGAATGGGTGAATCTCTTTAACTGACTGCAGTTGAGCCTGATGACGGAGCCAATATGCCATTGCCCTGTCTTCATTAACAGTTAACCAAGTGTTGCTGAGGTAGGAACATGGGGGAGAAACACTCTGGAGAACATGAAAGTGATGCTGGTGGCTAAGGGAAGGGAGCTGGATTCTGTGCGAAGGGCTATAGNCCTACCAGGCTCCTCCATCCATGGGATTTTCCAGGCAAGAGTACTGGAGTAGGGTACCATTGCCTTCTCCGTTATTTCTTCTAGGTCCTTGTTAAACATTTCTTGCATATTCTCAATCCTTGTCTGTAATCTGTTTATCTGTAACTCCATTTTGTTTTCAAGATTTTGGATCATCTTTACTATCATTATTCTGAATTGATTCCATATCTCCTTCTCTTTGGTTTGGTTTGGTGGGCATGTTGCCTAGAAAATCCCATGGACAGAGGAGCCTGGTGTCCATGGGGGCACAAAGAGTCAGACATGACTGAGTGATTTCACTTTATCTTGTTCCTTTACTTACTGAATATTTTTCTGCCTTTTCGTTTTGTTTAGATTGCCCAATGTGTTTGGGGTGGCCTTTCTATAGGCTGGAAGTTTGTGGTTTCTCTTTATTGTGGAGCCTGCTACCTGTGGATGGGGTTGGATGAGTGGCTTGTCAAGGTTTTCTGGTTAGGGGAGCTTTGTCTGTGTTCTGGTGGGTGGAGCTGGATCTCTTCTCTCTGGAGTTCAAGTTTTGTGGTGTCTATTGGTTTGGTATGGCTTTAGGCAGCTTGTCTTTTAATGCTCAGGGTTGTGTTCCTGCTTTGCTGGAGGATTAGCATGATATATCTTGCTCTGGAACTTGTTGGCTCTTGCTTGGAGCTTGGTTTCAGTGTAGGTATGGAGGCTTTTGGATGAGCTCTTGTCTGTTAGTGTTCCCTGGAATCAGGAGTTCTCTGGTGTTCTCAAGTTTTAGAGTTAAGCCTCCTGGCTCTGGCTTTCAGTCTTTTTCTTGCAGTAGGCTCAAGATTTCTCCATCCATACAACACAAATAGNTTTTGGATGAGCTCTTGTCTGTTAGTGTTCCCTGGAATCAGGAGTTCTCTGGTGTTCTCAAGTTTTAGAGTTAAGCCTCCTGGCTCTGGCTTTCAGTCTTTTTCTTGCAGTAGGCTCAAGATTTCTCCATCCATACAACACAAATAGTTAAACATCTAGGTTAATGGTGAAATGATTCTCCACAGCAAGGGACACTCAGGGAGGTTCACAGAGTTGCATGGAGAAGAGAAGAGGGAGGAGGGAGAGAGAGGTGACCAGGAGGAGAAGAGGGGGAGTCAAAATGGGGGAGACCAATCTAGCCAGTAATCAGTTCCCTAAGTGTTCTCCACAGCCTGGAACACCCAGAGAGATTCACAGAGTTAAATAGAGAAGAGAAGGGGGAGGGAGGAGATAGAGGTGACCCAGAGGAGAAAAGGGCGAGTCAAAGGGGAGAGAGCAATCAAGCCAGTAATCACACCCCTAATTGAAAATGGATACTGAAGATTAGATTCTTAAAGGTATAAATTGATAACAAATACCAAAAAGCAAAGATTAAAAATCTAGAGTAGAGGTTCAGTTCAGTTCGGTCGCTCAGTCGTGTCCGACTCTTTGTGACCCCATGAATTGCAGCCCACCAGGCCTCCCTGTCCATCACCAACTCCCAGAGTTCACTCAGACTCACGTCCATCAAGTCAGTGATGCCATCCAGCCATCTCATCCTCTGTCGTCCCCTTCTTCTCCTGTCCTCAATCCCTTCCAGCATCAAAGTCTTTTCCAGTGAGTCAACTCTTCGCATGAGGTGGCCAAAGTAGTTGGACTCTCAAAAATACAATATTAAAAATGCAAAGCAAAATCAATCACAGAATAATACACACACACACACACACACATAATTTTCTTTAAATAGGGTCTTTTTTTGCAAGGTAATAGGTTATAAGAGTGAAAATTAAAGGAGTAATAAGGACTTAAATTTTTAAAAAATTTAAAAAATGATAATAGTAAAAATACATCTAGGAATTTCTCTGAAGCTGTTGTGGGCAGTGTGGGATCAGTTCAGTTTCAGATAGTTCCTTGTTCCAGCTTGTACTTGTTCTTAAGGCCTATAGGCCCCCTCCTATGCTTAGTCAATGTTAACTACAGTGTTTTAATCTGTTGTGCCTTTCCCTTCCAGAGCATTTTCATCTTCTTTGTTTATTTTGGCTTTCTCTATCTGCAAGTCTCTTCAGTGTCTTATTTCCACCCTAACACAAGGAGGAGAAGGTGGTCACTTACTTAGACTCACTTGCTCAGTTGTGTTGTGGGGAAGGAGGAACATTGCAAAGAAATATCATGATGTGTGTGGGGTGCTCAGAGTATATGGACCACACTGGGTTTGCCCCAGCTCACAGTGGCGTGTGCTTTCTTGGTTTACAGTGTTCGGGCTCCAGGGTGCTCGCAGGGCATTGTCCAAAGTGGGCCTAGGTCTAAGCCACTCAGGTTCATGTTCTCAGGTACTCCACAAGGGCACAGACTTGGTTGGGCCTATGTTTTGTGCATTTCCCAGGTCTGAGCAGCTCAGGTGACCAGGTGCTTTGTAAGCACGCTATCCCAGATGGGCTGAGCATCTTAANGGGCCTAGGTCTAAGCCACTCAGGTTCATGTTCTCAGGTACTCCACAAGGGCACAGACTTGGTTGGGCCTATGTTTTGTGCATTTCCCAGGTCTGAGCAGCTCAGGTGACCAGGTGCTTTGTAAGCACGCTATCCCAGATGGGCTGAGCATCTTAATCACCCCCCACCCCCGGTCCAGGATGCTTGGTTTCCCAGGTGGGCCATGAGAACACTGTCTCAGATGGGCCGTGTTTCTACTCCGGGGAGCTGATCTCAGGCTGTGACCCTCCTGGCAGATATCAACCATCCAGGATCCCGGGAAGACGTGGATAGAAACTGGGAGCTTGTTCACAGTTTGGTGGAGGATGCTGGTCTCTGGGGCTGAAATTACAGCAGCGCCTTCCCTTCTGGCTCTGGCTGTTGCACGCCGACCTCTCTGCCTTTGGCAGGGGAGAGGTGCCTGTATGCAGGCGGCTAGCTCTCCTTTGGTATTCGCTCAATCCTTGTTCTGTGAGCTGGCCAGGCTGCAAGTTAGAGCCTTTTGTGGGAAAGTTCTCTCTCTCTCTTTTCTTGTTTTCCTCTTGGAGATCCCATAGTTTGGGTTGCTATCCCACACTAGCTCCCTCAGGTTGTCCTCGGGCATTCAGGCCCAGTCCTTACCCTAAGGACTGATGATGCCTCCCGCACCTCCCTGTCCAGCCCCGGCTCGCTGGTGGCAGATGCGAGCGTCTGGGCTACTTCACTGGCAGTTGTGGTTAGGTGCCTAGTCTGTGGGTTTTTTTTTTTTTTCCCCTTGCAGTTATGTTGCCCTCTGAGATTCCAAAACTCCCCATGGACCTGCCTGTGAGAGGGTTTCCTGCTGTTTGGAAACTTCTCCTTCACAACTCCCTCCCCAGGACAGGTCTTTGCCCCTAACTCTTTTGTCTTTCTTTTGGTCTTTTATATTTTGTCCTACCTCCTTTTGAAGAGAGGGGACTGCCTTTCTGGGTGACTGGTATCCTCTGCCAGCGTTCAGAAGTTGTTTTATGGAAGTTGCTCAGCATTCAAATGATCTTTTGATAAATTTGTGGGGGAGAAAGTGGTCTCCTCATCCTATTCCTCTGCCATCCTGGGGCCACCCCCTTACCAGTGATTGATTTTTTAATTGTAATTCTCTGACAATGACTCAGATAGCATTCATGAACTACAGTAAACAAACATCAATACACACATTACTTTTGTCCAGAAAAATAAGCAACACATATGTTACACAGAAGATATTTATTAGTTGATAAACCACTCAATTACAAAATAAGAGCATACATTTTGGCAGAAATTAATATGTGGTGATTTAGGTTGGTCAGAGCTGATAAAGCCATGCTCCACTCACAGGCAGACTCTAAAGCTAATTGAGTTTTATCAAGTTGCCTCAGCAATGCTGGAGTACATCATGAAATACTTGAAAGCAGCTGTTACAACATATTTCAATTCCCTAGAAACCTCTTCCTACTCAAAAGGCCACATATCATGAGGGACTATTCTAGTCTGTATTCTAGAAACATATATACCTGATTTACACACCCCAAACTTGACAAATGTATTTCTCATTAGCACAGGACTAACAACCAGTTAATGAAAACTAGAAATTATTAACTACACAATACAGGACAATTTAATATTTGAGACTAAAAGATACAGTAACAAAGGCCCCCTGTTGTGATTACCAGAAACATATGCACTGTCTGTAGAGAAATATTTACAAGGTCATGGGCTAGGTTACAGATGGACCAGCATAATGTTACCATAGGAATCAACTAAAATAGATTTCTCTGCAGGGAAACTTGACAGCAGCATAGTTAAAAGCAACAACTCCTGTATATCCATTTAGTATAGCAATTTTGATCATATATGAGACCTCTCAGAGTGACAAAAATGCAATGAATAGGCTTTTCCCAGTGCAAATGTGGAAATAGGCTTTCCTAATACTTCTGTAGTCAACAGTATAATACTAAGACAGTCTCAGTAAATGAAATTTCTGTCAGTTTTGGCTAAGGGCTTAAGAGGTGTGGTCATTGTCATTCAGTATTTGTGTTGGATTTTCTGAGTTCTGTTTAATGCTTTGTTCTCTTTTGTCTTCTTGCAGTTATTTGCTGTTGCAGTGATTAAGGTAGAGTTTACCTTAGGTAGAGTTTGTATTTAATAAACAGCTTACTTGGGAGGCTTGTTCATCTCCAGTTTCAAAAAATGTCTATTTATAGGAGAAACCAGTTTGATGAAAGGATTGTATAGTGTATCCACCTTAAGGAGATCTGAATAAGTGGAGCCTAGAGCATAGTTTAACATTAGTGTGCATCAGAATGATCTGTGAGCTTGTTAAAATACAGATGCTCAAGACCTTCTCAGGCTTACTCAGTCAGGCTTGCTTCTAGGATGTGACCTGGCATGTATGTGTGTATGTATGTATGTATGTGTGTGTGTGTGTATTTTTAATGAGGCACTATATAATTCTGAAATGTACTGGTTTTGAGTACCAGTAGTTAGTGTAATAAGGGCAGTCAGGGGTCAGAGCTATTAGTCAGTGTCCTTTGCTTCTCACATTCAGTTATCGAGAAGAGGTTTCTCTGCTCTTTGGGTACCAGGTATATGATGCCTCAGGAGAGACCCAAATAGTCTTCCTTACTCATTCTCAGAACCAAGCTTGTCCCTTATGGAGGGGAATGAGGATCAAGCACCAAAGAGGAGTACCTTTAAAATAAATCATCACTTAACTTTGAGCATCAACTTTTAGATGAAAAAGGTATCTATTTGCATCTTTCAAAGAAAGAGGAAAACTGTTCATGAGAGTCATCGCATTTCATAAAATTGTTTTTCTTTGATTTTTTGTTGAAATACACTTGACATACATTATCTTGGTTTCAGGTGTGCTACATTCATGATGTGACATTTGAAAATAATGTAAAATATTCACTATGATAAGTCTTGAAACCATCTGTCCCCCTATAAAGTTATTACAGTATTACCGATCATATTCCTTATGCTGTATACCTACATGGATTATTTATTTTAAAATGGGAGATTGGTACCTTTTGCTTCCTTTCACCTATTGTACCCCCTCCCCTCTGGCAACCACCCGCTTGTTCTCAGTACTATTCACAATAGCCAAGATATGGCTATTAGGGGTATTGGGATACATAAATCTTTTCAAATATGTTTTTGTTTATTTTGGGTAGATACACATAAATGAAAAGGCTGGATTATATGTTAGCAATATTTTAAATTTTTTGAGTAATCTCCATACTGTTTTCCATAGTGGCTGCACCAGTGCCCACCAACAGTGCATGAGGGTTCCCTTTTCTCCACATCCTCGTCAATACATGCTGCATTTTGATAATAGACATTCTGACAGGCGTGAAGTGGCGTCTCTTTGTGGTTTTGATTTGCATTTCCCTGATGATTAGTGATGTTGAGCATCTTTTCACATACCAGTTGGCCATCTGTATGCCCTCTCCAGAAAAAAGTCTATTCAATTCTTTCCATTTATGTTGTTTGATTTTTGATGTTGAATTGTATGAGTTCTTTGCATATTTTTTATATTAATCACTTATCAGCCATTCATTAGGCTGCCTTTCCATTTTATTGCTAGTTTCCTTTATTATGCAAAAGCTTTTGTGTTTGATATAGTCTCATTTGTTTATTTTTGCTTCTGTTTCCCTTGCCTGAGGAGATAGGTCAGATCATTTTATAATTTTTGCCATCTTAATTATAATGTATCTTGATGTAGATATCTTTCAGATCATCTTGTTTATGGTTCTATATCTTCCCTGAACCTAGATGTCTGTCTCCTTCCCTACATTAGGGAACTTTTCAGCTATTATTTTTTTCAAATAAGTTCTCTGTTATTTTCTCTACCTCTTCTCTTTCTGGGATCCCTATAGTGTGAATGTTAGTATGCATGATGTCATCCCAAGGGTCTCTTAAACTACCTTCCTGTCTAAAAATTTTGTTTCTTTTTCTGATCAGCTTGGGTAATTTCCACTACTCCATCTTCCAGATCACTGATTCATTCCTCTGCACCGTCTAGTCTGTTGATTCTTTTCTAGTGTATTTTTTATTATGGCTATTGTATTCTGTAGTTCTATTTAGTTCTTAGCCTTTTCCAACTTTTGTTTAAATTCTCACTGCGTTTATTCATCCTTCTCCCAGATTTGTTGAACTCTTTGTGATCATTACCTTGAACTCTTCATTGGGAAGATTGCTTATCTCCACTTTGTTTAGTTCTTTTATTGAGGGCTTTGTCTTGTCCATTCATTTCTCTGTTTCTTTGTTATGGCTAATTTTCTGTGTCTGTTTCTACGTATCAGACAGGTCAATTATATTTTTCCATCCTGGAGATGTGGCCTTTGGTGGAAGCTGTTCCATGAGCCCAGCTGTATCCTCCCCTCTGATCATCAGAGCTATATGCTCTAGTATATATAGCTTTGTGGGCTTCCTGCCTCCTTCAGCTGTGCAGGTGCTGACTACTGTGCGTGCACTGGTATTTAGGGCTGGACCCTACCCCACTGGCTATGAGACCTTGCCTTGTGTGATAGCTATGAGCCTGCTGAGTCGGGGAAGGCAGATGCACACATGGCTGGCTATATGGGCCAAGAGATCATGGGCCCAAAGTGCTGGTATTGGTTGGTCTGCTGGTAGTCTGGGCTGGGTCCCTGCAAAGCTATATGTGTGGGTCCTGGAGGATGGAGAGGTTGGTCTGGCCAGCTGGTGGGTGGATAAGCCTCTGATGCTAATATATTGGCTGGAGGGAGGTTTCCAAATGGTGTTTGACAATGTCATTATCTCTACAATAGAAAGAGCTCCCAAAATGAGTCTCACCAATGTCTCCATCCCCAGGGAGATTCCAGATTGCCTCTTGCCTCTCTGACAGCTTCTCCAAGATCAGCAAGTGGGTCTAACCCAGGCTTCTTTCAAACTCTGAACTTGGAGATAGAACATGTGAGATTTTGTTCACATTCCTTAACATCAGAGTTTTCATTTCCCGTAGTACTCCAGCCATCCTGAATGTAAGCTCTGTTGGTTTTCTAAGCCAGATACTCTTGGGGCACATCTTCCCAGTGCAAGACCGCTAGGATGGGGAGGCCGCTGTGGGGCTCTGACATCTCACTCCTTGGGGAGGACCTCTGCAATTGTGGCATTCCTCCCATTTGTGTGTCCCCAGCCTGGGTTGTGAGTCCTGATTGTGCTGTGTCTCCACCTCTCCTATCCATCTCTTTCCTTCTTCATGTTTTTAGATGTGGAAAATCTCTAGTAGTGGTTTGCAGTCGTTCTCATAGATAGTTGCTCTGAAAATTGTAATTTTGGTGTGTCAGTGGCAGGAGGTAAGTTCAGGGTCTTCCTACCCAGCTGTCTTGGCTATACCACATTTCATAAAATTTAAAATTGAGCTACCTCACAGTATGACTTATGACCTTCCGAAAATCACAGTCGAATCTTTGTATATTTCTCACAAATGTCTTTTAACAAATTCTACAGTAGAGCAGGGCTTCTCTGCTGGCTCAGTAGTAAACAGTCCTCCTACCAATGCAGGAGACACGGGTTCAATCCCTGGGTCAGAAAGTTCCCCTGCAGGAAGAAATGGAAACCCACTCCAGCATTCCTGCCTGGAAAATCCCATAGACAGAGGAGCCTGGTGGGCTACAGTCCATGGGGTCACAGAGTCGAACACAATCGAGTACACATGCATGCATACACAATAGAGCAGGTGGCATTAAACATTCTGCAGCATAAAAGGAACATTTCCTCACCTAGCCCTGCAGATTTCTTATTCTTATAAATAGTCATTCTGGGGATTTCAATCAGATGAGCTACCATCTTTCAAACTGGTTTGAAAGCTTAAGATACACTATTTTATAAGGCACAAGAAACCAATTTATTTTCTCTCTCTCTCGCTGACCGTAAGTTTGCTTTCTAGTGGTTCTTTGATTAAGAATGATAACTCCAATCTCTCATATCTGAAGACACACAGGATTTGGTCAAAAGAAACAACTAACACCTCCACTGTTTCTGACAGCATCACATGGAAGCTTCAGGATGTTTATGATAATTTACAAGCTTTGTAGTGATTGTGGATCTAAGATCTGGTATTAGTTTGGCTCTCTGCAGAAGTAGTGGCTGTAAATGGATTCTACCTTCACTATATTGTGTGAAAAGTATAGCTCCAATCCAGTTGCTTCATTAATATCCTAGATCACAGATGACATAACAGTGTTCTGCTGGAAATGAGCATAGGATTTTTGTTTCTAAGCAAATATTACCATTAGAGATTTACAGGGTATGAAGACAGCATTAAGAAAGCTATCCTAGATATTTTCGCAAGTGCCTAGGCAAGTAGATTAAGTTTTGTCCTTTGTCTCAGGTTGTTTCAGATTGTTCTTTGTCTCTTCACAGGTTGCCTGTTGTCTCAGACAAATGAATGAGAGGCATATTTGCATTTTCCAGATTAAAACTCAAGTCAGTAATAGCTTTGGCCAGTTACTGGCACAACATGTAGTCAGATATCGAGTTCAGTGGGCAAGCATGCCAGGTTAGTAACAGAAACATAAAGCCATGAGGTAAATTGTTTCCAAGACCTTGGAGGCTTCAGGGGAGGGAAGCATAAAGAATGACCAGGGTCAGTAACAGCATTCCACAGGGAGTATCAAAAGTCATTTCAAAAGACTATAGGAATACAAAGTCCAGACTGCATTGCTGTGTCAGATGCTAGAGAATATAGCTGGATACCAAAGATAAGAGTCAAGGTCAGTTGGGGAAGATAAGATAGATTTTACCAAATGATTTTCTTGCTGTCTCTTCTAGATTTCCTTTGGCTTGTTGTCAGTGATAAAGCTCTTGTTCTGGATGATGTCTTAAAGACACCAAATAATTCTCCAACCCTGCTTTAACATCTCACCACAAGGCACAGAGAATAAAACATAGAGTATGGATTTAAGCAGTTATCATTTTTAAGTTTTATTTTTAAAACTGGCTCTCCACTTTGCATGAGGCTGGTGGACAATTTTTTAATGCAAAGCTCTGGGGAAGATAGACTCCAGATAAAATTCTACTTTGCCTTAGCTGTTATGGAAACTAGTTTATATAGAAATCCCATCAAATGGCTGAAAGGTTTTACTATTACTATCATATTCAAATGTGAAAAGTCAGAGGGATTAGATGGGAATATCATTAGAGTAAGAGTCACATGACTGGGATTCTAATCTCAGCTATATAAAAGTGTAAACTTAGGCAAACATTTAATCTTTTATATTAAAATTTTTTTTGGAGTATAGATGATTGACAATATTGAGTTAGTTTCAGGTATACAGCAGTGAATCTGCTATACATATATATCCACTCTTTTTTTTTAACGGATAATTTTCTTGATGCTATCTTCATACCTTGCAAATCTCTAGTGATAATATTTGCTTAGAAATAAAGCTGAATGCTCTCAAAGTCCCAATCATATTTTTTATCAAAAAATAGGCCATTACAGAGTATTGATTAGAGTTCCCTGTACTACACAACAGGTTCTTATTAGTTATCTATTTTATATAGAGTAGTGTGTATATGTCAGTCCCAACCATTTAACTGTTTTAGACTTTAGCTTCCTCATTTACTGAAAAATGCTAATCATTCATTCATTGCCTAGTAGACTTTTAGTGAGATGAAACTGTGATAATGCACATAAATAACTTCTTGTCTTTCAAAATCATTGTAATAGGTGGTAACTTTAAGTTGTTAAGAACCATAAAAAGTTAAGACTGACATTTATATTATCATTTTATAAATACTCTTACAGCATCTTTTCATAAATAAGGACCCCATAGTTCTACTTGGATGAATGATTAAGCAGATTCCCCTGCCCTCTGGTAACTTACTTTCATGTAGGGAAGAGAATCATATGTAATGATATTTCCTGCTTGCCTCCCAAGCATCCACTTCTCCATCTCCCTCCTGCATGATTCTGGATTTTCAGTCTGAATGGTTCTGAGATTACTGCCTCTGCTAGTTATTATTATTGGCTTAGATCCATTGAAGGATTGGTTTTGTTGTTGTTTAGTTGCTCGGCTGTGTCTGACTCTTTGCCATCCTGTGGACTGTGGGATTTGGTAACCAAATTGAGGCTTATCTAAGCAAAGTGAATCTCAGACATTTTGCTTGAAATGTTGGAATGTAGACCCTTCCTTGCTAGGCTTACACTCAAAAGATGAGAAGCCTGGTACAGCAGTCACCACAGAGACAGAGCCAAGAGCTACTTTGCAACCAGCCAAAGAGATGCAAATCCTAGAGACGGAACCTAGTGACATCATTTAGGTTCATGATAAGACCCTTGCCATTCCCTCTCATTTTCCTAGAGATTTTGATACAAAAAGCCTGTAATCTGGGACCCCAAGGCATTTTTAAAAGTCTCTCAGAATTATCTCATTTGCATCTGGATTTGATTATTAAGGGATGGAACCAAGAGCACTCGTAGTTTTCACTACCGAATGAAAGGTTCCTTTTGGGCATGCAGTTCTAGAAATCAGATTTGTTCATAAATCTTTATTTCTTTGAAATTAATTTGTTCTTTTGACACACATACTTGCGCATGCACTTACAGTTCCTCTGTTCACTAGTTTTACTATTTACCTAGTAATGATTGCGTTTTTATGTGCTTAGTCACTCAGTTGTGTCCAGCTCTCTGCGACTCTTTGGACTGTAGCCCACCAGGCTCCTCTGTCCATGAGATTTTCAGGAAAGATTACTGGAGTGGCTTGCCATTTCCTCCTTCAGGGGATCTTCCCAACCTTGGGATCTAGTAGTGATTGCTTAGTGCTAAGTGTAACCATTGGTAGTGTCCTAACATGGGAGAAGGAAGGAGGAAGGGGTGTGTTCCTTACTGGTTTCTGATAGGTAGGTCTAGGTAACTTAGTGCATGGTATTGGAATGCTCCTGTTGGCACTGCGTGAGACTGACTGTAAACCACCATTATACATGAAAAAATGATGGGTACAAATGTAATGAACGAACTTCTCTATGAGGTAAGTGAGGCTTTCTGGGTAGAAAGAGGATGCAGTCACTTCCAGTTGAGGGAAGGGGGGCACATCTGGGAAGACTTTACAAAGGAAGAAGAATTTACAGTGACCTTGAAAAACAGACTTTGGATGGAGAAGGACAGTCATAAACATAGCAAATAGGTGGGGAAAAGCATGTTTGGGGGACAGTCCATAGGCTGGTTGGACAGTTTCAGTGTAGGGAATAGCCATGTTTATCTTCCCAGTGTAGAATGCTGTTAGACAATTCTATGCTTGTTCTTTCATGAAAACGAGGTTTGTAAAATGCTTTTTATACGCTGTTGACACCTCATCTGTTCACATGGGCAGCAGCCTTATATCTGAAGGCAGTGTGGCTGTAATGTAGCAACATTGGTGCCCTATTAAGTTTGTTGAAAAGGAGTTCTACCTGTCACGGATAGTTAGCCGCTTTGGCCCGCTTTTAAATCAACATTTAAAAAAGGAAACCAGGAAACCCAAGGGACAAAAAGTCCTTGCCACATTGTGTATCTTAGGGTTTTCCTTAAAAGAAGTGAAATAAATAAATAAATAAGTGTTGAAAACTTAGGAAGGTTAAAGGAGTGCAAAGTATTTGCTTTTTTGCATGCTGTTCTTGGACCCAGGCCATTTTCACAGTACCCAGCGGTGTTTTCGTGTTTTCCTTAATTTATTGGTGATTTCATTTCATGACCTTTAATCCAGGAAATGCCACACAAGAAACACACTGTGGAAACTTTCCTATCATAAATTTTAAACATATAAAAAGTGATCATCCCTGGGTACTCTAAGTATCCTGAAAATCTTGTTCTAATGCTGATCACAGAAAATCATGAGACATTCCAAAGGCATAGAAGAGAACATTTTCCCTCATTTGATCTGATTACACCTATTATAATGTTTCAGTTAAGACACATTTATAATATAATGCATTTGTCTTTAATGTAATATGACTTAATAGCTCCTTTAGCTATCTCAGGAACAAATGTTCATTCCATAGGACCAGCTAGGTTGTCCCAGGTTTCTTCCTCAAATGGAATTTTTTGCTTAGCACATTAAGTATAACACAGCTCTGATATTTTTGATACCTGGTACTGCTTTGATCTGCTTTTCTCCTGTCCTTTATGCCCCACCTAGCATTTCAACAGATGCTTGTTCCCATGTAGAGTCTCCTTTAATTTTGGCTTCTGGTGTCATGCTTCCTGGTTTCTCATCTAATCCGATCCTTTCTATGACTTAGCCTCACTCCCAGATTCCAAGTTGCCTGCTTTGGTCCCTACTGTGGCTCACCTGTTGAGTTAGGTCTCTCCTCTGCCCCTTTCTGTGGAACTCTCTGCTTCTGCTGCATTTTACAGATGACAGATCTGGCTGCCTCCTGATGGAATGTCAACTTTAATTTAGCCCTTTCAGATGGAGGAAGATCTAATGCCTCTGGCAAATGTTCTGGGAAATATTCATTTTTTCCTTTCATCTAGGTTTTATCAACATTAAAATTCATGAAGGACATTTTTAAAAAAATAAAACAAAATTTCTAGACATAATCTTCCCAGAGTATACCCACATGGAGGAAAGCAGACAACCTTGTACAATCTTAGGATCTTTGTTTCTTTATCACAAGATATAATTTGGAATTATAGTTGCCACATCATGAAAATGTATTATGCAGTAAAGTTAAACTGTACTATCACAAAACTTCATCTAGATATTCAAAAATAATTCTTGAATTATCAGGGATTTGTTTAGTTAGTTAAGATCCTCATTATCAATTTTGGGCACCAAGATGGTGATATAGATTTCCCTGATTTTGCTTCCCACTCAAGAAGAAAAACTAACATTTATTCAATGTTAGTGAATATGGAGGGTAGAGCTGAAGCACACCCATGAGCCTCAGAGACCAAGACAGGCTGCATTAAAAGATAAGAAAAATAGCTCCATGTCTGCTGTGTTGTCCTACCCCAGGACAGGCTAGCACAGGATCTGTGGAGAGATGTCTTCGGAGCCTCCATTTGCCCCAGGGGTGAAAGAGAATCCAAGGGGGGCAGCCAGATTCCCCCAGCACTGCAAGTTAATTTCTGGAAGTCCCTACGCTCACCATGGGAATTATAGGAAGATCTGAGAATCCAGTCTCTGGGAATCTGACTGTAATAGAAAAGTAGGGAGGGGCTTGCAGAAACCAGCAGAGGAATCTTGGCCAACCAAGTTTGTGCTGACAGTGCCATGTAGTCATCCCAACTAGTGGCTTTGCTTGTCTGCAGAACCAAGTCAGGAGTGTACTCCAATCAAGGAACATGACTGCGTGCAGATTTATCTGATTCAGACTCTCAAGAGAGGAGTTTTGCCCAGTTTTCCATGCCTAGACAAGATGCTGAGTCACTGCCCCACCCACTGTGACAGTGGAGAGTGCCATCTAGCCCTGTCTGACTGGAAGGGCTGGTGACAACTCCAGTGTGGCCCATTGGCACTTGAGTGGAGACAAGGGCAGACGGAGCTAATGGTTTGCAAGGCCAAGCCAGTGGTCCTGTTCAGCCAGGGAACTTGGGGTGTGGGTCAGCTTGAGACAGCAAATGGAGCTTTCCTGGTTCTAGAACTGCTGCTACTGCTGCACTCAGGCAGGAAATCTCATTTGTAGTTGTGGTCGTTGTTGAACACAGCCTTAAAGCTGTCCAACCAGGGAACCTAACCAGAGCACATGGGTAGATTTATAGGCCATTCAACAGCCCTACATACAGTGGCACTTATACAGCACAGCCTATGGCTTCTCCAGTCGGTAGAGCAACATCAGTGGACTCATCTGACCAGTGAATTCAGTGCATACTCAAGCATGATTTGGCCCCCTAGACAATGAGCTGCATAGACCTTGGGCCTTGGTCTGCTGTCTTGTCAAATCACAGAAGTGAAGTTGCTCAGTCCTGTCTGACTCTTTGTGATCCCATGGACTGTAGCCTACCAGGCTCCTCCGTTCATGGAATTTTCCAGGCAAGAGTACTGGAGTGGGTTGCCACTTCCTTCTCCAGGGGTTCTTCCCAACCCAGGAATCAAACCCAGGTCTCCTACATCGCAGGTAGATGCTTTACTGTCAGAGCCACCAGAGAAGCCCCAAAGCTGCTTCAGCTAATGGATACAGAACTCAATCCTGACTATCTTCATAAACCTGACTGGAGACTTCAGGCAGTATGGAAAACATATGAAGAGCTCGTACAACTCAATAGCAAAAATTTCTTAACTCCATTTTAAGAAATAGATAACCTAACCTAAATAGATATTACTTAAAGGAGATATAAAAAACACAAACAGGTACCTGAAAAGATGTTCAATATCACTAATCATTAGGAAAATACAAATTAAGATCACAATGAGGTATCATCCATTTCAAGCCTATTTAAAAATGGTCATCATCAAAAAGATGAGATAACAAATGCAGGCTTGGATGAGGAAAGAAGGAAACCTCCATGCACTGTTGGTGGGATTGTAAATTGGTACAGCCACTATGGAAAACAGTATGGAGGATCCTTAAAAAATTTTAATTAGAATTATCATATGATCCAGCAATTCTGTTTCTAAGAATGTATTCAAAGGTATTGAAAATTCTAACTTGAAAAGATATCTGTACATTACCCTCTATGTTCATAGCAGCATTATTTACAATATCCAAGGCATGAAAACAACTGAGGAATGCAAGGATGGATGAATGAATTTAAAAGTTGTGGGTATATATGTGCACATGCACACACTCACACACACACACACTCCTATAAAGGAATATTATTCAGCCATAAAAGATGAGGAAATCCTACCATTTCTGACAATGTAGATAGACCTTGAAGGCATTATGCTGAGTGAAATAAATCAGAGAAAGAAAAATACTGTATAATCTCAGTTATGTGTGGGATCTAAGAGAATGAAACAAACAAAAACATCAAACTTGTAGAAAAAAAGATCAGACTGGAGTTACCAGAGTTGGCGAGTAGGCCAAGGGAGAGTTAGAGGAAGGCGACTAAAGGGTACACACTTCCAGTTGTAAGATAAATAGCTTGAAGTATGTAATATATAACATGATGACTGTAGCTAACATAGCTGTGTAATATGTAGGAAATTTATGACAGTAATCCTAAGAAATCTCATCACAAGAACTTTTTTTTTCTTTTCTTTTTACTGTGTAGATATGAAAATATGAAAGTTAGCTGAACCTGTTGTAATCATTTCACAATATATGTAAATCAAGTGATCATGCTATACATCCTAAACTCATACAGTGATGTATGTTGATTACTTCTCCATAAAATGATGGTTTTATATGTATAAAAGATGCTCAACTCATATTGCAAGTATCTGTATTTTTATAAATGTAGGTGATTCTATGTGCAGTCCAGCACTACTCCTGAATGTGTTTTGAACCATCTAGGGACCTTGTTAAAATGTAGGCTCTGATTCAGGTCTCAGTTAGAGCCTGGTTAGAGACTAAGAGTCCATATTTTTAACAAGCTTCCAGGTGTTGTTAATGCTGCTGATACTTTGGTTAGTAAAGCTCTAGACAATGACTTCATCTGTATTTTTAGAATTGTACATAAACAGCTTCTAACACACAGTCTGTATATACTAATTGAAGGAAGGAGTGAAAGAAAAAAAATCAATCATTGACAATTCGGGGAAGTTAATGGCCTATTAATTTAAAAACATAGAGCACTAAAAAATGAATATAGACGTAGGTCATTGTTGAAAGTTCATTCAGTGTGAAAGTGTGTTCAACTTTTTAAAAGATGCTATGTCGTGATTCTGATATATTTAGCTAGAGTCAGCATGTAAGCATTGAGAACAACTGTGCTCAGTAATACAAGGATGACAAATGAATTAAACAGTCATGTCTGTAAAAGGGTTATTCTGTACTGCAGGTCACAAAAACTAACATTTTTTAAGAAATGATACATAATTTGGTTTTCATATCTATTGTTAGAATGATCCAGCTATTGTAGATGCTGTTATATTCACTTACTCAGTGTCGGACAGTTTTATCCTGAAGCTGGATGCTTATTGAGAAAGAAAAGGAAATATTTTTCTGTAGGGTAGAACCATTTAATGGTATAAAATAAACCATGTATTATTTTAAAAAATAATGATAATCATGACAGTAATAGTGAATCTAATACAAATAGTAAAAGCTAGCATTTAATGAGCACATAGAATATACTAAGAACTTAACAAAATTATTTTTTTTAGTACTTCTAACATTCCTGTGAGGTAGATACTATAATTTTCCTAGTTCATGTATGAGAAACCAAGACTCAGGAAGAGAAACTAACTTGTTCAATGTCACATGGTTTAGTATATGATAGACTCAGAATATGAAAACATGCAGTCTGGATTCTCTGGAGTTTATTCTCTTATCTCTGAACATATACTGCTGTAAGAAAGGCATAAACAAATATGGTGGAGATTCCAAGGAAAGGGGGCCATATTTGAGTGAAGGTATGGGCGTTCCAGGTGGTGCTAGTGGTAAAGAACCCGCTTGCCAATGCAGGAGACATAAGAGATGTGGGTGGCATCCCTGGGTCAGGAAGATCCTCTGGAGGAGGGCACGGCAATCCACTCCAGTATTCTTGCCTGGAAAATCTCATGGATAGAGGAGCCTGGTGGTCTACAGTCCATGGGTCACAGAGTCAGACATGACTGAGTGAGTAATACTTTCACATTAAACTTTCACATTAAACCTTGAAAGACAATGAGATTTCAGTAGGTGGAATAAGGTGGGATGACAATCTAGGGAAATGAAACAGCCTGAAAAAATGCTCTGAGACTAAAAAGACCATGACTTTGAAGTTTTAATCTTAAGTGAACAAGAAAATGATGGTACAACAATAATACTAACAGGAAATTAACAGGAAAATGAAGTTTTTTCAGTTTATTTACCAATAGATCACATCAATCATTACAGAATTGGAAGCAATATTCTTGAATTATAGGGAAAAAAAAAGCCAGGCTGAAAATACTGATTTGAAAATTGGTCACATATTTAAAAAGAAACTACTTGAATGAACACTTTGTCTTCAGAGTGGAAATAATTAGACAAGAGATGACAAAATGGCAGATGCTTTCATGTATCTCATAAGACAAAATGCTTACTTTTGAGGCAATTTTGGCCATTTAATATTTTAAATTTTACCCCCAATAAAATAGAATTACATTGAGGAGGATATATATAATTGTTAAAGTTTAGCAAAAAATTACTTCTTTGATGTATTTATGTATTCAAACCTAACTGGAATCATTCACTACTAGAAGGACATGCAATAATCAGATAAGATGAATGAGTGCTTTGGTTTTATTCTTAAATCCATGATGTATTAATAAACTTAACTGGAATGTAGATCAAGAAGGATGACATGCCTTGTTACACATTGTCAATATGAACCATGAGCCAGAATGGCAGGGTGGTTAAGAGCTCTGGTCTAGGTTCAGATCCAGATTTGCGAGATTATCAGGATCCTCCTCTAGAAAATGAGAGTGATAATAATAATAATAATAATAATAGTACCTACCTTTTAGAAATTTGGAGGAGAATAGTTAAAATAAGACATGTAAATTTACTGGAATGATATCTGACGTAAAATAATGGTATGATAATAATATTTGTTATCTAACAAGGATTATTTTCAATAAGAAATTAAGAAATGTTAGATATTATTATTACTGTCAATAACTCTTATGGCAGTATTATTTTTACAGGGACTATATCCTGTTAAATATTCATACATTATCTGAAAGAGATGGCCATGTCAATTGAATATGCTTTTTTTTTGTTTCCTATTCTCTTCAGTTTTAATCCATTTAATATTTTTAATACTGTAGTAGTATCAAAGTTGATATTTAAAGATGAGTACAAGGAAGGAAAGTATGACCAACCTAGATAGCATATTCAAAAGCAGAGACATTACTTTGCCAACAAAGGTCTGTCTACTCAAGGCTATGGTTTTTCCAGTAGTCATGTTTGGATGTGAGAGTTGGACTGTGAAGAAAGCTGAGCACCGAAGAATAAATTGATGCTTTTGAACTGTGGTGTTGGAGAAAACTCTTGAGAGTCCCTTGGACTGCAAGGAGATCCAACCAGTTCATCCTAAAGGAGACCAGTGCTGGGTGTTCATTGGAAGGACTGATGCTGAAGTTGAAACTCCATACTTCACATGGACACCTCATGTGAAGAGTTGACTCATTGGAAAAGACCCTGATGCTGGGAGGGATTGGGGGCAGGAGAAGGGGATGACAGAAGATAAGATGGCTAGATGGCATCACCGACTCGATGGATGTGAGTCTGAGTGAACTCTGGGAGATGGTGATGGACAGGGAGGCCTGGTGTGCTGCGATTCATGGGGTTGCAAAGAGTCAGACACGACTGAGCGACTGAACTGAACTGAACTAAAAGTTATAGCAGAGTAGACATTTCCCCCAGAGGTAGAGTGCATGTTCCCAGTTGAAGTAATAACAGACTTTTTTGGTGTTTTGAGTGACACAAGATGACATGAGGCCATGTGAATCATAAATTCAGTTCTGTTGTAAAAATTGTGACTATATTTTAAAAATTCTGAATAAATTGTTCTTCTCAAAATCTGTCCTATTCTAACTCTTGGAGAAAAATTGAGAGAAGTTGAGACACTTTTTGCACACTTTCTATTATTATGGTTCACAACTGACCTGTGTCTCAAGTTCCTGAAGCATGGTATGGATAACACTTTAAATCATCCAAACACTATTCTGTTGGTTAAATTTTATAATTGGCATTCTTATATTTTTCATAGAAATAACATCTATTTCCTAGAATTCAAGAACTCTTTTTTTACCATTATCTGTTTGGATTACTGTTCTTTTAGTTACTAATATTTCAAAATTCCTTTAATTTCATAAGTAACGGATTATTACTTCATGTAGAGAGAAAAGATCACTGAGACCAGTTTTTCTATTTTTTTTTTCCCCCACAAGAATCTATGTTACTCACAGAATTAGGGAGCCACTTATATCAGAAAAAAATTGTGTCCGTGATTAAAACATATTTTTTTTGCCTGTGAATGTAATCTAAAGAGTCAAATTTATATATGTATAGAGACAAATGCACTATTTGTTGTTACTGTTTAGTCACCCAGTCTGTCCAACTCTTTGTAACCCCATGGACTGCAACATGCCAGGCCTCTCTCTCCCTCATTATCTCCTGAAGTTTGCTCAAGTTCATGTCCATTGCATTGGTGATGCCATACAGCTGTCTCATCCTCTGATGCCCTCTTCTCCTTCTGCCCTCAATCTTTCTCAGCATCAGGGACTTTTCCAGTGAGTCAGCTGTTCACATCAGATGACCAAAATACTGGAGTTTCAGCTTAAGCATCAGGCCTTCCAACGAGTATTCAGGGTTGATTTCCCTTAAGGTTGTCTGGTTTGATCTCCTTGCTGTCCAAGAGACTCAGAGGATTTTTCTCCAGCACCCCAGTTTGAAGGCATTGATTTTGCAGTGCTCTGCCTTCTTTATGGTCCAGCTCTCATGATCATATATGACCACTAGGATGCCCATAGCCTTGACTGTATGGACCTTTGTCAGCAGAGTAATGTCTCTATTTTTCAACACACAGCCTAGGTTTGTCATCACTTTCCTGCCAAGAAGCAAATGTCTTCTGATTTCATGGCTGCAGTTACCATCCACAGTGATTTTAGAGCCCAAGAAGAGGAAATTTATCACTATTTCCACCTTTTCCTTCTCTATTTAGCATATAGTAATAGGGCCAGATGCCATGATCTTAGTTATTTTAATATTCAGTTTTAAGCCAGCTCTTTCACTCTCTTCCTTCACCCTCATCAAGGGGCTCTTTATTTCCTCTTCACTTTCTGTCATTAGAGTGGTATTATCTGCATAAATGAGGTTGTTGATGTTTCTCCTGCCTATCTTGATTCCTGCTTGTAACTGTCCAGCCCAACATTTCTCATGATGTGCTCAGCATATAAATTAAACAAACAGGGTGACAGCAGACAGCCCAGTCATACTCCTTTCTCCACCTTGAACCAATAAGTTGTTCCATATGGGATTCTAACTGTTACTTCTTGATCCTCATACAGGTTTCTCAGGAAACAGTTAAGATGGTCTGGTATTCCCATCTTTTTTAAGAACTTTCCACAGTTTATTATGATCCACACTGTCAAAGGCTTTGGCATAGTCATAAAACAGATATAGATTTTTTTTTTTCTGGAATTCCCTGTCTTTATGATCTAGCAAATGTTGGCAATTTGATCTTTGGTTCTACTTCCTTTTCTACACCCAGCTTGGACATCTGGAAGTTCTTGGTTTGCATAATGCTGAAGCCTAGCATGCAAGAATTTAAGCATGATCTTACTAGCATGGGAGGTGAGTGCAATTATCCAATGACTAGCACATTCTTTAGTATTACCCTTCTTGGGGACTGGGGTGAGGATTGACCTTTTCCAGTCCTGTGGCCACTGCTGGGTCTTTCAGATTTGCTGACATATTGAATGCAACACCTTGATGTCATCATCCTTTAGGGTTTTGAATAGCTCTACTGGAATTCCATAGCATCCACTAGCTTTATTAACAATGGTGCTTCCTAAGGTCCACTTGGCTTCACTTTCCAGAATGTCTGCCTCTGGGTGGCTGACCACACCACTGTAGTAATCTGGTCCACTTGGCCCTTTTTTTATACAGTTCTTCCATGTATCCTTTCCAGCTCTTCTTGATTGCTTCTACTAGGTCTCTACCATCTATGTGCTTTATCGTGCCCATCTTTGGAAAAAATGTTCCCTTGATATCGCCAGTATTCCTGAAGAGATCTCTAGCTTTTCCTATTCTATGGTTTTGTCTTTCCTAGTTTTATGCACTGTTCGTTGAAGAAAGCCTTCTTGTCTCTCCTTGCTCTTCTTTGGAAATCTGTGCTTACTTGGACATACCTTTCCCTTTCTTCCTTTTCATTTCTCTTCTTTCTTTAGCTATTTGTAAGACCTCCTCAGATAACTGCTTTGCCTTCTTGCTTTTCCTTTTCTTTGGGATAATTTTGTTTGCTGCCTTCTGTGCAGTATTACAGACTTTGCAGTATTACAGAATTTCCTTAATTCTTCAGGCACACTGTTTACAAGTTCTAATCCCTGAGTCTATTAATTACCTCCACCGAATATTCATAAGAAAGAAAGTGAAGTAGCTCAGTTGTGTCTGACTCTTTGCAACCCCATGGACTGTACCCTATGAGGCTCCTCCATCCATGGGATTTTCTAGGCAAGAGTACTGGAGTGGGTTGCCATTTCCTTCTCCAAGGGATTTTCCCAACCCAGGGATCGAACCCAGGTCTCCCGCATTGCAGACCGACGCTTTACTGTCTGAGCTATCAAGGAAGCCATAGGGGCTTTGATTTGCATCATACCTGGCTTGCCTAGTGGTTTTCCTCTGCTTTCTTGATTTAAGCCTGAATTTTGCTATGAGAAGCTGGTGATCTGTGCCACAGTAGCTCCAGATCTTATTTTTGCTGACTCTATACAGCTTCTCCATCTTGGGCTTCAAAGAATGTAATCAATTTGATTTCGGTATTGGCCATTTGGTGATATTCATGTGTAAATTCGTTTCTTGTGTTGTTGAAAAAGGGTATTTGCTATGACCAATGAATTCTCTTGGCAGAATTCAGTTAACCTTTGCCCTGCTTCATTTTGTTCTCCAAGGCTAAACCCGCCTGTTACTCCAGGTATCTCTTGACTTCCTACTTTTGCATTCCAATCCCCAATGATGAAAAGGACATCTTTTTTTGGTGTTAGTTCTAGGAGGTCTTCTGGTCTTCATAGAACTGATTAACTTCAGCTTCTTTGAGATCATTGGTAGGGGCATAGCCTTGGATTACTGTGATGTTGAATGGCCTGCCTTGGACGTGAACAGAGATCGTTCTGTCATTTTTGAGGTTGCACCCAAGTACTGCATTTGGTTTCTTTTATTGATTATGAGGGTTACTTCTTTTCTTCCATGGGATTCTTGCCCACAATAGGAGATATAATGGTCATCTGAATTAAATTTGCCCATTCCCATCCATTTAATTCACTGATTCCTAATGTACTATATTTGTTATTAATACATTTTCAGGTTTTAGTCCACCTATGTGGACATTATTTTTAAAATGCAATTGATATTTCTAAAAGTTTAATAGATTTACTGCAGCTTAAAAAATAAATTTGGTTAAATATTTGAGGGAAAATTAGATTATCCTGTTCATAGTTTCAAGACAATTATAGTAGAAACACCAAAAATTCAAATTCCCCAAGAGGTCAAGAATTAATACAAATGTATTAAAAGGCCTAATGTAAATCAATGGGGAGCATAGGGCATTGATGGCAGCTTGCATGCCATACCTAATACCATTATAGAAACACTTAAGTAACTAAGTAAGTGAAAGTCCCTCAGTCATGTCTGACTCTTTGTGACCCATAGACTATACAGTCCTTGGAGTTCTCTAGGCCGGAATACTGGAGTGGGTAGCTGTTCCCTTCTCCAAGGGAACATCCCAACCCAGGAATTGAACCAGGGGCTCCTGCATTGCAGGTGGATTCTTTATCAGCTGAGTTACCAGAGAAGCCCTTGGAGCCGAGCAAACCACCTGTGTTCTGGCTACATTTTTGTTCTCTGTCTTGTGATTTGCTGCCACTTATTTTAGGGGATTTGATTTATGCTAGTTTTAAATACCATTTCTTAGCTTCACTGATCCACATCTGTTTGCCTAAGTTCTAGTCTAGAACCGGAATAAAAATTTATATCATTAAGTTATATTAGATATTTCAAAGACAATGATCATTTGAATTAATTCAAGGAATATATGTTGGCTATAAATTATATGCAATTTATTAATATAATCTGCTGAGCATGACATAGAGGAATACAACTTGGGATAATTCAATAATAAGCTTCAGATTGGTGAGAAGAAAAGAGTTAATTTATTCTTTACTCTTCTTACTCACCTGAAAGGTTTAATCTGGTTACACATATACCTTTGTCACTTCTTTGATTTTCATGAGTGCAAATTATGTTCCTAATTTTAAAGATTATGTGGAGGAGAGCAATGAGAAGTAGTAGCAAAAATAAATAAATAAACAAACCACTTTCTTGCTAATGAGAAATTCTGGGTATATGAAAGACACAACGTGATGAGGGCTCTGATAGATCCACTGGTACCAAGGGGAGGAGGTAAGCGTCTAATGGATGGGGTGGCTGTGGGTTAATTATCTCTCTCTGCAGAGTGGAGAAGGGGAAATTCTAGGTGGAGGCAATACCAGATATAAAAGGCAGAAGATATCCAAAGCAGAGTTCAGTTATAAATTATATACCTATTTCCTGCTTCTAAAAATCATGGTCAAGAGCACAAGGCTGCAAAAAACTAAAATGAAATTGGCATTATCCTTAATAACTCTAACAACTTGTTTAATATGTATTCACTTATTTAAAAGAATTAAGTAAATCAGCCCCTGAACAGTGTATAATAAAAGAGCAGGTTCATGTAAACTTTCCTTTCTCAGTTATTTGCACTGAAGCCTTACATTGCCTTCAGCCTCATGCCTCAATTATTTTGCTTATATTTTTATTGCTGAGAAGCTTACCCAGTGCTTCTGACACCTGTGGCCAAGAAATATTTTATGATGCCTATGGCCAAGAGATATTTTATGAGTATTTTTGATGATGATAACCCATTGTAAGACAGCTTGAGGGAAGAACAAATTTATTAGATAAAAATTAAATGGTGCTTGAAATTCAGTACTCATTGACACCCGGTAAACACCAACTTGTTGTGGAAAATATGAGACTCCGCCACAGTATAGCATAGGGAGCACATTGATAGCAAGTAACCTTCCCCTCAGCCCACTACTTTACTACATATTAATTAATTTACATATTAATCACCTTACTCCTGTTGTCTTTTCAAATAACTCTCCCATTCCCATCACTCTACATCTTATCTGCAATATAAACAGAAGACTACTGTGTACTCTATAGGATATTGAAAAGGATAAAAGATAATACACATAAATCAGTACCATGAGCTCATAGACAGTAGAAGGATAAATATTGCTGTTACAGTGGGTAATGGTGTGAGCTGCATCGCCTAAACTTGAATTCTATCATTGGCTTCCTGGTTGATCTTTTGGTACCCAGAATCTGCAATCACGTTCTGCTTCTCATTTCTTAAATGTCTGAACTTAGAATGTCTTTCAGAGCATCTGTTTGATGCATGCTTCTTTTCACAATCAGACCAATAAGTGCAAGATTTTTTGAACTAATAGTAAGGCATTTTTAAGTCATTCTATACAGTGTTCAGTTAAAACAAATTGTTATATAGCTCTCCCTTTGAGCAAATTTTCTCTATGATTTCTACTCACTGATCTTAGATTTTTCTGCCCCAAAATAATAATTTAATTTTCATGTTTGGATTAAATTTAATTAAAACTGCTTTAAAAAATTACATATGATCAAAATTTTCTGATTTCCATTTGCCTAAAGAATAAGTTCAAAAATTCCCTACCTACCATTGAGAAACCTTTATGACTCAACCTCAACTTACTTGCTTTGCCTTGTCTCATATTAATATTTTAATATTTGTAATATAAACCCTTTCAGAATTTTCCACAGTTTGTTGTGATCCACACAGTCAAAGGCTTTGCCATAGTCAATAAAGCAGAANATGGACTGCAGCCTACGAGGCTCCTCCATCCATGGGATTTTCCAGGCAAGAGTACTGGAGTGGGTTGCCTTTGCCTTCTCCATTTAGCCAATAGAATATGGACAAAAGTGAGGCATACTGCCTCCAGGCTTGGCCTTAAATCCACCATGTACCTTCTGTGCTTCTTTTGTTCACCCTTGTCAGTGAGGCTAAAAGGGAAAGAGTCTAGGAAAATAAAGTTAGCATAGAGCTGTTCCCAAGAGCCAACTGGACAACTTCTGACTGTGATGGACAAGGAATAAACCTTTCTTGTTTAATCCACTGAGATTTGAAGGTTGTGTGTTTCAGTAGCAAGCAATAATACCTCAACCAACACACATATAGAAAGTGCTTGGTAAATATTGGCCATTATTACTGATAATATTTTATAGTTTATAAGAAGTTTGTAAGTAGCTGATTATCACAGAACCCTTGTGAATGGAGTATGGAGAATAGTGATTACTGCTCCGTTTTATAAATGAAGAATTTGAGATCAAAGCATGTTGGTAAATGGAGGAACCCACTAATCTCACATAAGCAAGGATGTCACATAAACAAGACCAGAAGCACTATATGCAACTCAAACCCCTCTTACCCTGCATGCCTCTGAATACCTGTTCTACTGGGCTACATAAAGCACTAGCTGCCCTGGTATCCATCCAGGCTAGAGGGTGATAGTAATCTTTGAGTCAGTGGCAGGATACAAAGAATTACTAATTCCTGACAAGGCTTGTGCAAGGGCAGGCAGACAGATGCTAGAGCCAGGTAAGCTGACATCATCACTCATTCAGAAGCCCTCATGCCACCACAGAAAGAACAAGATGTGACTTCTAATGCTGGTTCTGTCATCATCTTGCTGACGGACTCTGGGCAAGTCACTGTGATCTCAGGACCACAATTCTGAGTCAAACTATGTAGAGTAACATCATCAGGACAGAGGGAGTAGCCTTGCCCCAGAGGTCTGGGGCCCCCTGGTAACAGGTTGGGCAGAGAGTTCCCCACCTCCAGGAGACCTTTGGAATCCCCTCAGAGCTCCCTTGAGATTAGGCCGGCTCCACTCTTTACCCCAACCACACAAAGCTGCTCACTCTCCAAAACCCCAATCAAAAAGCACTTGTCACCAAAACAAGTGGCCTGCCATTCCAGCAAGGAGCAAGAGCTGGAAACAAATGGTGTTTTGTCTAAATAACTGTTTCCACAGCAGTTCCCTTTCCAGGAGGGATTTTTATTATTATTATTATGCTTGTTCACTAAATATTTCCAATACAGATAACAAATGCCTCCATCTGAGGAATCAGCTGCCCTCAGACTGCCAATTTCGGTAAATTACCACCTGTCAAGGGAGGGACCTGAGCACCAGAGACTACACTGTGAGACCCCAAGAGGGGACAGCCTTGCAAAAGATCACATATAGACCAGAGACAGGACCAAAATGAGGATACGGGTTATCTTGACCCTGAGAGCCGTGTCAAGCTGATAATTGTTCAGTTCAGTTCAGTCACTCAGTCGTGTCCAACTCTTTGCAAACCCATGAATCGCAGCACGCCAGGCCTCCCTGTCCATCACCAACTCCTGGAATTCACTCAGACTCACGTCCATCGAGTCAGTGATGCCATCCAGCCATCTCATCTTCTGTCGTCCCCTTCTCCTCNTTTTTTTGCTATTTCCATCACGTCTGCACACAATGTGGGATACCTAGGTTCAATCCATGGGTTGGGAAGATCCCTTAGAGTAGGGAAAAGCCACCCACTCCAGTATTCTGGCTTGGAGAATTCCATGGACTGGATAGACCATGGGGTCGCAAAGAGTCAGACAAGACTAAGTGACTTTCATTTTCACAAGCAAAAAGACCCGCCACATCTGTAGTCACTTCTCCTCTAAAATCTTACACTTGTCAAAGTCATCAATGAGGATTGAAATCAACTTCCAATTATTATTGTTGATATTTTAACCACTTTCCATGATTGTTGTTAATGGCATCTAGAATGGTGAATTTTTGGGGTGCAATTTTGAATTGACTTTGCCAAAATTCATCAGAGGAATCACAATCTATGGCAGCTATACAAAATGTATTTTCTTGAATAATATGACTTGAAATCATTCCTGACCCATGGGCTGCAGAATGGATATTTATTATCAGGCATGAAAACACCACGACCTTCATTGTACATCTCTATCAGTGCTCTTGAGTGACTAGGTGCTTTGACAATGACTAATATTTTGAAAGAAATCTTTTTTTCCTGAGCAGTAGATTTCAATAGTGGCCTTGAAATAGTTAGCTGTGTTGTGAGCATATACGCTATCATCCAGGCTTTGTTCCTCTGTTTATAGAGAATAGGCAAAGTGCATTTAGCCTGATTCTTAAGAGCCCTAGAATTTAGGGGATGGTAAATGAGTATTAGCTTCAATTTAAAGTCACCAGCTGCATTAACCCCTAACAAGAGAGTCAGCCTGTGCTTCGAGGCTTTGAAACCAAACATTGAGTTTTCCTCTCTACCTAGGAAAGTCTGAGATGGTATCTTCCTCCAATATAATATAAGGCTGTTTCATCTATATTGACAATCTGTTGTTATTTCCTGGATAATTTGCTACAGCTTCTATGTCATAGAAGTTCACCTTGTACTTTGATGCTATGGAGATGGCTTGTTTCTTAAGGAAAAACCAACCTCTACTATCTTCAAACTTTTCTTCTGCAGCTTTCTCACCTCCCTCAGCCCTCATAAAATTGAAGAGTTAGAGCCTGGCTCTGGGTTAGAGTTTGGCTTAGAGAAATTTTGTGACTGGTTTGATTTTCTTCTTTCCAGAACATTTTCCTCCATATTCACAAGTTTGCTTTTTGGCACAAGAGGTTAACTTTTATCCTATCTCAACTTTCGAGATGCCTTTCTTACTAAGCTTAATCATTTCTAGCTTTTGATTTACAAGTGAGAGATATGATTCTTCATTTTATTGAACTCTTAAAGGCCATTGTATGGTTATTAATTTGCCTAATTTCAATAATGTTGCATCTCAGAGAATAAGGAGGCCCAGGGAGAGGGAGAGAGGTGAAGGAGGAGTCTCTAGAGTAGTCAGAACACAACAATTATGCATGAAGTTCACCTTCTTACATAGATACAGTTAAAATAATAATTGGTGCAGGAAATGGCAACCCACTCCAGTATTCTTACTTGGAAAATCCCATGGACAGAGGAGCCTGGTGGGCTACAGTCTATGGGGGTCACAAAGAGTTGGACATGACTGAGTGACTGAGCACACAATTATAAGAATAACAGCAAAATTGCTGATCACAGATTATCATAACAGATTTAATAATAATGAAAAGATCTGAAATATTGTAATAATTGCCAAATGTGACACACGGACAAAAGGCAAGCAAATAATGGGGGAAAACTGGTTCTGATAGACTTGTTTAATACAGGGTTGCCATAAACCTTCAATTTATTTAAAAAAAATGCAGTATCTGTGAAGGAAAATAGAGCTCAGCACAATAAAATGAGGTATGTCTGTAATAAAGAAAAGAAAAGTGTAACACTGCACTGATTAAGATCCTGTATGAAACTCATTAAGTCAAAGAAAATGACAGTTAACTTTTCAGTATTTGAACAAATTCAATTAACATTCCTTTAATGTTGATTTCAAAATGCTCACAGAGTTATGTTTAGATAAATTTATAATTTATGTCTATTCATAGTACAGCAATAAATGCCTTTGGGGTGAATTAACTATCATACATGTTATAGCTAAGTAGTGAATGTTTCCTAATGGAAAACACAATGAAGAAAAATTAGCATTCACAAATTGTATTTCCTTCACTTTACATAAATAAGACTGCCATCATTTGCTCAGTTCAAAATGTCTTTGTCATTGGTAAGTGAAAAGATGTTTGTATTTACATAGTAATATATGAATTTCATAATGCTATTGTTTGACCTGGTTTTGTTTGCAGCTAAAATGTATACTAGTCTTTTCCCAGAGTCAACAAAGAGAATGGTATCCTCCTGTATTCTCAGAACACAAGGACTTTTCTTAAAAAAATTTTAAACTGTTCAGTTCAGTTCAGTTGCTCAGTCATGTCTGATTCTGAGACCCCATGAACTGTAGCACGCCAGGCTTCCTTGTCCATCACCAGCTCCCGGAGCTTGCTCAAAATCATGTCCATCGAGTTGGTGATGCCATCCAATCATCTCATCCTTGGTCATCTCCTTCTCCTCCTGCCTTCAATCTTTCCCAGCATCAGGATCTTTTCCAAAAAGACTGTTAGTCAATTGCTAAGGCTAGGCTGTGCTGCATGTTCTTAGTTGCTCAGTTGTGTCTGACTCTTTGAGACCCCAAAGACTATATCCTGCCAGGCTCCTCTGTGCATGGGATTCTCCAGGCAAGAAAACTGGAGTGGGTCGCTGTGCCCTTCTCCCGGGCATCTTCCCAACTCAGAGATCAAACCCAGGTCTCCTAGATTGCCGGTGGATTATTTACCATCTGCGTCACCAGGGAAGCCCAAGAATACTGCAACAGATAGCCTATCCCTTCTCCAGGGGAACCTTCCATCCCAGGAATTGAACTGGGCTCTCCTGAATTGCAGGCAGATTCTTTACCTGTTGAGCTACCCAGGAAGCCCCTCAAGATGAGACTCCTCCATCTGTGGAATTTTCCAGGCAAGAGTACTGGAGTGGGTTGCCATTTCCTTCTCCAAGGGTAGGCTGCTGCTGCTGCTGCTGCTGCTGCTACTAAGTCACTTCAGTCATGCCCAACTCTGTGCAACCCCATAGACAGCAGCCCACCAGGCTCCCCCATCCCTGAGATTCTCCAGGCAAGAATACTGGAGTGGGTTGCCATTTCCCTCTCTAATGCATGAAAGTAGAAAGTGAAAATTGAAAGGGAAGTCGCTCAGTCGTGTCCGACTCTTCGCAACTCCATGGGCTGCAGCCTACCAGGCTCCTCCATCCATGGGATTTTCCAGGTGAGAGTACTGGAGTGGGGTGCCATCGCCTTCTCCAAAGGGTAGGCTAGGAAGGACTAAATACTAATTATTATAGGACAAAAATAAGCTTGTAATTTGGAGCAGATTTCTTCTAACAGTCAGATGGGTAGCACTAAATCTGTTTTAAAGTTTATCTTACTTAGTTTTTTGGGTGTACATTTTGTTCCTAATATTATAGTAGAGACAAAGTTGAATATGAGTATGGAAGGCAATTTAAATATATTTTATACCACAAGTGAATATTTGCTTGATAATTGTTGTTAAGTCATAAAGTCATGTCCGACTCTTTGCAACCCCATGGACCGCAGCACACCAAGCCTCTATGTCCCTCACCATCTCCTGGAGTTTACCTAAGTTCACATCCATTAAATCAGTAATGCTGTCCAACCATCTCAGCCTCTGCTTCCCTCTTCTTTTTTTGCCTTTCCGACACCATGGGCTTTTCCAATGAGTCAGCTCTTCACATCAGGTAGCCAGCAGATTGGAGCTTCAGCTTCAGCATCAGTCCTTTCAATGAGTATTCATCATTGATTTCCATTAGGATCAACTGGTTTGATCTCCAACCAGGATTTACTGGTTTAATTCATAATTTAATCTCTCTAAGATTATATAAGTTTAAGTATCATTTTAAGCTCTCTACTACAGAATTTCAGGGAATCAGTTGTAAACTTGTTCAAACACATTGAAAAGAAAGTGAAAGTGAAGTCGCTCAGTCGTGTTCGACTCTGCAACCCCATGGACTATAGCCTACCAGGCTCCTCCCTCCATGGGATTCTTCAGGCAAGAGTACTGGAGTGGGTTGCCATTTCCTTCTCCAAACACATTAGTAACTATCAGTTTGCATTTGTGAAATTCATCGTGTTGTTTGAGACTTACTATTCAGAGTGTGCTCCACAGACCACCAAGGTTGGTGCCACTCAGAGCTTGCTAGAAACACATGATCTCAGGCTCCACCTTAGAGCTGCTCAATCAGAATCTGAATTTTAGCAAAATCTCCAGATGATCAGTGTTCATGTTAGGGTTTGTCATGGGCTGCTCTGGACCATAGGCGTTATCTTTTCATCAACAAAAAAGAGCACTCAGGTCTTCACTTACTTGGCAATCTTATTTTCATGAGACCTAGAACCACAAATTCAAAACCTTGTTAAAGCACATAATGTTTGTTGAACAAGGAAGTCTAATCAGTGAGTGAACCATTTCATTATAGTATACATTCTCAGTTCAGTTCAGTTCAGTCACTCAGTCGTGTCTGACTGTTTGTGGCCCCATGAATCGCAGCACGCCAGGCCTCCTGGTCCATCACTAACTTCCGGAGTTCACTCAGGCTCACGCCCATTGAGTCAGTGATGCCATCCAGCCATCTCATCCTCGGTTGTCCCCTTCTCCTCCTGCCCCCAATCCCTCCCAGTCAACTCTTCACATGAGTTGGCCGAAGTACTGGAGTTTCAGCTTTAGCATCATTCCTTCCAAAGAAATCCCAGGGTTGATCTCCTTCAGAATGGACTGGTTGGATCTCCTTGCAGTCCAAGGGACTCTCAAGAGTCTTCTCCAACACCACAGTTCAAAAGAATCAATTCTTCGGCTGTCAGCTTTCTTCACAGTCCAACTCTCACATCCATACATGACCACAGGAAAACCCATAGCCTTAACTGGATGGACCTTAGTTGGCAAAGTAATGTCTCTGCTTTTGAATATGCTATCTAGGTTGGTCATAACCTTCCTTCCAAGGAGTAAACATCTTTTAATTTCATGGCTGCAGTCACCATCTGCAGTGATTTTGGAGCCCAAAAAATAAAGTCTGCCACTGTTTCCACTGTTTCCCCATCTCTTTCCCATGAAGTGATGGGACCAGATGCCATGATCTTTGTTCTCTGAATGTTGAGCTTTAAGCCAACTTTTTCACTCTCCTCTTTCACTTTCATCAAGAGGCTTTTTGGTTCCTCTTCACTTTCTGCCATAAGGGTGGTGTCATCTACATATCTGAGGTTATTGATATTTCTGCTGGCAATCTTGATTCCAGCTTGTGTTTCTTCCAGTCCAGCATTTCTCATGATGTACTCTGCATATAAGTTAAATAAGCAAGGTGACAATATATAGCCTTGACGTACATTTGGAACCAGTCTGTTGTTCCGTGTATACATTCCTAGTTTACATTCTAGGACACTCTTATTCAGAAATGGTGACCAGTTGTTCCTGATGTAATCAAAATATATGTATGAACTTGAGTTTCATTAAAAAAATATTATATACATCATTAAAAATTTTAACCTGAAACATGAGTGTTTTCATCTAAGATAGCCACTCATTTTCCAAACTTCAGATATAAACTTAAGGCAGTATATTTGAATGGAGTTTGAGGTCATCATTTCTGTTAAAACTGAACCTATATTTCATTATTTGATACCTGATCTTATTTTCTTTAAAATGGAAATCAAACAAATCCTAAGGACACTTGCATAGCAATCTGAGTATAATATTTTAAATTTTTGCTTACTTTAAACCTATTTGCTGTCTCAAGTTGAGTAAATTATACTACTTATTTGGTGGCCTATTCTTATCATTTCTTTGCTTAAGGTCATGTTACCATTTGACTGACTGGCATGAATACCTTTTTTCTAATCTGTGTTCTTCTCCATCCTCATGTGTTTAATGTAATGACAGCCATTCTAATGTGTTTAATTGCATATGCTTTTTATTGGGTGTGCTAGAAAAATGTCTTATTTTGTATGCTGTATTATAAATGTAGTATAAATTACAATATATCTCATTTGTTTCTGCTTTCATTCATTCTCCAGTTTTTAACATCCATCTTTGTTGGTTTCTGTGCAATTTGTCTACTTATAATACTGAGTGATACTTTTCATTGTGAATTCATTATGTTTCTATATTCAATTCTCCAGTGATGGACACTCACCTACAAATAATGCTGATATACTGTGATATATGTACAAAAATTGCATATGTCTCTTTTTGGATTGGTGTGTGTTTCTTCTCATAGATACACAGGAGAGAAGTTTTTGGTCCACAGCACATGCCATATTTCTTCTCAGAATTTATGTACCTGTCTATAGTTCCACCAACAGTATGTAAGAATTTCTATATTTGCACATCCTCACCAACACTGCTTTTCTTAGTGTCACATCTAATAGCTGTAAAAAGATATTTAATTTTTATTTTTAAAAATATATTAAATTTTGAAATGATTTTAGATTTATATAAAAGTTGCAAAGTTAGTGCAGAAAATTCTTTTGTACCCTTCATCTAGCTTCCTTTAATATTAAACCAGAAATAATACATTTATCCAAACTAACGGTCTAATATTGGCATAAAAGTATTAGGTAAACTTTTTACTTTGTTTACAGCTCACATTTTTCCACTTAAGCCCTCTGTTCCAGGACTCACTCCAGAATGTTACATTGCATTTAATTATTGTGCTCCCATTCCTCTCTTGGGTGTATATCTGAAAGAATCAAAAACATTAATTCAAACACATGCATGCACCCCCAATGTTCATAGCAGCTTTACTTACAGTTGCTAAGATATGGAAGCAACTCAAGTGTCCATCAACAGAGGAATAGATAAAGAAGATGTGGTGTATATCTATATATCTGTAAACATATAGATATGCGTACATATAGTGGGATATTACTAAACCATAAAAAGGATGCCATTTTGCTATTTGTAGCAACATGGGTCGACTTGGAGGGCATTGTGCAAAGTGAAATTAGTCAGACAGAGAGAGACAAATACTGGGTGATAACACTTATGTAAACTAGTGAATAAAACAAAAAGGAAACAAGCTCAAAGAGCAAACTAGTGGTTGCCAGTGGGAAAAAGCAATATAGGGATAGAGGGGGGAAAAGGGTTACTATGAGATTGTATTAAATCGTTTATGTAAAACTTTTGAAATACTGTAAAGCACTATAAAATTAAAAGAATCTTTCATTCAATAAATATATATGTATATAAAATATATGCTCTTTTGGACCCTTTCTATCCATGACACTTCTCTAGTCTTACCTTTTTTGTATGAACTTGAGACTTTTGAAAATCACTGGCTTGTTATTTTGTACAATATCCTTCATTTGGGCTTGTCTGTCTGATATTTTCTCCTGATTAGACTTGGCTTGGGTGTTTAGAAAGAGTGCAAAGAGATGATGTTCCCTTCATGTCATGCTGTATCAAGAAAGCCAAGATATTGATGTAATTTATCATCAATAATTACATCAAGTGGATCCCATTGTTTTAAATTGCATTTCTTCTTTTACTAGTAAGTTTGAGTGAGTATTATCTTCATAAACTTAAAAATCTTTTATGTTGCCTCTTCTGTATGTTTCCTATTTACATGTTTTTTGCCCATATTTATATTCCTTTTTGGATCCTATATTTTTTTGGTTGATTCACACACATTTTTGTTGTCTTAGAGATACTAGTCCTTTGTTGGTTTTAGACATAGCCAGATTTTTTTTTTCTGTTTCAGATTTATTTTCAATCGGCCTGTATATTCATGGAAATCTTCATTGGCCAGACATCCTTACTTTCTTTGCAATCACTTTCTTTTATTTTTTTCTTATAGTGCAAGATTTTGAGGTTTTAAGAACTCCTTTTCTGCCCTTAGATCTCTATTTTTTTCAATTACATATATAGTTTTATCTTTTAAGCATTCATTCCATCTGCAGTCCACATTGCTTGCTGTGTTGAGTAAAAATAGTTTTTTCTTTCTCACATTGTGAATTAGTTTCCAAGCTTTATTTTCTAAGCAACTTGTCTTTTTCAATTAATTTGTGTTGCTACCTTTGTTGTAAATTAGGAATCTTCTCTGAGTTGTCTATGTTGTACCACTGAGCCATTGTTCTTTTGCTCTGGCAATATCACAGTAGTATATTTTTTTCACTTTGATCTGTCTTTGTAGTATGCATGGCTTAATACTCAGTAGGGCAAATCCTAAATTTTAATGCTTTTTTGAAAGCTGACATCTATTAATCATCCCTTATTATTTCATATATATGTATGTACACACATTTCATATATATGTGTATGTAAACTATATAGTATACAGAAAATTTATGTTAATTTTCTCAACTATTCAAATAGAATTGGCATTGGCATTGTACTGACTTTATAAGTTAATTTAAGGGGAGAACTGATGACAATGTGTCTATTCAGAAAATCCCTTTTACCCTTATTTCCCTGTCTAAAGTTTTAGTCATGGAAGTTTTTTAGACTCCTGGCTAAGAAAATTTTTCATAATTTTGTGCCTATTGTAAAAAATGTTTAAAAATATTTTCCTAATTTATTATTGCTAGTAGAGAGAAAAATGCTATCAGTTTTCATAAATTGATTTAGTAAATGATTAATTCACTTCCTGTGTTTTGCAGCTATCTTTTCTCAACTTCGTAAGTTAATACAGTTAGTATTTATGAGTGTCTGCTTTGTGCAAGCGCTCTTCTAGCCACTTGCAGTAGATCAGATAACAGGATACTCCCATGGAGACTATATTCTTTCTACCTCATAGAGATAGATAGACAAGCAATAAAAACTAATACCTAAATTATGTACTATACTAGAAGTGGAATGTGCTAGTGAAAAGAAAATCAGGACAGAGGGCATCAGGAATGTGGGGAAGCATTTGCAATTTTACTAGAGTTCAGGGTAGACCTGTTTGAGGAAATGACATTGAACACAGATTTAAGGGGAGTGAATCTGTTATACAGAGAAGGAGCCTTTCAGCAGGAAGATCAGACAGTGCAAAGGCTCTGGCAGCTATGCTAGGATGAAGTCCAAAGGCAAAAGAGAAGAGACAGGGATACCACTGAGGAGGCTATGCCCAAGCCAGTCAAAAATTCTGGCTTTGACCAAGCTGATACCAGTGGAGATGGTAAGAAACAACTGGATTTTAGATATCTTTTGAAATTTTGACAGTTTTTTTTTTTTTCCCTAAAGCAGGAAGCTTGTATTAAGTACTTCTGAAGTCTTAAGCTGATTTATTTTTAGATATCTCTTTTCACATTCTCATTCCATAAGCATGAATATATTTTAATTAACTAGATTATTAAAATAACAAGCATCACAGTATGAAACTAGCTTTGGAACAAATCCAACTGATGTAAGTTTGTATATGACTCAAGACAAATACATATCAGCATAATGCAAAGTTACCTTCTAGTGAAAGTATGAATGTGCCCTGGGCCACAGCCAGAATTTTACATAAGAAATAGAGAACATTGCTTAACCTAACAAGTAAGCTAAGTGGGGGTCAATTTAGACAGTTTTTCATTCTCTGTTGGTCTGTGTATTATGGGTGTATGTATGTCTGTGTATATATACATGTACACTCTACCTAATTCCAGGAAGAATTTAGTACAGCTTTATAAACATAGAAAGCATAGTAAGGTGAAAATATAATTTGAAGTAAGTAGATGAGGAAAGCAGACATAAAGAGGAAATGAAATCAGGAGAAATAACATAAACATAAGCAAGAAGAGTGGTTTTGTTTGTTTTAGAACAGGTGAGTTATAAATCTTGTTCCAGTTTTTAAGTTTTTAAACCATCAAAATTCTTTAGGCTGGTCTCATACAGAAATAATAAACTATGTTTTTGAGTTATTTGACTCTGATGTTTTTCTTTATTTTTTTTCATTGAGAAACATCTTAAATATATGCCATAGGATTTGGATGAGAGTTGATATAAAATATGAGGGCTTCCCAGGTGGTGCTAGTGGTAAAGAAACTGCCTGTCAATGCAGGAGACATAACAGGAACAGACTTGGGATCAATCCCTGGATCAGGAAGATCCCCTGGAGGAGGGCATGGCAACCCACTCCGTTATTCTTGCCTGGAGAACCCCATGGACAGAGGAGGCTGGTGGGCTACATTCCAGAGGGTCACAAAGAGTCAAACACGACTAAAGTAACTTAGCACACACACATAAAATATGAAGATATTTATATATCTATGTATATAGATAGAGATATGTGCTATGAATTATGTCATTCATTAAATTATGTAGTACTCTCTGTAAAAATACTCGGCATAGTTCCCTTCAAGTGCATGTTTTTGTCTTTCTGTGCTGAACTGCAGTGCTTACTTTCAAAGAGCAGCGAGTACTCTGCAGCTTCTTTTCTCTTTGCTTTGACTTCTGGAAAGCTTAGGGATTATCGGTGGAGATTTTCCTAATTTGTTTTTCCTGGCATGAAAATCTCCTTCATCTCAGGCCCTCATATTATTTGGATCTTTTAGTGTTTCAAATAATTTTTTGTTTTATTTGTGATAGAGCCACTTTAAATTCTTTTTGGAAGCAGTGTGTGTTGAATTGACTAATTTATAAATCCTTTCCTTATAATAGCTTCCCTGGTGATTCAAATGGTAAAAGCGCCTGCTTGCAATGCGGGACACCCGGGTTCAGTCCCTGGGTTGGGAAGATCTCCTGGAGAAAGAAATGGCAACCCACTCCAGTACTCCTGCCTGGAAAATTCCATGGATGGAGGAGCCCCATAGGCTACAGTCTATGGAGTCACAAAGAGTCAGACACGACTAAGCAACTTCACTTTGCACTTTCACTTTTCCTCATAATAAATAGAAATCAATCTTCAGCAAAATAACATTAAATATTTTTTAAGATTGAAAGAGGCAAGACTAACATAGACCTTGGGAATGGGGACTGGAAAAGGGATCAGACTCTCCTTCTTACTGTGACTGTCTTTCTGTGCTTCCTTAGTTCCCACGCTGGGTGGAAGAGGTTCATCCTAGTTCCTCAGGCCTAGAGCTCATCAGGCCTAGATCAAATTACCTGAGAGAACTGGCCTCAGCCTGCCTTCTTTTGCTCTGTCTCCTGCTCCCTTTCTTTCTTTACCCCTCTCTCTGAAAGATGCCAGACAGACCCAACTTTGGTCAGGAGACCACTTGGAACCTGTGAACTCTGCTTAGTGAATGAAATGATCTGACTGCTGGTCCTTCCACTGGTCCATGAGATGTTCACACTGTCAGGCTTTCTCTACAGATGAACAGAAAATTCCATGGTTTAAAGGCAGAATACAAAAACCAAAACTGAAAAAAAAGATAAATAAAGCTAAAAATACACAAATAAAAACACTAATGCTTTTGCTTCTGATACAACTGTTAATACTGCAAATTGAGAGTATTTCTAATTTAACATGCCTAAATGCTTACAGACTTACATGATTTGAAGATCCCTATATACACATTTATATACATACATACACACATATGCATATATATATATATATATATATATACACATAAATATAAATACAAGGCTTCCCTCATGGCTCAGTTGGTAAAAAAAAAATTTGCCTGCAGTGTGGGAGACCTGGGTTCTATCCCTGGGTTGGGAAGATCCCCTGGAGGAGGGCATGGCCACCCACTCCAGTATTCCTGCCTGGAGAATCCCCATGGGCAGAGGAGCCTGGTGAGCTGCAGTCCTTTGGGTATCAAAGAATCAGACATGACTAAGCAACCAAGCACACAGCATACATAAATACAAAAATTTGCATTCTTTTTGAAAGCTACAAAAAATAAGAATTTAGTAAAGAAATATTTATGAAGCACCTACTGTGTTCCAGACAGTGTCTAAGCTACTAGACTCTGGGTATACAATGTCAAATAAAACAGGTAATGCTGTTTGTGACTGTTGAGTAGGAAATATCTTCCTATCTATCTGTATATTTATCTGTATATAATACCTGTATATTTATATTTATAAATATCTTCCTATCTATCTGTTTATGTAGAAAAACAGACAGGTGACTTAACATCTCTTAAACAAAAGAGTTTAAGGTGACATATATGTTCGTGATGGAGCAGGAAATGGCAACCCACTCCAGTGTTCTTGCCTGGAGAATCCCATGGAAAGGTGAGCCTGGCAGACTACAGTCCATGGGGTCATGACTGAGTGAGTAAGCACATGTATTTGTGTACATTCTGCACTTTTGCATGTTGTATTCATGCACACATTCTTGTTTGCTCTGGTGTCCTCTGTGAAAGTAGGTCACTCAAAGCTATTGAAGAACTAATGGACCCTCTTTTTACTTTCAAAATTCCTGAGGTTTATAGAAAGTGCACAGTTGCAAGATTATTTCTCAATTTGTGTATTATAAAGATATACTCATTGATATACATGAATTAACACAAACGGAGACAGTGTTTAAGTTGAATTTATGTTCATTAGTGGAAAAGCAATGTGGTCACAGTCCTGAGGCCCGCTGGGCCCCTGAGACAGCCCAGATGCTCGGTCATGCTTCAAAGGCTGCTGCCCCTCTGAGGTCAAGGCTTTGGCCTCCTGCACAGGCGCCAGAGCCACAGAGAGACAGCCCAGACTGCAGTCTGCTTTGGGGAGCAAGAGCCTAGAATTTCCCTATAGGAGCAACCAGCAGGGATTTCATAAAAAGGAGGGACCATTAAGTGTGGATTTACAAAGGTCTGCTCAGGGACAAATCAAAGAGGGACACTAACATCTTTGGCTTCAGTCCTGGCTTTAACTGTAATAAGAAAGATGCTCAATATGCTCAGTGATACTTTAAAGTTTTATTCTTGGAGATGATATTGCACTGCACTGATAAAAATATATGTGTGTGTATATATATATATTATTTTTTTCTTTTCAAGACAAAGATACCATGATAATATTGACTTTACATTTGAATTTTAAGAGGATGGAGAGGCAGGCGAGAGGGAGGCTCAAGAGGGAGGGGACATAGATGTCCCTGTGGCTGATTCATGTTGATGTTTGACAGAAACCAATGCAGTACAGTAAAGCATTTATCCGTCAACTAAAAATAAATAAATTAAAAAAATAGACTCGAAAATTTTATCATTTTAAGTATGTAATATCTATTATTAATGAAGGGGAATTAGTATGGGGAATGATAAGTGTATGTCCCCCTTCACACTAGATAGCATAGTTCAGTTTTAATACAATTGATTTATTGAGACACAAGCTCCTATTGAAAAGTGATTTTTACCCTTCTCTATGAAAATTGTGGTATTTCACAAATATAGTTTCTCCCTTTGAAATTTCTGCCCAAGCATTCTAAGTATTCTACATATGCAATAAAAGCTAATGGACACACACACACACATACGCACACACACGTGCTTACACACACAAAGGGAGGAAGATAGATATACATCAGGTTGATTAAATTGGTGGCAAATTTGGTATCAAACTAGATTCATTTGGTTCATTATTTACTTTGTCTGATACGTGTTGTGGCTTACTTGAATGAATTTTCTACTCAAGTGGGTTAACGGCACTAATTTCGATAGCCCTTTTAGGTTTCTTAAGTGACACTCCCTTGCCTGTGAGATGGTGAGGTCTTGCCACATGGGTAGGCTCTGAATTCTACCCTGTCGTCAGAAGACTACCTCTCTTTCCTGCATATTGTTGAGTTACCCTTTATTACTGGTCAATATAAAGTTTTGGAACTTAACAAAGCACTTCTGAAAAGAAGATGTATAACAGAATCATATCTAATTTGCTTAGGAAGTAATGTATTTTCTAAGAGTAAAACTTCTTATCAGATAGCATTACTTGTTTATTTGTTGGGAATGACATTTAATTCAGATCACTTTCCATGTGGCAGGGAATGTGAAACTAAGTAATGGAGATTTTTCCAAGCAGGATGTGGTGTGATGCTTTGGATAGTGGGCACACTGACAATAGTTAATAAAGTAAAAACTGCTGGGCAAGAAGAATTTAGAAGGGAAGGGGCCTTTTGAGAGGAAGGCTGAAGTTGTAACTCTACACCACCAGCAATAATGGGTGGACTAAATATCTAAGTCAACCAGAATCTAGTCCCATGGGAAGCAGTGAAAGGAACAGGTAGGAATTCAGAGGTTTCTCTAAGCCAAAAATGTCATTTGCTGTCAAAGTCAATTTAATTCAAGCAGGAAAACAGTCCATCTGGTATTATGATTTATTTTGAAATTAAAGGAAGATTGTCTTTTCTCTTGTTACTCCCCACATAGTAAGTAGGCCCTTAACACTCCTTTTGAAAATCCTAGTAAACACACAGTAAAGCTTGAAAGAATTCATAATTCGTTTGTAGTATCTCTCTATTTTTTCCCTTGTGAGTGAAACAATAATATTCCTGGAAGATGGGGGAAAAAAGTGGTGAATTTTATCAGTATAAGAAACTTCCTACAGCAGAGATTTTGTAATCTCAAATGCAATGGTTTGTTATGATTTGATTCTTCCAGTCACATATTCCATTATTGTCTGTTCATAAGTAATCTTGAACTCCTTCCTCCAGAAAGAAACTACTTTCAATAGACATTTTATTGAGCTTATCGTGTAAGCAAAATCTTTAGGCCGGGTTCTAATAAGAAGCACCAAACAAGTCTTGTGCCCACAACTTGCTGTCGTGTTTGTTAGCAATTAATGTTAAATGAGGTGTTGGGGATATCTTGATGTGATCTGATTCCATTATGCACATGAGTGGTAACAAAGACACTACGTTTACTATGATATAGTGAGTAACAGAAGATAGAAGCCCAAAACAATTGCTTGCATGACATTTCAAGTGAAGAAATAAGGAACTGAGATGGATGGTAGATGAGTAATTACTGCAACAGTCTCCATAAGCCATAGTGAAATAAGTTCAGTTGATTTAGGAAAGTCTTAAGTCCATCACATGAGTAGCAGTTCTTAGGAGTTTTTTTTCATCAATTTCCCTTTTTCCCCACTTTCCACTAACCCCATTCAAGGTATACATGGAGCTACCTATTCCTACTTGATTTCATTTTGACCTTCCATTAATATCTGGGAAAGGTGAAGATTCATTGAAAAGATGAGAATTGTTCCTAGCCCCGCTACAGGAGTGTAGCATCCTTGCTTTCCTGAGCTTCTCCTGTCAGTCTCCTACCCTGCTGCCACCTGAAACTAAATAAAGAAGGGACCCTTCAGACCATCCTCCTTTCAGTCTTGAGCCCTACAGTGTCCCAAATAGTGTTCCATGATTCAGATTCATATTTATATCTCCCTTGCTCTAGGATCAGAAGCAAATAAATGGCTTAGGTACCAGGGAAAAAAGACTCTGAAGCCCTTACTTCTAAACTTCAGATCTGGCCAAGGATCTGAACTGGAGGAGATGGAGGTATAAAGACAGGATTTCCCAAGAAGAGCAATCTGAGTTAGAAAAGGATAACTAGACAGAGAAGGCAAGTAGGTTTTCCAAATCCAAGGTCTTAAGTGGAGAAAGAACTAGAGACAGTGATGGATCTATTTGTGTATGTACCATCCTATCTATGGATGAAGAAATCTGTTTCTCAGTGATTTGATGTATAATAATAAGGCATGGAAGAAAATAATTATTAATGTTTTCTGAGACAATAGTTATGATATCTTTCAAATGTACATCATCCCCACCCACTTAGATCTAGCGTTTCTGACATCTGCTAGTGAGTTCTTCTGAGCTCACCAGGGCCTTGGTTTCCTCTTCCTTCCTAAGCATTTTGAGATCTCTTATTCTCTGGTAACTGTAAGGCAATGTGTGTTGAAGGTATTTGGGTGAAGTCTATTTAAAAAGAAAAAATATATATACCTGTCATTTTGATGTCTTAAAGAACTTGGATGGAGTGGTTACCAACCTCTGGCAGGAGAGTTCTCTCTTCTTTTCTTCCTTCCTTCAGTGAATTATTTCAGTGAAAGTCTTAGTTCCCATTTTGATTCTGAGGTCTCTTTCTTTCCTTAATATTCCTATCTTTACATCCACTTAAATGCTTTAAGAAAGTATTTGAGGAAAATTAGCCATCAAAATGCCCTTGTTAAGTCATTTCAGTCGTGTCCAACTCTGTGCGACCCCATAGACAGCAGCCCACCAGGCTCCCCCATCCCGGGGATTCTCCAGGCAAGAATACTGGAGTGGGTTAACATTTCCTTCTCCAATGCATGAAAGTGAAAAGTGAAAGTGAAGTCGCTCAGTTGTGTCCAATTTAGCAACCCCATGGACTGCAGCCCACCAGGCTCCTCCATCCATGGGATTTTCCAGGCAAGAGTACTGGAGTGGGTTGCCATTGCCTTCTCTGTCAAAATGCTCTAGTCCTAGCATATTCTGATTGAGGTAAAAACAAAAAGAAGAATGGGAAGAATGAAAAAAGAAAGAAGGGAGGAAGAGGGGAGGGAACAATTGCAGAAGAACAGGTCCATTTTCCTGGCTGTCGAGCCAACTAACTATAAGTACATTACTTTCCTTGAATTTTGTAGATTCCCAAGCTAGAGCTGATTGTCTCTACTTAACAGATGAGGAAACAAAGATTTACTGAAATTAAGACATTTTCTTGAAGTCACAGACAATATACCAAAGAGAAGAGGAGAAGGATTAGAATTAAGAAGTAGCTGTTTGTTAGAGGACACTGTCCAAAACTGATCTTTTCCAACAATTTTCAAAGATTATGTGGTTATTGGGAGACATATGAAAAGGTATTAGGGAAAACTCAGTGAACTCAAGTGCACTCACCCTTCCCCCGCGTAGTCACNGAAAGAAGGGAGGAAGAGGGGAGGGAACAATTGCAGAAGAACAGGTCCATTTTCCTGGCTGTCGAGCCAACTAACTATAAGTACATTACTTTCCTTGAATTTTGTAGATTCCCAAGCTAGAGTTGATTGTCTCTACTTAACAGATGAGGAAACAAAGATTTACTGAAATTAAGACATTTTCTTGAAGTCACAGACAATATACCAAAGAGAAGAGGAGAAGGATTAGAATTAAGAAGTAGCTGTTTGTTAGAGGACACTGTCCAAAACTGATCTTTTCCAACAATTTTCAAAGATTATGTGGTTATTGGGAGACATATGAAAAGGTATTAGGGAAAACTCAGTGAACTCAAGTGCACTCACCCTTCCCCCGCGTAGTCATAAAACACAGAGGAAGACATGTGGGAGACACTCTAGCGTCTCAGTCAGGATGCAAGGGTAAGACAAGTGACTTCCGCTCCAGCATTCAGTCTACGCCCGCCCAGGCTACCAGACCACCAGTGAGCATGTCAGTTTTGAGGTGTGTGAGAACAGAACCTTTATAAGTCTAACAAAAATGGGTGAGAACAGTAACTGCTACTAGGCCAAGCTAAGCAATTTGCTGAGCTCCATGTTCAAACATATTAAGAATTTCAAGACAATAAGAGCAGAGCTTTAAACCAAATGTAGATTTCTGAGCATCTCAGAGCCTTGTGCAATTCACTTGCATGCCCGTGCAGCTGGCCTGGGCGCAGGAGTTTTGGGTAGACAGTCACCACTTAGGATCTGCGACTGCTTCCCAGTGCCCTTCAGATAAACAAGCACCTGACAATGTGTGGTCCCATCACTTGCCTCATCCCTTCTCTCTCCTCTGTGAGGAAGGGGTTGCCAGGAGCATCTGGCCGTTGGGTCCTGGCCTTCACTATTTCATCTGCCCCCTTTGGTCAATGTATCCTTGGTCCTTGAGTCGCTAAGTCGGTGTGACTCTTTGCGACGCCAATGGACTGTAGCCCCTGTCTCTTATACACATCTTTCATAATTCGTTTGTAGTATCTCTCTATTTTTTCCCTTGTGAGTGAAACAATAATATTCCTGGAAGATGGGGGAAAAAAGTGGTGAATTTTATCAGTATAAGAAACTTCCTACAGCAGAGATTTTGTAATCTCAAATGCAATGGTTTGTTATGATTTGATTCTTCCAGTCACATATTCCATTATTGTCTGTTCATAAGTAATCTTGAACTCCTTCCTCCAGAAAGAAACTACTTTCAATAGACATTTTATTGAGCTTATCGTGTAAGCAAAATCTTTAGGCCGGGTTCTAATAAGAAGCACCAAACAAGTCTTGTGCCCACAACTTGCTGTCGTGTTTGTTAGCAATTAATGTTAAATGAGGTGTTGGGGATATCTTGATGTGATCTGATTCCATTATGCACATGAGTGGTAACAAAGACACTACGTTTACTATGATATAGTGAGTAACAGAAGATAGAAGCCCAAAACAATTGCTTGCATGACATTTCAAGTGAAGAAATAAGGAACTGAGATGGATGGTAGATGAGTAATTACTGCAACAGTCTCCATAAGCCATAGTGAAATAAGTTCAGTTGATTTAGGAAAGTCTTAAGTCCATATCATGAGTAGCAGTTCTTAGGAGTTTTTTTTCATCAATTTCCCTTTTTCCCCACTTTCCACTAACCCCATTCAAGGTATACATGGAGCTACCTATTCCTACTTGATTTCATTTTGACCTTCCATTAATATCTGGGAAAGGTGAAGATTCATTGAAAAGGTGAGAATTGTTCCTAGCTCCGCTACAGGAGTGTAGCATCCTTGCTTTCCTGAGCTTCTCCTGTCAGTCTCCTACCCTGCTGCCACCTGAAACTAAATAANGATCCAACCAGTCAATCCTAAAGGAAATCAGTCCTGAATATTCATTGGAAGGACTGATGCTGAAGCTAATACTCCAGTCCTTTGAACACCTGATGTGAAGAACTGATAACTGGAAAACAGCCTGATGCTGGGAAAGATTAAAGGCAGGAGGAGAAGGGATCGACAGAGGATGAGATGGTTGGATGGCATCACTGACTGGATGGACATGAGTTTGAGTAAACTCTAAGAGTTGGAGATGAACAGGGAAGCCTAGCGTGCTGCAGTCCATGGGGTCACAAGGAGTCAGAAATGACTGAGAGACTGAACTGAACTGAACAGATTAAGCTTCATCAGTTTTGAGAGAGAAAATATATTTTGGTTGTTTGACTTTCCCTTGAATGAGAAATTTAGCCTATCATTTTCTTCCTGTAAGCTTTCTGTTGTACTCAGTAGTAGTAGTCAGTAAGTGATCTTTACAGTCTTTATTCTCACTATAAAGGTCAATTGCAGCACTAATTTGGTGCTACAAAGCCTGGTTTTCAATAGACATTTTATTTCAGACAATGACTGTTAATAATATTAAGAATCTGTTTTGTTATTGCATACCATGAATGATCATAATTTCCTATATCCCATTGGCTATGACGTTATTAGTACTTTTAAACTCCAGCAGATCAGATACCCAATCCAAGATTTCTATCTTTGAGGGTCTGTTTCCTAGAACCACTCCTAATAGAAAATGCTGTCACAGTGAGTGTTCACAGAGGAAATAAAAAACTACTTTATGTATTTGAATCTGTAGGAATTTAGCATAGAAAATAAGTGATAAAATTGTTCAAAGGGCTTGAAGAGCCAAAAAAGGGGAGGGGAGAGAAGATAATATTACTCTCTGTGGAAGCCTCTGTCCTTCCTAATAGACACTTATTTCATACCTGTGGGTTTCCCCAGAAACTCAGCTGGTAAAGAATTCACTGTAATGCAGGAGATCTTTATTCAATCCCTTGGTTGGGAAGATCCTGGAGAAGGGATAGGCTACCCACTCCAGTTTTCTTGGTTTTCCCTCGTGGCTCAGATGGTCAAGAATCCACCTGCAATGCGGGAGACCTGGGTTCAATCCCTGGGTTAGGAACATCCCCTGGAGAAGTGAACAGCTACCCACTCCAGTGTTCTGGCCTGGAGAATTCCCTGGACAGAGGAGCCTGGGAGGCTACAAGCCCATGTGGGCTACATTCCATACTTGTATAACCTTTTGTTTCAAAAACAGCTCTTACAGAAGATTGCAAACATCTGGTGCCACAGGACTGTTTCTGCCACTGCAGTGCTAGTGTTGCTGCTACCAGATCCAGAAAAAGAAAATTTCTCCTTTATCCTTTTTCTTCTACTCTCCCATGTATGACTCTTATGTTGGCAGAATATAAGATGGGGTCTTAGTGGCAAGGGAGCCTGAAAGCTATGGTTTCCAGGCCTTCAGCCCTTGTGATGTGGGGGAAACTCTAAAGGACTGAGATAGTATGCAGATCCAATACAAAGTATCTGACACATCTTGACTTTGCAAACTGGAATAACAGTATTTATGGAAAGAGAGGAGAGAAAGGAGTTCCTGGGAAGGTTATGACCAACTGGCTAGATGAAGCACAAGCTGGAATCAAGATTGCCAGGAGAAATATCAATAACCTCAGATACACAGATGACACCACCCTTATGGCAGAAAGTGAAGAACTAAAAAGCCTCTTGATGAAAGTGAAAGAGGAGAGTGAAAAAGTTGGCTTGAAGCTCAACATTCAAAAAACTAAGATCATGGCTTCTGGTCCCATTACTTCATGGCAAATAGATGAAGAAACAGTGGAAACAGTAGCAGACTTTATTTTTCTCAGCTCCAACATCACTGCAGATGGTGACTGCAGCCATGAAATTAAAAGATGTTTATTCTTTGGAATAAAAGCTAGACAGCATATTAAAAAGCAGAGACATTACTTTGACAACAAAGGTCTGTCTACAAGCCTACGTTTTTCCAGTAGTCATGTATGGATCTGAGAGTTGGACTATAAAGAAAGCTGAGTGCCAAACCACTGATGCTTTTGAACTGTGGTGTTGGAGAAGACTCCTGAGAGTCCCTTGGACTGCAAGGAAATTCAGCCGGTCCATCCTAAAGGAAATCAGTCCTGAACATTCATTGGAAGGACTGATGTTGAAGCTGGAACTCCAATCCTTTGGCCACCTCATGTGAAGAACTGACTCATTGGAGAAGACCCTGATGCTAGGAATGATTGAAGGCGGGAAGAGCGGGACAACAGAGGATGAGGTGGTTGAANTGAACATTCATTGGAAGGACTGATGTTGAAGCTGGAACTCCAATCCTTTGGCCACCTCATGTGAAGAACTGACTCATTGGAGAAGACCCTGATGCTAGGAATGATTGAAGGCGGGAAGAGCGGGACAACAGAGGATGAGGTGGTTGAATGGCATCACCGACTCAATGGACATGAGTTTGAGCAAACTCTGGGAGTTGGTGATAGACAGGGAGGCCTGGCATGTTGCTGTCCATGGGGTCGCAAAGAGTCGGACACGACTGAGCAACTGAACTGAACTGATATGTAGGAATTGAAGATCTGGATACAGACTTTCTAAAACTATCTATGTTATAAATACTTTGAATTTTTTTTTTTTTCAGATGGCTGCATACCCTAGTTTGAAGCCCATTGACCTCTAGACAAAATATTGCCCAGGAATACATACCCTCTAACTAGCTTCCTCAGGGCACATTTGACCTCCTTGTTTCTCAAGCTGTAGATAATGGGGTTTAACATGGGGGTCATAACACAGAACAGTACAGAGACTAGGATGTCCGTGTCTAGGGAGTAGCCTTCTCTGGGTCTGTCATAGTTGAAGTTGGCTGTTCCATAAAAAACCACCACCACAGTGAGGTGGGAGGCACAGGTAGAAAAGGCCTTGCTCCTGCCCTGAGCAGAGGGAATCCTGAGGATGGCAGAGATGATAAGTATGTAGGACACAGCAGTAAAAAGGCAGGGGCTCAGGCCAATGGTAGCACTGGCCACATGGAGCACAAACTCATTGAGAGAGGTGTCAGAGCAGGACAGCTTTAGGAGGAATGGGATGTCACAGAGAAAGTGACTGATCTGGTTGGGTCCACACAGAGTGAGTGTGGCTGCCAGCACTGTGTGTGTCACAGAATTCACCAGCCCACATAGCCAGGACCCCGTCACCAAACAGACACAGACCTTCACACTCATGAGGACGGGATATTGAAGAGGGTGGCAGATGGCTACATAGCGATCATAAGCCATAGCTGCCAGTAAGACACATTCAGCACCAGCACATGTCACGAGGAAAAAGACCTGGGAAAGGCAGCTGTCATAGGAGATGGTCTTCTTCTCCCGGAAGAAGTTCACTAGCGTAACTGGAATGGTGGTGGATGTGTAGCAGATGTCCAAGAAGCTCAAGTTGCTCAGAAAGTAATACATTGGAGTGTGGAGAGCAGAACTGATCCCAGTAGATATTATTATGAGTGTGTTCCCAAGGAGGGTTGTCAGATAAATGACCAGGAAGATCAGGAAGAACAAGCCCTGTAGGTTGGGGTGGTTGGAAAATCCCAAGAAGATAAATTCAGTGACATCTGTTTGATTGTTCATTTCAAGTGGTGTCACAGCTACAAAATAATGGGGGAAAAAAAAGCCATAATGAGAAACGTACAAAGAGCATCGCAAATTGGCATGTTTTGAGGGAGACCATAAGTTTTCACTCAACAAATCTGGCCAGCTCAGACTCAGGGACAATTTTTCACATGGCTGCTGGAACCTGAGAATACATGGAAATTTGGATTTGGTCTAAACCTACCACAAGCTGCTAGAGTAAGAGTGAGAGTTAGAGTAAGCTCATTTCTTAATGGCTCTGCAAAATCTTCCTCCTAACATTATAATTAACTGCTTTAAATTCTTTTTTGTAAATATTTTATTTTTAATAAATTTTCATTGTGAAAAGTTAAGAAAATGCAGAAAGATGCAGAGAAAAATAGAACCATCCACAGAATCAATGCTACCTTATAGAGTATTCCATTTTAGTTTCTTTTTCTATACATGAATCTTGATTTCTATAGGCTTGGAATATTGAGAGCACATTTCATAAAAATTCATTATATTCTGTTATATAAATTAAGTGTAATTTCTTTCTTTGAGCATTTAGTTTGCTTCCGTTCCTTCTGCTTTTATAATATAGACACTAGCATGAACAATTTCATAAACAACGATCTGTGAATATCTCTCATTTATTCAGAATAAAATTTTCTTGTTGGCATATTTTTAAATAAATTAATCTCATTTTTCTCAATAGGAACAATTATCTTTCAGGACTTATATTTTTAAAAGTAACCAATCACACACTTAGGTATTTTTCCTCATTAAGAGAATCTTTAGTATTCCAAACTTTAACCTCAGTTAAATATTACATGTTTTCTGAAAAGATAAATTAATATTAGTACCAATTTTCTATTAAATCATCCATTCTAATCTCTTAACTATTGTTATGAACTTCAATTTCCATTACATTTTCACCCTGGGAGGCAAGATAATGAAGAGTGAACTCTTGAGACAGATAGATGTGAATTATAACCTTACATCTGCTGCTTACTAGATGCAGAGAGTGGATAAATGAACTGATCTCTCTTCCTTAGTTTCCTCATTTTTTTTCTGATATCCACAGTGCCTATCTCACGGTTGTTGGAGAAAGTAACATGAGTAAGTTATGTGCCTAACACTTACATGCTCAATACTCTCTATCAGGTTAGGAAGTTCATTTCTATCTCTACTATGTTGATCATTTCTATAATGATGGACATCAAATTTTGTTAAATAATTTTTCTCCCACTTTTGAGATTTTATATACATATTATATAAAATATTTAGTCTATCAATGTGGTAAGTTATATTGACTGAATTTTTGAATGTTGAACTAGCCTTGCATTCCTGGGATCAATCTCAATTGATTTTGATGTGTTATCCTTTCAATATATTCATGGATTCAATTTGCTAATATTTTGTTGAGTTTTGCATCTATGTTCTGAGTAATGACATTGGTCTATAGCTTTCTTGTAATTTCTTTATATAGTTTTGTTATCAGTTCTCAGGGTAATGCTAGCCTTATTGGATGTATTAGAAAGTGTTTGTCCTTTTTAATTTTCTAAGACAGAGTGTATAGAATTGGTATTATTTCTTCCTACATGCCTGGTCAAATCAACAATGAAACCATATGTCCCTGGGTTTTTAATTTTTGTTTGGTTTGAATTTATTTACATTTAACTGAAATATAATTGCTTTATAACCTTATGTTGATTTCTGCCATACAGCAATGTGAATCAGCCATAGGTACACATATTTTTTGAAAGATTTGAAACTACAAATTTAACCTAGAACTATTCAGATTATCTATTTTCTTTTTGAGTAAGTTGTGGTACTTTTTAGTGTCTTTCAAGAAAGTGGTGTATTTCATTTTATTGTTGACTTTATAAGCATAGAGTTTGTAGTGTTCCATAATTATCCTTTTAATATGGGGTCAGTATTGATATCTCCTCTTTTATTTTTGATATTGATGATTCAAGCCTTTTGTCTTTTTCCTTAGTCAGTCTGGCAATGAATTTATCAATTCAAATATCTTGTCAAAGAACTAGTTTTTAGCTTCATTGATTTTCTCTGTTCTTTTCAATTTCATTGATTTTTTCTATCAGTTCAGTTCAGTCGCTCAGTCGTGTCCAACCCTTTGCGATCCTATGAACTGCAGCACTCCAGGCCTCCCTGTCCATCACCAACTCCCAGAGTCCACCCAAACCCATGTCCATTGAGTCGGTGATGCCATCCAACCATCCCATCCTCTGTCATCCCCTTCTCCTCCTGCTCTCAGTCTTTCCCAGCATCAGGGTCTTTTCCAGTGAGTCAGCCCTCTGCATCAGGTGGCCAAAGGATTGGAGTTTCAGCTTCAAACTCAGTCCCACCAATGAACACCCAGGACTGATCTCCTTTAGGATGGATTGGTTGGATCTCCTTGCAGTCCAAGGGACTCTCAAGAGTCTTCTCCAACACCACAGTTCAAAAGCATCAATTCTTCAGCGTTCAGATTTCTTCACAGTCCAACTTTCACATCCATACATGACCACAGGAAAAACCATAGCTTTGACTAGACAGACCTTCGTCGGCAAAGTAATGTCTCTGCTTTTGAATATACTATCTAGGTTGGTCATAACTTTTCTTCAAAGGAGTAAGCGTCTTCTAATTTCATGGCTGCAGTCACCATCTGCAGTGATTTTGGAGCCCAAGAAAATAAAGTCTGACACTGTTTCCACTGTTTCCCCATCNAAGGGACTCTCAAGAGTCTTCTCCAGCACCATAGTTCAAAAGCATCAATTCTTTGGTGCTCAGCTTTCTCACATTCATACATGACCACTGGAAAAACCACAGCCTTGACTAGATGGACCTTCGTTCGTTAGGGTAGCCCTAGCAAACTCATACACTTCCCAGTAACTGTCAGTCATCTCTAGCAAAGTCTATTCATTCAATGGGCTTTCAAATGAATAGAAAGTTTATTCATTTCTAAGGCCCAGGATGATCTCCCATGCTTGCTTCTCTTGCTTCATCCTTGGCCACTCTGCCCCTCTCTCTGTTCCAACCACACTGTCTTCTGAGCTGTTTATTGAATATGCTTTATCTTTCTTATTCTGATACTCTTAGATGTACTGTTCCATCCTCATGAAATATTCCTACCTGCTCATGCTACACATTCACCTATTTAGCATGTTCACCTTTCAAGTCTCAATATAAACATCACTCCTTAGAGAAACCATTCTTGTTCCCTAAGCCTAGGTTGGGTTCCTCTCTAGTAAGCTTCTGTCACATTCGGTGCCTCTCATATCATTCTGTACAGCCCATATCCCTCCCAATCATTTGGTCAATATATGTTTTCTCTTAAAGACTGTAACCTTCAGGGACTCAGGAACTTATTCTACTTTGCTCACTGTTCTGTCTGTAGTCCGCGTGCCTATTTTTGTCATATATTTGTACTCTTAAGCTAAAAACAGACAGGATCATAAATGCTGGCAGAAAAGTAGACAGTTATTGTATGGCTTTGGACATGGCATTAGTAAGATTTCTAGTGATTAGCAAATTCCAATGAGGTAAGTATCTGTTCCTGAAGTTGAAATAGTAATATCATTGCCTATTGAGAAAATGTAGCTTACTTATTCAGTTCAGCTTATCAGAGGCAAAGATTATTTTTTATTTTCTCAAATTTATCAGATGTTCAGAATTTGTTGAACTAGATATACATTAGGTCTAATTTATTTGGGGATATAATTGAAACAATTCTGCAAAAAAATTAGATTTTATGTCTTTACCTGGCATTTTTTATTTTTATAGAAGCAGTGAAAATGTGTACAAAACTGGGGCACAGTCATAGGGCACATGGCAATGCATGTGTTACTATCATGGGAAGTAGGGTTTGCTGCAGTTCCTCATCTCTGATTTATACCAGAAGGTTAAAACCCTTATAAGAAGCACTTAGAGGTTCAGAGTCTCTTCTGTGGTGTATTGTGGGAGTCAACAGCATGTAGATGTGGAGGAAGCACTGTCAGGGACCACTTTCTGCAGAGTGGTACACAGATGCTGCAGGAGTGAACATGTGGTTTGTGTACCTGGCTCTTGTGGTCAGGAGGGTAAATGTGACAATGAGGCCGTTCCAAGAGAACACTTTCATAGCACTTGTGTGATAAATACAATGGTCCCATCTATTTGAGACTGATATTTTTGATGGGATTGACTACCCCTGAGTGGTGTGGGGACAAAAAGACTAATGTAGCTGGCCATCACTTGCACATTTATTTACATGTCAGGGCTTTTGTTCAGATTGTGACTGAAGCCTATTTGTAGAACCAGGCATAATGAGGTAAACTTCATTGAGATTCACTTCAGGACATACCCAAACAAACAAGATCTTCATTCTGAGCCCATCCAAATGTCTGTAATTTGGTAAATTACTCATTCTGTTTGAATGCATTAGTCATCATTTATGAATGTCAGTGAAATTGAATGGACTTCCCTCAAAGCACTATAGAACATTTCCATTATGCTACAAATGCCTTTTTTTTAATCAAGACATATTTTTCTACTGCATTTACAGTTTCTGATCCATGAACTAGATAGGCATCCCAGGAAATAAAAAAATCATGGTCAAAAAGCTAATGGGTATTTATAAAATATTTGTTCTAGATTTGAGCAGATTAAGGTCACATCACATATGTTAAAATGTGTAAACCTTCATAATCTTCAGATTTAGTCAATACTTACTAAGCATCTTGCAAATCTTAGTAACCTTCAGCATGAACAGCTATCAATACAAAATATAATAGGAAGAATCTTAAGGAAGATAATGCCTCAATAACTCACTTCTTCAAAAAAATATTTAAAAGCAATTTGGCATGATGAAAGCTTTTTATTGAGTATATTGACTCATGGCAAATAATAAAAATATAAAAAGCCTCGGACAGACATAAGACCTAGAAAACTTTTCTGATACCGTGACATTTTGTGTTCTCTTTAAAGTCAAAGAGTTTTAACTAGACAGCAAAAAGAGAAATCTTACATTTTACCATTATTCAGGTATTTTCAGTGAAGTTATGTCAATTAAAAAGTCCTGTTCTAACACATTTTACTTGCTGCATGCCAGCTGTAAGTCTTTATACCACATTGCAAATGCATGAGGATGACAGGAGATAAGAGAAAGGCTTACCATTGACTTTCTGAGTGTATTTATGTAATTCTCTAAATTCTGATTTTTTTCTGTGCCAGAGTAATATACTAAGTTCTCTTTTACATTTATTTAAAGAGTGATGGAGACAATGGTGTCTGTAAGTCATTATTGCTCAAATGATCAGAATTTTTGCTTCCTAGGTGGCTCAGTAGTAAAGAATCCTCCTGCTAAGGCAGAAGGCTGGGATTTGATCACTGGGTTGAGAAGATCCCCTGGAGAAGGAAATGGCAACCCACTCAAGTGTTTTTGCCTGGGAGATTCCATGGACAGAGGAGACTGGACGCTACAGTGCATGGGGTTGCAAAGAGTCAGACACAACTGACTGAGTAAATGAGCATGGTGCTGCTAAGTCCTTTCAGTTGTGTCCAACTCTGTGCGACCCCATAGATGCCAGCCCACCAGGCTCTGCCGCCCCTGGGATTCTCCAGGCAAGAACACTGGAGTGGGTTGCCATTTCCTTCTCCAATACATGAAAGTGAAAAGTGAAAGTGAAGTTGCTCAGTCGTGTCCAACTCTTAGCGACCCCATGGACTGCAGCCCACCAGGCTCCTCCGTCCATGGGATTTTCCAGGCAAGAGTACTGGAGAAATGAGCATGAATGCTTATTAATTTGGTGAGGAAACATTCTTCTCAGGGAAGGATTTTTTAAACTTTCCCTGGAAAAATTTTTTAAGTTGAAGTTGAATTTTTAAATGTTAACAAGAGAGGTCTACTGATCTAAACATGAACTCCTAATTTTTCCTATATCTCAGAACTTTCCCTATGGTATGCATTGGCAGCTCTAGTTTCTCTAAAGAGAAATTTGGCTATTCTTCTAGAAGCTCTGTACAAAATCTCTTCTTTAATTGACCAATTATATCTCAGCTACACATATGCTGCTTACTTTCTCTACACATTCCTTGAATTTTAAATCCTAGAGGACTTTCTTTCATTATAAGAAACTTGTTTCCCAACCTAGATGTCCATCAGCAGATGAATGGATAAGAAAGCTGTGGTACATATACACAAGGGAGTATTACTCAGCCATTAAAAAGAATACATTTGAATCAGTTCTAATGAGATGGATGAAACTGGAGCCGATTATACAGAGTGAAGTAAGCCAGAAAGAAAAACACCAATACAGTATACTGACACATATATATGGAATTTAGAAAGATGGTAATGATGACCCTGTATGTGAGACAGCAAAAGAGACACAGATGTGTAGAACGGACTTTTGGACTCTGAGGGAGAGGGAGAGGGTGGGATGATGTGGGAGAATGACATTGAAACATGTATACTATCATGTAAGAAACGAAGCGCCAGTCTATGTTCGATACAGGATACAGGGTGCTTGGAGCTGGTGCACTGGGATGATCCAGAGAGATGATATGGGGTGGGAGGAGGGAGGGGGATTCAGGATTGGGANCTCCCCAGGGCCTCAAAAGAGACACAGATGTGTAGAACGGACTTTTGGACTCTGAGGGAGAGGGAGAGGGTGGGATGATGTGGGAGAATGACATTGAAACATGTATACTATCATGTAAGAAACGAAGCGCCAGTCTATGTTCGATACAGGATACAGGGTGCTTGGAGCTGGTGCACTGGGATGATCCAGAGAGATGATATGGGGTGGGAGGAGGGAGGGGGATTCAGGATTGGGAGCTCGTATACACCCGTGGCGGATTCATGTCAATGTATGGCAAAACCAATACGGTATTTTAAAGTAAAATAAAGTAAAAATAAAATTTAAAAAAAAGAAAGAAACTTGTTTCCCTTTTAGTAATTCAGATTTGAGGATGATTTGATTCACAATTATATGGCTATATACTTTTTTAGCTTAAGCATGTATGTGTGTTTAGCAAGTATTTATTACACAATTGTACTCATTTCACATTCTAACAAAGTAATACTCAAAATCCTCCAAGCTGGGCTAATAGTACTTGAACCTAGAACTTCCATATGTACAAGCTGGATTCATAAAAAGCACAGACACCAGAGATCAAATTGCTGACATCCATTGGATCATTGAAAAGGCAAGAGAATTCCAGAGAAACATCTACTTCTGCTTCATTGAGTACACTGGAGCCTTTGACTATGTGGATCACAACAAACTGTGGACAATTCTTAAGGAGATGAGAATACCAAGCCACCTTACCTACCTCTTCTAAAACCTGTGTGCAAATCAAGAAGTGACAGTTAGAACTGGATATGGAACAATGGACTGGTTCAAACTTGGGAAAGCAGTAGCTCAAGGCTGTATATTGCCACTCTGCTTATTTAACTTACATTCAGAGTACATCATGCGAAATGCTGGGCTGGATGAAGCACATGCTGGAATCAAGATTACTGTGAGAAATATCAATAACCTCAGATATGCAGATGATACCACCCTTATGGCAAAAAGTAAAGACGAATTAAAGAGCCTCTTGATGAAAGTGAAAGAGGAGAGTGAACAAGTTGGCTTAAAACTCAACATTCAAAAACCTAAGATCATGGCATCCAATGCCATCACTTCATGGCAAATAGATGGGGAAACAATGGGAATAGTGACAGAGCTTATTTTCTTGGCTCCAAAATCACTGTGGACAGTGACTGCAGTCATGAAATTAAAAGACACTTGCTCCTTGGAAGAAAACCTATGACAAACCTTGACAGCATATTAAAAAGCAGAGACATTACTTTGCTGACAAAGTTCATCCAGTCAAAACTACACTTTTTCTAGTAGTCATGTATGGATGTGAGAGTTGGACTATAAAGAAAGCTGAGCTCCAAAGAATTGATGCTTTTGAACTGTGGTGTTGGAGAAGGCTCTTGAGAGTCCCTTGAACTGCAAGGAGATCCAACCAGTCAATCCTAAAGGAAATCAACCCTGAATATTTATTGGAAGGACTGATGCTGAAGTTAAAGCTGCAGGACTTTGGCCACCTAATGTGAAGAGCTGACTCATTGGAAGAGATCCTGATGCTGGGAAAGACTGAAGGTAGGAGAAGGGGATGACAGAAAATGAGATGGTTGGGTAGCATCACTGACTTGATGGATAGGGTTTGAGCAAACTCCAGGAGATGGTGAAGCCTGACATGCTGCAGTCCATGGGATCACAAAAAGTCAGACACAGCTGAGTGACTGAACAACAAATTATTGTACAGTATTTCATCTTGAAGTTGAAAGACTAAATAACTCTTGAAGGGGATATGAAACTGTCTCATGCAACCATTCTTAGACTCAAATGCTTCAAGTTTCTGGAGAGGAAAGAAGATGAATAAAATGGTTGTGGGCACAGCGGCTTGAGAACTCTCACCTTGTCTTAAGCACAGTGTCTACTTAACTATATAGTCAATTGCAGCTATGCGATAACAGTCCCAGGATTGTTAAATCATCCAGGTTAAAAGAGTAGTCAGAAAATTGGATTTTCATCTGAAAGCTCTAAATATGTAAATTCTAGTAGCTAATTCTAAGTTAAACACTGTGTGAACCAAACAAATAAGTTAGTGGGTGCCTAATATGCAATTTCTTCTGTAAAACAGAGGCTACACCATATCTAGAAAGAAAATATTATGACTTATCAATTTCATTTAACAGCAAAATAAAATGCATATAAGATAAATGAAAATGTAAAATGCACATCCATATCATATGTTTTGGAGAAATTTCTTGTGTAAAGAATTCCTCCCTACCCATGTCACTTAAGTCTGCTGGTTCTAGAGACAGGTTCCAGTCATCACCACCCACTTCCTTACCCTGACTCCCACCAAAACAGGTGCAGGGCCTTTTGTTTCCTCAATGCTCACTTCTTTGCTCACTGTCCAGGAAAAAGTGTTTTTTGGTTTCTGGATGTCCTGGAATATCAGGAGAGTCAGAGAGGTGATTCAAGGACATTTTCACATTATGGACAACATCATTCATGCTGGGCACATACAGAGGGAATTGATGGCAGAGAGGCAGATGTCTCTGCCTGACAATAGCAGGAAAGTGGAAAGAATGGCTCTCAGCTTTGTTGGCCTCAGTGCATATGGAACAAGCACGGGCTGGCCAGCTTACATATGACCACTCAGCTCCTGGACGGCCCCAAAGCACCGGTGACCATGAAAACTGAGTAATCTGCTGTGCAGATCTAGCTCTTTGCTCAAAAGCTGAGAGCAAGGCCCTTTCAGGGCTTTCCTGATGGCTCAAACAGTAATAGATCTGCCTGCAAAGCAGGAGGCCCAGGTTCAGTTCCTGGGTTGGGAAGATCATCTGGAGGAGGGTATGACAATCCATTCTAGTATTCTTGCCTGGAGAATTTCATGGACAGAAGAGCCTGGCAGGCTACAGTCCATGGGGTCACAGAGTCAGACATATCTGAGCGACTAATACACACACACACACACACACACACACACACACACACACACAAGGCCCTTTGCAGAAATACCCCTCATCTCTTCATCCCTATCCTCCCTCAGACTTCTCCCTCCTTAGCATCTTTCAACATCTCTGTTCTCACCCTACTCCTTTCTGATAAGAAGAAATTTCATGTTCTCACACCAGATGTTTCTACCCCAAATTTGTCCATGGTGTAAGTCTTCTCTATATCCCTGAGGCCTTAGAATTTCTGTAAGAAACTCCAGAAGACTCTCCTTTTCTCAACTTTTTAATTTATCACATTCATCTCTGAGATGATGGGATCAAACCCAAGTCTCCTGCATTGCAGGCAGATTCTTTACCAGCTAAGCCACCAAGGAAGCCCTCTGAGACAATGAACACATTGAATAGGCTGCTTGAACGGAGAGGAGGAAAAATTCTAAACATCAAGATAAAATATAAGTTAAAACTTGTTTTAAAAAGCTGTCCTTGCATAAAATATGTTTAAAGTAGAATACATTTTTGCTTTTATATTTATTGTTATTTGTATTAAATTACAAATCTGACATAGCAATCTTTTGGGCCTGTGAAAGAAAATCACATATTCAAAATAAAAATTGACTTGAATGGGTGAACTTGCTCTGTGTTTCTTCTCATCCCCTTTATATTGATGTAGAGGCTGTTTTCAGCTGTGTATCCCTCCTTCTACTCCTTAGGTAGAAACACAGGACAAATACACTTGAAAATATATAGAAAGCATTTTATTGCCTAACTATAAGCATTATCTATTATTAAGAGTATTACAAGGTATCAAGTGCTTTTAAACCAATGATGAATGAAGTCTGGGTGATTTTAGTGCCATATCAGGACTGAACATCTGATAGAGATGAAGCCACAATTTTTTTTTTCCCCTAAAGGGGAAATATTTAAACCTACTACTTTTCTAATGGATGCCTAGAAATATTACTCCATGATGAAGAAAAAAGAGAAATATAGGTCTATCTGACTCTGCTCTTTATACATTCTTTGTTTAAAAAAAAGAATTCAATAAAATTCTCAGTTACTGTATTATCAAAGTCATCACACACATTTCTTTCACACAGAAATGTGTGAAAAACTCTCTTAGATGTTACTTCCTTAATACACAGGGAGTTTTAAAAAAATGGGGAAGTTGTTTGCTGATGCCTTCAGGAAGCTTTGGCATGATGGTGGGGAAAATAAAATAAGTTTAGGTGCTCATATCTTTGGTTAGTCTCACCTCTTTCAGAGCCCCTGTTAACATCCAACATTATTATGAAGGCTTTAGTTTCCACACTTCTCATCTTAAAATATCACTTGTTTCCCATGAGTATAAGTTGTTTGTATGTTTGGTAGAACTTTCACATGCTACACTGTATTAAGTTATGATTACATATTAATGTATTCAAATTAATGAGCATGTGTTATAACAGANGGCTGCTTGAACGGAGAGGAGGAAAAATTCTAAACATCAAGATAAAATATAAGTTAAAACTTGTTTTAAAAAGCTGTCCTTGCATAAAATATGTTTAAAGTAGAATACATTTTTGCTTTTATATTTATTGTTATTTGTATTAAATTACAAATCTGACATAGCAATCTTTTGGGCCTGTGAAAGAAAATCACATATTCAAAATAAAAATTGACTTGAATGGGTGAACTTGCTCTGTGTTTCTTCTCATCCCCTTTATATTGATGTAGAGGCTGTTTTCAGCTGTGTATCCCTCCTTCTACTCCTTAGGTAGAAACACAGGACAAATACACTTGAAAATATATAGAAAGCATTTTATTGCCTAACTATAAGCATTATCTATTATTAAGAGTATTACAAGGTATCAAGTGCTTTTAAACCAATGATGAATGAAGTCTGGGTGATTTTAGTGCCATATCAGGACTGAACATCTGATAGAGATGAAGCCACAATTTTTTTTTTCCCCTAAAGGGGAAATATTTAAACCTACTACTTTTCTAATGGATGCCTAGAAATATTACTCCATGATGAAGAAAAAAGAGAAATATAGGTCTATCTGACTCTGCTCTTTATACATTCTTTGTTTAAAAAAAAGAATTCAATAAAATTCTCAGTTACTGTATTATCAAAGTCATCACACACATTTCTTTCACACAGAAATGTGTGAAAAACTCTCTTAGATGTTACTTCCTTAATACACAGGGAGTTTTAAAAAAATGGGGAAGTTGTTTGCTGATGCCTTCAGGAAGCTTTGGCATGATGGTGGGGAAAATAAAATAAGTTTAGGTGCTCATATCTTTGGTTAGTCTCACCTCTTTCAGAGCCCCTGTTAACATCCAACATTATTATGAAGGCTTTAGTTTCCACACTTCTCATCTTAAAATATCACTTGTTTCCCATGAGTATAAGTTGTTTGTATGTTTGGTAGAACTTTCACATGCTACACTGTATTAAGTTATGATTACCTATTAATGTATTCAAATTAATGAGCATGTGTTATAACAGACTCTATGTGCTAGAATTTTCAACATATGTTGAGATATATGATTTTAATATGCTGATATATGTAATAGAAGCGAATTGCTCTGACAGATCATAAGAGAGAGCTACGTAAGGCCACGCAGGAGAGATGACCCTTCTGTTCAGCCTTCATAAGTAAATGATCATTAGCCAGAGTAAGAGGTGAGGACCAGCACATTCTAAATTAGAAAAGCTACATACTTAAAAGAATATCAGTATAACTAGGATTTAATATGCAATGTAAGAATACTACATGCAAGGGTTTACAGGGTCACCAAGTTTGAAAGATTTGATAGTTTATAGTGAGGCTTTTAGATGTTACTGCAGTGGGGCACCTTGGGGGATATTAAGTGGGATGCTCATTTAACCAGTGAGATACTTGTTTTGATTATCATAGTGGAAAACATTCTCTGGCGGAAATGTAGAGATTGCATTGGAAACAGGCAAGAATGCAAATGGGAGGCCAACTATGAAGGTTTGTTGTAATCTAGGAAGAGGCCTGAGCAAGGCAATGTCAAGAGAGATGGGGGATATGGGGCAGATTCCAGGACTGTTCGAGATGTAGTCAACATGACTCAGTGAGTTTTGGATCTGAAAAATAAGGGAAAAGAGTCTAGGTTTCTGGCTTTGACACCTGGCTATATATAGTGGTGCCAAAAACCAGCACAGGAAATTCAGGAAAATTATGAGGTTTTAATACATGGGATATGTTAAGTGTATTTTTGGACACATCTAGTACAATTACCCGTGGTTTATCTAAGATCAGACATATATTGAGTAGTTGAGAGCTTGGTTCAGATGTGAGTGAAAGGGGAAAATCTGAGATTTACCAGGTCTTAGCTGAAGCTATAAAAGTGGATGAGATAAACCAGAAAAATGTGTAGAAGATGTGGTAAAACTTATCTGGGAAACTTTAACATTTACAGCATAGGCAGAGGAAGTGGTGACTGCAGGTAAAAGTTGGGTTTAAATCTCAAAGATTAGTGCTCTAAAAATCAAGATGTAAGGTGGTATTTCAAATATAAGTGAGACAAATTATCAGATTCACAGACGAATGAGGCACAAGAAGAATTAAGGAGAGTTACTGAGATTTAGCATCCTGGTGGTCATTGGTACTCTTGGGTAGCTCTTTCAAGACGTAGTAGAGACAGTAGCCAGACTTTGGGACTTTGAAGTTTGATCGGATTGCAAGGGTTCTTAAGTATGGTTATGCAGGGAGTTTCTTGCATGAGAACTCCCACCAAGAAAGCGAGTGTGGGATAAATATACCTACTTGGTCTATTTAGCGAGTCATATGCCCTGTTACAAGATAACATACATCCTGAGGAACTGACAAATTTTGCTAATTTTTTAAAAGTCACTGATGGGTTAACTGTAGCCTGAGGGAGGATTTCCCAGTAAGTAGAAAAAGGAGAAGGTGGGTAACAGCTAGAGGGATGTAAAATTTTTTGATTTTTAAAGATCAGCTAGTCTTAACCATAGGGGCTTCCCTGGTGGCTCAGATGGTAAAGAATCTACCTGCCATGCAGGAGACCCAAGTTCAATCCCTGGATCTGAAAATTCCCTGGAGAAGGGAGAGGCTACACACTTGCCTAGAGACTTGAGCATCTGAGAATTTTGGCACTCAGGGGGTCCTGGAACTAATCCCTTGCAGATGCCAAGGGATGACTGTATATGTATGTGCATCTGTATATATACACATAAATTATATAAATTTATAATTTATTTCTTTGTAATTTGTAGCTTCTAAACTATCAAAGCTTAAAAAAAGATGAGGGGTTAGATGGCTAAAAGCATATAAAATGGAAAAAGACTGTAGCAATAAATCTAAGTGTTCCAGCAATTTCAATAAAATATAGGTGCACTAACCTGCAATTAAAGAAAAATCTATTGAAATAGAAAAACACAAAAAGATTATCATGTGTTACTGACAAGAGAGAACCAAGCCTAATGATTTAGAATTGCTGAAAATAGATATAAAAAGATATAGTGTAAAATTCTAACCCAAGTTAAGTGTATAGAGCAATATTAATATCAGACAAAATAAGATTTAGTGAAAAAAGACTCATACACATAGCTAGAGATAATTGATACTTATATATTAACTTCTAGCAGATGGAGAAATCATTACATATTACATATTATAGTATAACTTCAAATTATTTAATGAAAAGTGGATAAAATTTCAAGGGGAAATTGACAAACAATAATTATAGTATGAATTTAAGACATGCTTTATAAACCAATAGATTTAACTTGACAAAATTTAAGTCCATAAAAGATTTTAAGTATTGTTTAAATTAGTAAATGGGATAAACTGAAAGTGAAAGTCACTCGATCATGTCTGACTCTTTTCATCTCCATGAGCTGTATAGTGCATGGAATTCTCCAGGCCGGAATACTGGAGTGCGTTGCCATTCCCTTCTTCAGGGGATCTTCCCAACCAAGGGATTGAACCCAGGTCTCCCACATTGCAGGCAAATTCTTTACCAGATGAGGCACCAGGGAAGTAAATTAAATATATATTGCTATATACATATGGAATAGATTATTTTCTCAAACTAAAATGGACTTTTAAAATGACCCTTTATAAAGCCACAAACTCAAAAATTTCTGAAAAACACATAACATACATACTATTTTATCTGACCACAATGGAATTGAATCAATTATTACCATACAAAATGTCCAATTTCCTTCCAATGTTTCTAAAAAAAAACCAAGAAAATAAAATTGAATAATTTATGGATTAAAATATTTCACTGGAAATTAGAAAATGCTAAGAACTAAAAGAAATTTAAAATATTCTGAAGCTCCAATAGCTTAGCCACCTGATGCGAAGAGCTGACTCATTAGAAAAGACCCTGATGCTGGGAAAGATTGAAGGCAGGAGGAGGAGGGGATGACAGAGGATGAGATGGTTGGATCGCATCACTGACTCAAAGGACGTGAGTTTGAGCAAGCTGCAGGAGATAGTGAAGGTCAGGGAAGCCTGGCATGCTGCAGTCCATGGGGCACAGAGTTGGACACAACTGAGTGAATGAACAAGAAATAAAATACAGGCTGCACCTATGGACCAGAGATTGTTTTGTGCCCTGACTCCAGATCTTAGAGAAAGATTATAACTTTACATTAGTTAAAAATTAAGAAAATTGGAAAACAACTTATTTAAGCATTCAAGAACTAGAATCAACTCAAGATTTAGAACACAGAAAATAATTTAAAATGTAAATTATTGAAACAAAAACTATAACCAATAGTAATAAAACCAATAGAAATATTTAAAGAAAAAAATCATGTATTTGTAAAGATGAGCCAAACAGAGAAAGCTACAGTGAGATTAACATTACAAAAAGTTATAACTATAGAGTGGATATTTTAAGACTTTATAAGGTACATTTTTAAAACAAGACAATTGTATCTAATAAATTAATATTAAATAATTTTCTTATAAACATAAAGAAAAATTTAATAAAGAAAAATAGTCAAAAATAATTTTTTCTAAAATAAACTAGTTTTAAGTTTTTTTAGAAATATTTTATCTAACTTAAAAGAAGCAGACAATTACCATATTATAAAATTTTCTTCTAAAAAAGAAAAAGAGAAAATTGATTTTATGTAACCTTAACATGCACCCTAGTCTCAATCAGTGTAAAATAAAATCTAGTTCAGTCTTCTTATTGAAGATGCATTCAGAACTACTTAATAGCCCACGTGCATAATTCAAATGTTTGCAAGCTAGCAGGTGGATAACATCAATGTTTGAAACAGGTTGGATGGAGATCAGAATGATAGTTGTAGAGGCCATGTCAAATAGGAGGGCATACATAAACATGTCCTTGTGAAGTTGTGAGAATACTCAGTTTTGTCAGAATTGACAAATTATTTTCAGGAAGAATGCTAAATATAATCTCCTGATTTTTAAATGTTGACAACTTATTCTACTTTGTGTGGGCCCACTGCACATGCCCGTAGGCTAGATTTGGTTGGAGGACCAGGAACGGCTTTGGTTGACTATTTTCCAACTTTGCAATGAGGACCAACAGCAAGCCTTAGAGAAAGAGTAGATCCATTCATCCTTCCTAACTTTTCAGTGTTTAGATAACCACCAGAGCCTCCAGCTGTGCCCAGAGCCGAGCTTCTGACTGGATCCAGGGATGCTACTATTGGATCAGCACTGGAGCTTGGCCTACTTGCCACTCTGCTGTTTGGTTATCTTGTGTGGTCCAATCACTTTTCTTCTTATTTTTCCATTTCTACTCAAATCTTTTTAAGTCTGATCCTAAAGTAGTTTTACTAACATCTTACAGAATCTCTTCCCTGCCTTCTTTTCTTTGAAAGGTCTGATGGGTATGAGGTTGCTCTTTTACTTTGAAGTAGGTGTGGCCTGTCACTGATACTGTGAAGTTATTTCATGAGCTTTAAAGTAAAAACTAATGTCTGCAAACATCTTCCTTCAAATAAAGATTATCATTCTAGGAGAACACGTAGCCAAAACATTTCTTGCAAATTGACTTCATCAGAAATATCTGGCATTGTTCAAAGCTCTGATGGCGATGCTCTAGTCAGCAGAACATGTGGAACCCATATTCTTCTTTGTGTTCAGTGATTGTTGACCCTTTATTTGTCTATTGCTACATTTGTAGTTTCATTTAAAAGATTTTGATGAATCATTCTTTTTATTTTTGTCATTCCTAGTGAATTGAAATATAGACACACAAGATTTCTTTCCTTACTTGGGAGTAGGGCCAATTTCAAGATACGAAGATTACAATCAGCAACAACTCAAGTACATTCTGTAATAATGCAAGAGGCCCATCAGAAATGCCCTGTAACTTGCCAAGAAATGGCAGCCTTTTATGCAGTAGGAAATCAGGTTACTTTCAAGGCAATCCTCGTGTTACAGGTCTTCTTAATCAGATTATCTCTGTACAGAGAAAGGAAAGAGGAAAACTGACCTTAATATTATTAGCTTTAAACTTGTTTTTGGCTGCCAGGGTAATATTCATAGGTCTCAGTTTTCTAGCTTATTCTCTCATTTCTGCATTTCAGTTTGACCACTGTGATACACCCTGTCTCAGGAAATAGGATGGAAAGTACAGTCCTTATTCTAGGCATATTGTGGGAAATCTAGGGGATTCTTAGAGTGTGCATATGCACTTTATAAAAACTATTAAAAGGAAACACTTTAAAAAATTATGATTATCTGTCCAGTATTTCCCCTCAGGTTTGCTTCCTTCATTATTCTGCTTGCCGAATAAGACCTATAAGAACTTTGAACATTAATGCGTAGAAATTGACTTGAGCGAGTATATTTCCTATTTTATTTAGCATTCACAACCAAAACAAGGCTATTTTTGATGACTACAATCAACTGCCTTCATGCTCAAGTCTAAGCTTCCTAAATCAGAAAGTGCCAGAAATTACACTTTGAACCTCCAAATAGTGTGAGTTGAACAGAAGTGTATTTTTGGATACCAAATGTGCTCTCATATCCTTCCAACTCTGCAAAATCAAAGAAGCAGGAATTTCATTATCTGGGCGTTCAGCCTTGATCCCTCACAACTGGCCCTGTCTTCCTGTGACCCTGTTCCCCTGCATCAGACAGAGCCATAACTGTGTCACAGTGTTCCTTTCCAGCCTACCACTACCCCTCCCTCCACCTCCTTCCCTCTCCCCCTCCCCTTCCAGCAGGGAAATGCTTCAACAGAGAGAGAGAAAACTCAAAAAGAATCCCCCTTTACTAACTAGAACTAAGATGAATTGTGTCAGAGTTCAGAGCCCCCTTGTTGCTTTGGCATGCAATCACTGCCCTTGGTTTCTGCCAAGGCGGGTGTCAGCTGGTGAATTATAACACTGGCAGACAGGACTGAGATAAGCAAAAAATACAATGACAGCTGCTACACAGAACTATTCTTTCTGGCCTAGTGAATACAAAAATACATTGTGTAAATAAAGACAGACAGCTTCATTATACAATTGTCTGCTGCTATGTCACTACTAAAGAGCAAGTATTGATTCTGAAAAATATACCCCGACTCTTCAAGATAATATGGTCTTACTCTGGGCATATAGAGACACTAAGGAAAGTAATCATCTAATCGAACTTCTTAACTTCAGAGCTGAACCAACATGGATATTTATTATAAGATCTCATTACTTTAGTTGTTTGAAATATAACTTTAAAAAAGCTTCTTTTGCATTCAAGTCCTCAATATTTATATGACAACATACATATTTGAAGTAAAATTCTGGGGCTTTGACTAGCTTTTATGAATTATAAAGTAAGTGTGTATGTTAGTCTGTTCAGGTTGCCATAACAAAATACTGTACACCAGATACCAAATACCATATGGACAAAATGCCATAAAGTACTGGTGCCTTAGACAACAGAAGTTTCTCTTCTCACAGCTGTGGTGGCTGGGAGTTCCAGATCAAGGTCCAGCAGGGTTATTTTCTGGTGAGGGCCCCCCTTCCTGACTGTGCTCTCACATGGTGGAGAATACAAGAACAAATTATCTCATAAGGATACCAATCACACTGGATCAGGGCCCCCTTGCTGCTGCTAATTCGCTTTAGTCATGTCCAGCTCTGTGCGACCTTACAGACAGCAGCCCACCAGGTTCTTCTGTCCACGGGATTCTCCAGGCAGGAATACTGGAGTGGGTTGCCATTTCCTTCTCTGGCATATGACCCCATTTAACCTTAAATACTTCCTTGTAGGCCCTGTCCCCAAATACAACTGTACATTACATTACAGCTTCAACATATGAATTTGGGAGAACAAACATTCAGTCAATGCCAGTGTATTTGGGACAATTTGATTTTTGTTATAAATATACAATTTAATAAACTTAACTATTTATCATATGGTTGGTAATTCATAATATAACAAATAGTATTTTTAGCAAGATATTATATATAGTGACTATCTTTTCTTATTTAGTAACACAATACCAGGAATTAAGCAGAAGACGTATATAGCACAGCAGACTTCAAAGTATGGCTCGTGGATAACTGTGGGTCCCTAAGGCTTATTTAGCAAGGTCAAGCCCATTTTTGGAATAATTCTCAGTTGCTATTTGCTTTTTTATGCATTGGTATTTATACTAGTGCATTTGATGTCACTGCCTTGATACACGTGTTAAGGTGCCCACAATTTTATCCTCATCGCTTTTGCAACAGCAGTGGGAATACATATATTTATATACATATATATTTATGCATACACACACACACATACATATTTCTTTCTCTATGAGCTTAGGTGAAACAGTTATCTACTGCAGTCTGAAAGGGGTGTCCTTCTGTGGAAGTGTCCCTGTGTAGTCTTCAGGTGCCCGTTGCCTTTGGTGAAAAAGAAGTCTCATTTTTCCCCAAGGTGTGCTGGCAGCTGTCACGTTTGTGGGAAGTGGAGCTGGAAATGGAGGAGCTTATGCCAGACGCAAGAGTAAGGTGAGACTTCCTCCTCCACTCGTGGGCTATCACCGCCATCCTGAGGGTGAGGTTGGACTCTGCTGATGGAGCAGAAGCCCTGGTGGTTGGGTCCAGGCTGGCTTGGTTCCCTTTAAGTGTGCGTTCTTTCCTCTCACAGCTGGTACCCTTTCCCCAGAGGGGAGCAGTGCTAGAGCAGGAGGGGACCATGTGGGCTCTCAGCTCATGAGGAGGTGCAGGCTGTGGTGGGCTGACCACAGGCAGAGGACTCCGCTACCACTGACGTGCCGCCTGCACGCCTGCCAGCAGTACAATCCCTGCTGCATTCAGGTCTCCTTTATTCCACACAGGTGATCACTCCCCCATTGCCTCTTCCAGCCCCCACTCTGTGCTGGAGCCACTCTGCAGGGTGGGTGGGGCCCGTGTGGACTCTACAGAGCACAGGCTGTGGCAGTTTCAGGCTTGTAATCTGTTTGTTTGTTTGTTTAATTTTAAGTAATAAAAATGTGTTCCCATTTAGAAGAAATGAATCAATATTACTTAGCAAACCACCATTTTCTATATGATCAATGCTTGATGTTATAGTCATTCATGAGTATAGGGAATCATTCAGCATGCGATATAATTCAATGTACTTCAAACTAAGAAATTACCAAAAAAATTCCTTGATAAATATTCAGATTCCACTGAAGTTAAACTTTTGAGGAGCAACCATTCACTGAGCTTTCAGTGTGATGTCAATGGTGAATATGCACAGCATCTAAAAAGGCTACGGAATACTCCTCGTTTATCCATCTGCACGTCAGTGTGAGACAGCATTTTCCTTGTAGGCTTTCACTAAAACTGTATTTTGACAGAATGAGCAGAAGTTGATTTGAGAAGTCAACTGTCTTCTATTTAGTGAGACATTAGCTTTGGCAAATATATAAAACAATTTTACTCTTCTTAGTAATTTTTTTTTCTGTTTTGAAAAGAAAACTTTTTTGCTAAAATATGTCATCTATGTTAGCATGTAATATGCTTATTATTATTGATTTAAATAAATCATTAAATAATATTTTTTTCACAATTTGCTGAAGTTTTATTTTATTTTTATTTTTTTACTTTATTTTACTTTACAATACTCTATTGGCTTTGCCATACATCGACATGAATCCACCACAGGTGTACACGAGCTCCCATTCCTGAATCCCCCTCCCACCTCCCACCCCACAACTTCTCTCTGGATCATCCCCGTGCACCAGCCCCAAGCATCTTGCATCCTGCATCAAACATAGACCGGCACCTCGTTTCTTACATGATAGTATACATTTTATAAAATTTTCAGTTTTATGAAAAACATTGGGAGAGATAGCTAATATAACCAAAACCTCTTTGGAATACCCAGTGCTTTTAACAGTGTAAAGTGTCTTGTGCCAAAACAGTGTGAGAACCACTGGTGTATGGAAAAATAAGAGCATTTGCCAGCTGGATATCCCCTTTTAAAAAATAACTTCTGCTAGTTATTTTGTGAGTTGGAGCAAGTTACATCATCTGAACTATAGGTACAATATTTATAAAATACAGATAATAAAGTCCACTTCACACAGTTTTTGTAAATATTTATTTAATTTGTTTAATGTTTATTTCATGAACATTAAAGCACTTTATAAACTATGAAATCCTAAACATTTTCAGTTGTGTGTTGATGTTTGTCTTTAGCATAGATGTATGGGACCGGCAAGATACTGAAACTCATAGAATTTTCCATTACTTCTTTATTCTTGATGTGTCCCTCTTAATCCTGCTCATCAACAGCAACAGAACAAAAATGACAATAATGATAAATTTCATCATTCTTTTTAAGGTGCTCTACAATATAGCTCCAATTTATTGTTGCTGAACCCAGTTCTGTCCTACTCTTTACGACCCCATGGACTGCAACCCCAAACTTCCCTGACCTTTACCACCTCCCAAAGTTTCTCAAACTCATGTCCATTGAGTCAGTGATACCATCCAATCATCTCAACCTCTGTGGCCACCTTCTACTACTGCCCTCAATCTTTCCCAGTATCAAGGTCTTTTCCAATGAGTTGGCTCTTTGCATCAGGTGGCCAAAATATTGGAACTTCAGCTTCAGCATCAGTTCTTCCAATGAATATTCAGGATTGATTTCCTTTAGGATGGACTGCTTGGATCTCCTTGCAGTCCAAGGTATTCTCAAGATTCTTCTCCAGCACCACAGTTCAAAAGCATCAGTTCTTTGGTGCTCAGCCTTCTTTATGGTCCAAATCTCACATCCATACATGACTACTGGAAAAACCATAGTTTTGACTAGACAGACGTTTGTCAGCAAAGTGATGTCTCTGCTTTTTAATGTGCTGTCTAGGTTGGTCATAGATTTTCTTTCAAGGAGCAAGTGTCTTTTAATTTCATGTCTATAGTCACCATCAGCAGTGATTTTGGAGCCCAAGAAAATAAAATCTTTGCCATATCATTGTGGTTATCTGGGTCATTAAGACTTTTTCTATACAGTTTTTCTCTGTGTTCTATCTCTTTTGCTTCTGTTGGGTCCTTACCATTTCTGTCCTTTATTGTTCTCATCTTTGCATAATATATTCCCTTGGTATCTCCAATTTTCTTGAAGAGATCTCTAATCTTTCTCATTTTATTGCTTTCCTCTATTTCTTTGCATTGTCCACTTAAGGCTTTACCTCTTCCTCCTAGTCTCTGGAACTCTGTATTCAGGTGGGACATCTTTTCTATTCTTTGGCTTCACTTCTGTTCTTTCTCAGCTCTTTTTAAGGCCTCTTCAGACAACCATTTTGCCTTTTTGCCTTTCTTTTTCTAGGGGATGGTTTTGGTCACCACTTCCTATACAATGTTATGGACCTCTGTCCATAGTTTTTCAGGTAATCTGTCTACCAAATCTAATACCTTAAATCTATTTCTCACTTCCACTGTATAATCATAAGGGATTTGATTTAGGTCATACCTAAATGGCCTAGTATGGCCCTACTTTCTTCAATTTAAGCCTGAATTTTGCAATAAGGAGCTGCTGATCTGAACCACAGTCATTTCCAGTTCTTGTTTTTGCTAATTTTATTGAGCATCTCCATCTTGGCTGCAAAGAATATAATCAATCTATTTTTGGTATTGACCATCTGGTGATGTCTGTGTGTAGAGTCTTCTCTTATGTTGTTGGAGAGGGTGTTTGCTATAAGCAGCATATCCTCTTGGCAAAACTCTATTAGCCTTTGCCCTGCTTCATTTGTACTCCAAGGCCAAACTTGCCTGTTTACTCCAGGTATCTTATGACCTCCTACTTTTGCATTCCAATCCCCTATGAAGAAAAGGATATCTTTTATTGTGTTAGTTCTAGAAGTTCTTGTAGGTCTTCATAAAACTATCCAACTTCAGCTTCTTTGGCATTTGTTGTTGGGGCCTAGACTTGGGTTACTGTGATGTTGAGTGGCTTGCCTTGGTAATGAACCAAGATCATTGCTTCATTTTTGAGGTACAATACTGTCCTACAGGAGCTTCAGAGGTGGCACTAGTGGTAAAGAGCCCACCTGCCAAAGCAGGAGACATGAGAGATGCAGGTTCAATCCCTGGGTCAGGAAGATCCCCTGGAGGAGGGCACAGCAATCCACTCCAGTATTCTTGCCTGGAAAATCCCATGAACAAAGGAGCCTGGTGGGCTGTGGTCCATAGGGTCGCAGAGTTAGACTTGACTGAAGCAACTGAGCACAAACAGTTCTACAAATAGCTCCAATTAACCTGGCCCCAGTTACTTCCACAAATGTGGTGTATCATCAGGAGACGTTCTGGCCAGAGGAGCTCTACTTGAAGGTCCTGTATCATGCTCTCTGCTCATGTTCTCTCTGCTTGGGATGAGTCACGGAACTCCTGCAAATTCAAGGCCTGCTTCAAAACACTTGTGAGGCCATTCTGGCTATTTCCCTCCTCTCCTGCATTTGGAAATGTTTTCCCTGTTTTGACTCTGCATATTAATTTAATGTCCTTAAATTGACTTAAGTAGATGTAAAATGTGCTTCTCCTGGTTTACTTGTCTTTGTAGTTATTTTAAGCTCAGGCCACTTCTCTTGGACCATGATTCTCACCACAGTATTTTATTAAGCTCACCTCTTATTCTTTGTAAGAAATATTGCTTAGGGTAAGCAGTTAATAAATTTTCATCAAGTAGAATCAAACTAATAAATATGTCAAATCCACCAAAGTAATAGATATGTCATCTATTTTATATGGTGAGAATAATCTGCTTATAAGGGACAAGATGACATAGGAGGCTCAAATTCTTGGTAAGTCTGAAAACAATTCTCCGAGCATGTATTATAGGGGAAACATCAAAGATTATTTGTGATTTTCTTATGGAAGCAAGTAAATAATGCCTCCCTGTCGCATCTCTCTTATAACTTCCTGTCACTGGTGATACTTATGCCATGCACCACCTGTAGCACATCTGTACATCTCCAAGTGGACCAATTCAATGGTTGACTCAATAAGCTGAGCTAAAAAAAAGTCATTCAAACTGTTTGCAGTCCACTGAAGAACTTTATTTTGCTTTGTTTTCTATTTTTTACTTTTCAGGAATTTGTTTTCTTCTGTAGAGATTATTGAAATGTTTATTTTTTCCAGTTCTCAAAGGATCTCTGGCCTTTAATTCATGTTTAATGATGGCCCTTTGAATTCCCTGTTCCTCTTGGCAAGCTGTAAGATTAGAGGGAAGGAGAGCTGACCAACAGAACTTTTTGCAATAATGGAATTGTTCTCTATCTGTGATGTCAAGCAAAGAGCCACTGGCTACAAGTGACTTTTGAACACATGAAATATAGCTAGAGCAACTGGGAAACTAAATTTTATTTTCTGTTTGATTAGCTTAAATTTAAATTAATTTAAATAATAGTGGGTTAATAATACCTCTGTATTTGGCAGTAATGGTGTCGATGGTGACTTAACTTCTGCCTGAAACAACTGTCCCATGAAATGGTAAATTGAGAAAAATATACTAAAAGTAACTAAAATTACCTTTTTTCTCCTTCAAGAAATACAAATAGGAAATGTCTTTTATTTTTAATCTGAAAGTGCAGGGAAGAAGAATTTATAGACAGAGACAAACAGAAAAAATAGAAATGTGAAAACAGATATACAAAATGACCAGTTCACAAATGAAAAACTGAAGGAAAGGAAAAGGTAAACAAGGACTCTAGGAATTCTGAGGGGCTTCCCTGGTGGCTCAGAGGTTAAAGCATCTGCCTGCAATGCGGGAGGCCCGGGTTCGATCCCTGGGTTGGGAAGATCCCCTGGAGAAGGAAATGGCACCCCACTCCAGTACTCTTGCCTGGAGAATCCCATGGAGGGAGGAGCCTGGTAGGCTACAGTCCCTGGGGTTGCAAAGAAATTTAACTTTGATCCTTCCTTGTGCTGCAGTTGGGTGTGTCTTCAGATTATTGTCACTATCTTGTCCTTTTACACTCTTGTCACTCACTTCCCATTGTTCTTTGTTTTCTTTCCTTAGCCTTAAAGATCACTGGTTCTATTGAAGGTAATTCTAGAATTTCACTTTGATAAAATGAAATCACTGTGTTGCCATAGTAATATCCAGGAGAAAAAAAAAATACAAGGATGCATAAAAGTCAGTCAAAGGCTACTGTGAGTATGGAGTTATTCAGAAGCGTGAAGAAAGGCAGGATCAGTTCAGTTCAGTCACTCACAAAANCTTCAGTGCTCAGCTTTCTTCACAGTCCAACTCTCACATCCATACATGACCACTGGAAAAACCATAGACGTATGCTGTGGAAGTAAGCTTTCTCATGAATATTTGTGATGAACACACATTCTGTCCAAAGCATTAGTAATGGTGAACCCCAGGATCATCCTAGGAGAGAGAATAATTGCAAGATGCTTATTGAAAGTAGGGCTTCTTCTGGTGGCTCAGCGGTAAAGAATCCACCTGCAATGCAGGAGCTGCAGGAGATGTGGGTTCTGATCCGTGGGTCAAGAAGATTGCCTGGCGGAGGGCATGGCAAACCACTCCAGTATTTGCGGGCTGCAAACTACAGAGCTGCGAAGAGTTGGACATGACTGAAGCGATTTAGCATGCATGCATCACAGCTCGCCCTGAATAGGACCTAGCCCTGCACTGCATTATTAAAGAATCCTTCAGGAAAAAAAAAAAAAAAGCATGGTTATCTGGACTTGTAATTTATACATTTATAATTTATTGGTGATCAGGTATTTGGTATATGCATCACAGTGTATTAATCTGCTTACATGCAAAATCTCATTTAATGTTCACAAGGAACTGCATAAAGGAGGTATTATTAATATTTGACTGCTTTAACAGTGAGATCGCAAAGGTCTATAGGAATTAAGCATTTGCTCGAAGGCCACTTGAATTGCAGTCTTCCCCACTGTGGACCTCTCTGGTGGTTCAGACTGTAAAGAAGCCTGCAATATGGAAGACCTGGTTTTGATACCTGGTTGGGAAGATCCTCTGGAGAAGGAAATGGCAACCCACTCCAGTATTCTTGCCTGAGAAATCCCATGGACAGAGGAGCCTGGTGGGATATAGTCCATGATGTCACAAAGAGTGGGACCCAACTGAGCAACTTTCACTTGAGTTGTACTGAGATTTGAATTCAAGAAATCTGCTTAGAATGCTTACTCTTAATGTATTTTTAAAAATACCAAATAATGAAAATAAACATTACAGTTCTCTTATTGAAACTAATGTCATTCTGGAACTCAATGTTATCTTCCAGGGGAAAGTGTTTTATAGGTCTTTGATTACCATTTAGAGCTTTCTGATGTTTGAGATAATCTTAAATATGGAATAGGAGATTTTTCTGAGCTTCTGAGAATTCGAAGATACCATTGAGGACAAATAGCAAGAAATTTTCCTTGCCCTACGAATGTCCTATTTAGAAAATATGTTAATTTTGAACAGTATTCTAGTAAAATAGTTGACTCTCAAAGAAACGATGATATTATAGGTATTAATGATAATTTTTGTTCTTTAAAATACACAGTTCCTCTCAAAGCCTGTGTATTACTGCTGGAATAAATTTTAACATACTTGTAGGACAGATGCACATATGATACAAATAAACTGCATTTTTTAAAGCCCAAGGGCACTCAATACAAACAAAACTTTAATTTTTTATTTATTTTTTTCAAAGCTTTATTTTTAAATACCACTCAGACCTCAAGAATTTAGTCTTTTCTCAAGGTCATTTCATACTCAAATGTTTACTTTTTTTTTTTTTTTTTTTTCTTTTTTTCTTTCTTTTTTTTTTTTTTT
>SJYV01025559.1:767585-828748 GCA_006410875.1 Neotragus pygmaeus
TTTTTTTTTTTTTTTCATTCCTTTAGCCATGGCTGCCATGCCCAATTCCTTTTTTTGAGCTGTAAGATGTTTCTGATGTGTTCAGGGGAAGAATGGTCCCTGGTTAGGTAAGGCTGATGGAAGAAAATCATCATATCCCTCCCAGAAGGATGTTCCTCAGTGCTTTCAGAAATACATTTTAAGATTAAAAGATACTAAAATGGTGGCGGCTAGTTTAACCATTTTCAAAATATGGGCAAGAAAGAGTGTGGATTTGGTAGAGGATTTTTTGTTTGTTTTTAATGCTAAAGTTGTATAATTTCAAACTGATTTCTCTGAAGAAAAGGAATTCTCTTTGGAAGCATAAAACTAAGTGTCTGTTAACAAGCATCCCATAGGATAGTTTTTTGCAATTTCTGTGTTTTTTTGTGGCAGTGAGAGATATAAAATAATGTTCTTGGCTTCTTTTTCTTGTTTATGGCAAAATCTGACGCTGTGTATGCACAATGTTTTTACTATGTCAGTATCTCAGGCTATCCATGTAGTGAATATGTTATAAAGTTTATATATCTTCTTCTAACTAAATTGGAGAGAGTAGATGTAATCATCTCTTGCATTTTATTGCTATTGTAGTCTCACATGATCACTCAATGTGGAATGCAGTTCACATGAGGACTCATATAATTTCTTCCAAATTTATTCAACTCATTTTGCTCTGGATTCACAACGCCATAGCTATTATTCTTAAATATCCTTACCTCATATTATTCCCAATCTATATCCAATTTTATATCCTTCTCAATATCATAAAAATAAAACCAAAACAAAGCAGTCAGCTAAAGAAGAACATTACTTCCAAGTGATTTTTGTTGTTGTAATAAATGAGTTGTTTTACTATCAATTTTAAGGATAGCCAAACAAAAGAGTAACAACCAGCTAAGTGATCAAGAAGCTGTAATTGCAATTGTTCTTTGCTTTATTCTATTGAGATGCAAGCAGGGTCAGTCTGCAGGCCTTTGTTTCTAATATTCACTGGAATCTTTAAAAGCTGTCCTCAGAGTTCTGTAACATGTTTAGTTATATTTTGTTCAAATATACAGGGCTCACTAAGTCTGTATTTTAGAATGAAAGAGCTGGAAGGCCTCTTAAAACTCATATAGCTTAATATTTCAAACTTAGGACGGTGGAGATTAGCGGCATGTGTACCATGGCTCAGTCAATCACATGGCAGGTCAAGGATCAATCTAGGGTTATTGACTCCCAGCCTGGTACTATTAGTAGTATTATTCTACTTCACTAGAAACTAGCATATTTTAACGTGTACACATTTCATGTCCTAGAATGTATATAAATATACTTCGTGCTTTTCTGTCTGTAAATGTACACATGGATGTAAGATCAAAGCAATGGTTAAATCAGAATGGGAAAGCATGGGATTTAACCAGTGTTTCAAAGGTAACTAAGCAAGGATATACAGGTCAAGTGAAAGGTATTTTAAACTGTGAAGGTCATTATGAGTCCATGTTTTATCAACAATAAAATCAAGCTTCAAGGAAAGGAAAATATACTCCAGGGAAATCTAGTAATTTGAAAAACTTCAGCCGAGAATGAGCAGAATAGTAGTGTTTAAATGGAAAAGTTGCTCCAGTGTCATCTTTGATGAGAATAGATGAACTGTGTGTTTTTGTTCTGCAGACTAATAGTCAAAATAATTCATAATGTGGTGTTGAAAAATGAATGTAAAATAATAAATTATTCATATGGACTATAAGAATCACTGCTTAGAAAATATAAATATGTTTATATTTGATTCTTTTTCTTTCTGCTTGAATAATTCATTCAACCTAGTACTTCTTTTCATTCTTACCTGGGAATATGTCTTATTGTCTGAAGTACAATAATACTTTTTAAAAAAATTTTGTAAGTATATATAAAATATACAGTTAAGCTCTCTAATCTTCCTCCTCATATTTAATATCATAACAACAACTTCTTTCTAAAGCCCTTTTCATTTGAGAACCTTAAACAGTAAAATCTCTAGGAGTCGTGCTGTATAGACCACTGTATAGACTAATAAAGACATCTGGAAAAGTGTTAATTTGATAATTTTCTAAGTGATATAAAAAGTATCTCAAACATATCTACAAATTAGAAGACCAAATACACAGTATAACAATAAATTGTACAAATTAGGATTCTTCCAACTAGCCCTCATGTGTACTAAACTTGAAAATAACTGAATTTTTGCCTTCTAAGATTCGTTTTCCTCTGTGTGTGTGTGTGTGTGTGTGTGTGTGTATGTTTTTAAGATGTTCAGTGCTATTAAATGATCCCTATCTCCAGAGAAGGATGACTTCACAGATTAAGCATTGTTTGTGTTGCTGTTATTTCGAGGGGTGATAGGAAGTTCCTTGCCCAATTCCTGCTTCCTCAGTATCCAAAGTAGTTACTGTTTCCTCTGGACACAAATATTCTGAAGCTCTCCCCTGTCCTTCCGCCTTGTGTGTGCCTCAGAGGAGTAGAGGGGACACTCCCTTTCACTCTCCAGTGGTACAGAAGATTGGGATGGGGGGACAGTAGAGGAAAGCTCAGTGTCCCAGAAGCTCCGTTAAACAGCTGGAATTTTTCTCTCTCTACATTACTAAATACATCTCCAATTGTTTAAAAATATGAAACCAATGATTTTTTTCCAAAATCTAAGTTTGTCTTTTAGTGATTATAGATTATTTTTTATAAGAAATTAAGCTGATCATGTAAAACTTTTGGTAGGTAGCAACAAAGATGAGAATATCACCTGTTTTTCTTTAAAACTATATTATATTTGATGTATTTATCCTTTTTAAAGACTCTAAGAGTAAATCAAAAGGTATTTTACAATTAAAACCTACCACATTCACTCTTTCAAAGCACTTGTGACCTGGTGTATATAAAAATTTTCCTTTATAACACTTATCTGAAAGACTCAAAACAGTGTGTGATTCTATCATTCTCTCAGTTAACTTAATAAGCCTTTACTGAACTCTTATTATGTGCTAGGCACTACTCTGAGTGCTAATAATGTGAATATGAAGAAAACTGGCCTCAGCGCTTTCTAATACAATAGACAAAAATTTATTATACCGATAACAAGGCTTTCCAGGTGGTGCTAGTAGTAAAGAGTCCACATGCCAATGGAGGAGACTAAGAGACATGGATTCATTCCCTGGGTCAGGAAGATCCGCTGGAGAAGGGGATGACAACTCACTCCAATATTCTTGCCCAGAGAATCCCATGGACAGAGGAGTCTGGTGGGCTATGGTCCATAGAATTGCAAAGAGTCAGACATCACTGAAGCAACTTAGCATGCATACCAATGATATGAATTAGTATAAAATAAGAAATTTTCAACCTGTGAAAAAATGCCAGTACATATGAGGCAGAGAGGCAGCCTAGAGAGGAGAGAGATGAAGAATGATAGAGTCAGGAAAGGCTTTTTAAGGAGGACATGTCTGAACAAATTTTAGACTATTTGGAACCTCATGGACTGTAGCCCATAGCTGCCAGGCTCCTCTGTCCATGGAATTCTTCAGGCAAGAATATTGGAGTGGGTAGTCATTCCCTTCTACAAGGGATCTTCCTGACCCAGGGATCGAACCTGGGTCTCTCGTATTGCAGGCAGATTTTTTATCATCTGAGCCACTAGGGAAGTCCATGTTGAATAATTATTTGAAGATAAATTGATAAACTGGAAGCAATCCAAGCAAAGAGATCATATTATGGGTTGAATAGTGTCTCAGAACCTCACAAGATGAACTTACTTAGATTTTTATCAAGTTAAAGTCTTTAGCAAGTTAAGATGAGGTCATTAAGCTAGACCCTAACACAATACAACTGGTGTTTTTCAGTTCAGTTCAGTTCCTCAGTTGTGTCTGACTCTTTGCAACCCCTTGGACTGCAGCACACCAGGCTTCCCTGTCCGTCACCAACTCTTGGAGCTTGCTCAAACTCATGTCCGTTGAATCAGTGATGCCATCCAACCATCTCATCTGTTCTCTTCTCCTCCTGCCTTCAGTCTTTCCCAGCACCAGGGTCTTTTCTAAGGAGTCAGTTCTTTGCATCAGGTAGCCAAAATATTGGAGCTTCAGCTTCAGCATTAGTCCTTCCAATGAATATTCAGGACTGATTTCCTTTAGGATTGACTGGTTTGATCTCCTTGCAGTCCAAGGGACTCTCAAGAGTCTTCTCCAACAGCACAGTTCAAAAGCATCAATTCGTAGGCAAATTGACCCAGGTTCTTTGTACAAAGCTTCCTTTGTAGTCCAACTCTCATATCCATACATGACTACTGGAAAACCCAGGGCTTTGACTAGATGAACCTTTGTCAGCAAAGTAATGTCTCTGCTTTTTAATATGCTGTCTAGGTTGGTCATAGATTTTCTTCCAAGGAGCAAGCATCTTTTAATTTCATGGCTGCAGTCACCATCTGCAGTGATTTTAGAGCCCAAGAAAATAAAATCTGTCATTGTTTCCATTATTTCCCCATCTATTGCCATGAAGTGATGGGACCAGATGCCATGATCTTAGTTTTTTGAATGTTGAGTTTTAAACCAACTTTTTCACTCTCTCCTTTCACTTTTATCAAGAGGTTCTTAGTTCTTTGCTTTCCGCCATAAATGTGGTGTCATAAGGGTAGCATTTTTTAAAACCGGGAAATCTTGAGACAGGTTGGCACACAGATGGCATGTGAACATAGAGAAGAGACCACTCGTGTTTTGTGCTGTGTCCAGATTCTCCCTCACAGCCTTCAGAAGGCATCTTCATCTCAGACTTTCTAGTCTCCAGAACTGTGAGAAAATAAATTTCTATTGTTGGAGCCACTCAGTCTGTGGTACTTTGTTAGGGCAACCCTAGCAAACTAATATAGATTGGCAAGGGCTTGGAGGTTGGGGTTAAAAAATATGCGTTGTTTGAGGAGCTATCAGTAGTTCTGAATGCCAGGCTCCTAAACTCTGACAGAGTATTGACAGGTGAGGCTCTGTCAGTGGACCGCAGTGGTTCCAGAGGGCTCAGGCCAGGAGTTGGACTTTATCAAGTAGATAATGAGGAATCAGGCAGCAATCTTAATAGAAGTGATGCTGCCATTTCTGTCTTTAAAAGACCCATCTGTTGGCAGTGTGAATGCTAGTTTGGAAAAGATAGAGTAGGAGGAAGAGATTGTAAGCAAGGAACTCCTTGGCCACACTTATCAGAGTCTAGTGATGGTTGGGTGATTTATTGAACGTCTCAGGGGAGCAAATTGCAGATGGTACTAGAGTCTGTCCTGCAGAGACACATGTATTAAATCAAACCAGTGGGAATTTTATTCACATGTGTTTTCCCTCCATTATCTAAAACCAAAGAACAAGGAAAATGCTGCCTGAGTCTTAGAAAAGATCATTTCTTTTTTCCCTCAAATTACAGTCATTATACTCCATGGAAAATACTGGATAGAGTTTTTTTGACTTTTAAGGAATAGATTCTATATAATAAGGTGCATTTTGCTAATCGCAGGCTCTCTTACACACTAATGGACAAGCTTGAAAGGATCTAAACACTGTCTTTCACTGGCTCTTTATTAAGTAGCCTGCAGGGTAGATAATCATTTTCACTGACTCTGACATGCAACCTAGTAGAACCAGCCTGGAGAAAATCGTAGGTTGAAACGCCAAAGTCTTAGAAGTGAAAATTACAAAGCTGAAAGTACTTTGAGCCAGTTAATCTATTCAGCACCAACTCAGTGTTTGACAATATTATAAAGGAGCATGACTGCAAATAAAAACAACTCTAAAAATACATTTCTGTGTTTGGCAAATTATTACTTTTACTCTGGCTGCTTAAATACCTCTTTGTGCTTCATTCCTCTCTATTTTTTTTTCTTTTTTCTGGCATAGATTTAGCATGTACAATAGTATATTGACATTTACATTTGTAAGGTCATTGAACATCTGTACAGAGTCATGCATGCTCATGCCAGTACAGTTTGTCTTATAATAATATACGTTTATATAGATACGTTTATATATTTAATCATTTCTTATGTATTTGCCAGAAGACAATTCCCCATATACCTCACCAATGACTTTTCCAACTGGTAACAGAAATAAAGCCAGATTATCATGTAAACTGTAAGATAAGGATAATTTCTGAAGTAACGATATAATACAAAAGTAAAGCCCATGCTAAATTTTCTCTCCTGTACAGTGTATAGTTCCTCCAAAGTCACAGTTGCTGTAACAGCTCTATTTCAGAAGTGATCGCAGGGTTCAGATAATATATTAACAATTTCCAGCATTTACTGAGTCCTTGTCATATACCAAGCTTTTTACCACATACTTTGTACATTTTACTCTATTTAATTATTATGTCACAATGTGGGTTTATGATAATTATCCTTATATGGGGAAATAGTCATAATAATTTAGTAAATTACCTAATAATTTTAGTAAACATTGAAGCTAGTTTTTCATAGGAGGAAACAACCATTAGTCAAAACAGTGTCAAATGTGCATAGGAAATAGAGTGTGTCTGTTTGTGTATGTGGGTGGTATGTATGTACATGTTTATATTTATGATATATATCAGTGTATGATATGTGTGTTCCATGTTGGGGTCAGGTGTCGAGAGAACAGAGGGGAAGTTTTTCCTCATCTTTAGAAAGCCAGTGTTGGTGTGATCCGTCCCTGTAAAGGAGGACTATGTCAGTATTTACCAGACTATGTCCAAATGAATTGTGATTTGAAAAATAAGTTTATTTGTAATCTAAATGTACATTTTATAGGCCTTTCCCCCTTTCTTTCTACTCATCATTCCCCCAAGGGCAAACACGTGTCATCTGCAGCTCTACCCAAGGCCACAAACCAAATAACTCAATTCTCAAAAGGCCTGGTGAGGAACTTCCTCATAAAATGACCACATTAAAATGAAGCAGACTCAGGAAATTTGTGGACCTGTAGAATGCACCTAATTATGTACCTAGAGGCCCAGCTTGTGCATATGGATTGTGTCATGGATAAACTTAGTTGGCAGCTCAACTTGCTGGGGATGATTTATTCAAAGAGAGGGAACAGGACTACAGCTTAAGGAAGATGTTGTTTCTAGCAAGTCATGGAGTTTTGAAAATGGTTTGGCTCCTGATTGCAACATCTCTCCCCCTACACATGTGTGTTTTGGTAAGCTAACACCTCTAGACTTCTCATGGAGGGTTACCTTTTTCCTCAACTTCAAATATTCTAGTCACACTTGCACTTCTAATTTTGATCTTTCTCCAGATGGAAACTTTTCTTTGACAGAATTCAACTTATATAAACAAATGTGAATATTAAACTTCAAATAAAAGACTAGAAATAAATTTAGTAGACTAAATTTGTTTAGTAGACTCTCCACGACCTTGGAAAATGTCTGCCAGTTGGCAGCAGCCTCTTCATATAATCATGCTGTTGACCTCAGCTACGCCTTTCCAAGAACTCAAATGATAACAGAACTCCTAAATGGGAAAGGGACTGCTCAGCTTAAATATTTTGTTTTCAGTTCCCTCACACCTGCTACTGGACTCCGGGAGGAGGTTTGCAAACACAGAGCGATACAGTGGATAGATCTTAGGTCAGGGCTACAAAAACAAGCATGGTTTGTTTGTTTTGCAACCACAAAAAAATGGCCACTTCCTCTCTCAAGAGCTGTGATAAGCACTCCTGGAGATGTGTGTTGGGCTCTGAATGAAATTAATCTTTCCATCTTAAGTCACAAAAAGCCTACAGCCTTCATTGTTAGCGCAAGTTCACACCCAATTTCCTCAATGCCGCTCCTTTTTCAAAAGCCTGCTTCCTCTTCCTTCCGGCTCCAATAAATCGGAGGAGGATAAAGGCATGAAAACATCATGTGCCCAGGCGTGCACGAGTGAGCACGCACACACACATTCTCCCCCACAGTGATACCAGTATTTTCAGAGATTCACATTTCAGCTTGCAAATGGATTATCTAAGATAAAGCGGAGAAATATTAATGAAACACGTGTATTTCTTTCTCTCCTCCATGCCAGTAGTATAAGAGTCAACTTGAGTTTACGGATAGGAGGAAAAGTAAACTCAATCTTATGGAAATACTCAATGAAGTTCTTTGCTTTTTTGTTGCAGCAAATGTTTATTAAGTGGAGTAGATTGTTTTGTTTTGTATTAGAAGGTTGTCAGTTCAACTTTGTAATATATATAAAGAAATTAGTACAGATTTGCCAATTCTCAGAAGAAAGGTAGTTCTTTTAAGGTGTAGATTTGAATATGAATTTTTCTAGAACAAATCATTGGGGATTTGCTTATTACATTGACTTTCCTGAGAGATATCTTAGGAGATAAGAATTAACTTTCCTGGGAGGGAATAGACAGTAATTGATAACTATCATAATATAATTGGAAAAGAGACAGGCTTCCTAACAGAATTTTTTTTTTTTTTTTACTTTTTGTTATATAATCAAGTATAGCTGATTAACAATACTGTGATGAGGGACTCAGTCATACATATACATGTATCCATTCTCCCTCAAACTCCCCTCCCATACAAATTGCCACATAACATTGAGAGTTCCATATGCTATACAAAGGGGTCCTTGTTGGTTATTCATTTTAAATATAGCTAGCAGAACTTTTGTGAGAAACAATTTTGTGTGTCTATGTTTCACTTGTAATTCACCAAAAGGATACAAATAAGGAAGATGTTATTGACTCTGATAGTAGTCAAAGAAGAAAAAGTCCAGGTAAACCTACTTTAAATCATTCTTGTCACCATTTTCCTAGAAACTTGAGCCACTTTTTCTTGAAAATTCTCAATCATTGAAATAACATTGACAATATCAGATCTGATCTAACATGTATAGAGAAAGCATGATTTTTTTTCCTATATCTGTGCTGCATATGTGGCTATTGAGTTTTTGAAATATGACAAGTTCAAATTCTATGTCCTATAAATGTAAAATACACATTGGATCTCAGAGACTGAAAATGAAAAATATACATTATCTTACTTATAATTTTTGATAAAGATCAAATGCTGAATAATAAATTTTATTTAACCCAATATACATATAATGCTCCTAAATTAATTTTATGTTTAACTCTATTTTTAAAATGTGTGACTGCTAAAAATTTTAAATTGCATATGTAAATCGCATTCTGTTTCTATTAGAATAATGCTACTCTAGGCCATTCATTTTAATTTCTATGTAACATGACCAACTATGAAGATATATTTTATAAAATAGGTTTTGAAAATTTTTCTTTTCCCAAAAAATAAAGCTTGAAATTTATGGTTAGATATATGGTGCCACTTTAATTTCCCTATAGACTTTCCAGTAATTATACAGAATGAAAAAGTTAAATTTAATGGAAATGTACCTTTTTATATGTGTTTAATATTTCTTTGGAGAAGTCAATGGCACCCCACTCCAGTATTGTGTGTATCTATGTTTCTAAGATGACTAAATATTTACTCTCTGTATTGTCAGATTAAGTTTTTACTCAAAATTACTTAGCTCAATTTAGCTAAGCCAAGCTGAGCCACATTACTTAGCTAATGTAAACTTAGCTCATTTTCATTGTAGCCCCACTTTCTGAGATTCTTTTAATCCTAAGATTAATAGTAGATTTGACTTATATTAAAATAGATTCCGAATAGCAGCTCTATAGAGAGTGGCCTTCTCTGTCCTGGAATGGACATAAGCAGTGAGTCATGTCTGTCAGTCAGTCAACAATACCTACGTTATCTTTTCTGTAAGGCTTGGTTTTCAACTAATGCTGTTGAATAAGTAGAATGAGGTACTGGCTCAAGCTATTGAGAAACTGATAGTTTCATAGTTGAAGAGACAAAATGATTTGCATTGAAACACATGAAGTAAAACGTGATAGGGAAACAGTATTAAAATCAACATTTCTGGCTTCTCTTGAAAAATGGAAATCCTGGCCTATACTGTTGTTGTTCAGTCATTAAGTTGTGTCCAACTCTTTGTGACCCTATGAAGTGTCACAACTTCCCTGTCCTTTACTATCTCCCTGAGTTTACTCAAACTCATGTCCATGGAGTCAATGATGCCATCCAACCATCTCACCTTCTGTTATCCCCTTCTCCTTTTACCCACAGTCTTTCTCAGCATCAGGGTCTTTTCCAATGAGTCAGCTGTTCTCCTCAGGTGGCAAAAATACTGGAGTTTCAGCTTCAGCATCATTCCTTCCAATGAATATTCAGGACTGATTTCCTTTAAGATTGACTGGGTTGATCTCCTCGCTGTTCAAGGGACTCTCAAGAATCTTCTGCAGCAACATAGTTTGAAAGCATCAATTCTTTAGTGCTCAGACTTCTTTATGGTCCACTCTCACATTTGTACATGACTACTGGAGAAAACATATCTTTAAAAGACAGACCTTTGTAGGCAGAGTAATATCTCTGCTTTTTTAATATGATGTCTAGATTTGTGATAGCTTTTCTTCCAAGAAGCAAGTGTCTTTTAATTTTGTGGCTGCAGTCACCATGCACAGTGATTTTGGAACCCCCCAAAATAAAGTCTGTCACTGTTTCCACTTTTGCCCATCTATTTGCCATGAAGTGATCGGACTGGATGCCATGATCTTAGTTTTTTGAATGTTGACTTTTAAGCCAGCTTTTTCACTCTCCTCTTTCACTTTCATCAAGAGGCTCTTTAGTTCCTCTTTGATTTCTGCCATTATGGTGGTGTCATCTGCATATATGAGGTTGATATTTCTCCCGAAAATCTTGATTCCANTTGACTTTTAAGCCAGCTTTTTCACTCTCCTCTTTCACTTTCATCAAGAGGCTCTTTAGTTCCTCTTTGATTTCTGCCATTATGGTGGTGTCATCTGCGTATATGAGGTTGATATTTCTCCCGAAAATCTTGATTCCAGGTTGCGATTCATCCAAACTGGCATTTTGCATCATACACTCTGCATATAAGTTAAATAATCAGGTGACAATATACAGCCTTAACAACTCCTTTCCCAACTTTGAACCAGCCCATTGCTCCATGTCCAGTTCTAACTGTTGCTTCTACATACAGGTTTCACAGGAGGCAGATAAGATAGTCTGGTATTCCCAATTCTTTAAGAATTTTCCACAGTCTGTTGTGATCCACACAGTCAAAGGCTTTAGTGCAGTCAATGAAGTAGAAGTAGAATCATTTCTGGAATTCCTTTGTTTTTATATGATCCATTATTATGCAAGCCATTGCCTGAAGTTAGTAGCTACTGTCCACATTAGATGGGTATACAATGTGCAATGTGCTAATTTGCATTGTCTGGCCCATGTAGATACTTGAGTTCAATTCCTGATTGAGATAATTATTAATGCCCCTTTCAGCTGCCAGCTGTGATTATGAGGTTCTTGACCTAATAGCTTAGAAGTCTTCCTCAAAGAACTCTATTGTCAAAGTAGAGTTGGATCCCTTCTCCTACGTAGTAATTTATACTGAAAGAACATAATCCTGTAAATATTCATTTCTTCCAGTAGTGGTAGGAAGATNTTACTTGCACCTGAAGCAGGGCAGAGAGGATAGACTGAAACTAGGGGGGGTGACTGACGGGTTTCTTATGACCACCTGGTGCATGCCCCAGCCTGAGCTGAGCATTCCAGCCCCACTTACTTCATGTTGCTGCTCCACACTGGAGTGAGGACTGCTCTGACAAAGGAGAGAACTCTGAGGAAAGAACTCATGAGCTAGAGGTAGCCAGACCCAAAGTGGTGTCTGAACAGGGTGAGGGCAGCCATCAGTGTTGTTTACACAGACAGTGCATCAGAAGCAGCCCAGACATCTCTCTGCAGCCAGATTACTGCAGCCTACTCCCCTCACACACTGACAGCACCATGGATTCCTCTTGCTCCCACACTGCTCCTCTCTGGGGCAAGGGAACCACTGCAGGGGTGGGGTGAGAGCCTACCCAGAGGAAACAGAGACATTTGGACTCAAACCTCAAGGCGTATGCTCCAGCAACTTGGGTCCCTGATAGGATCACAGTGAGCACTGAGCAGAGAGGAAGCCTGGCCCATACCTAGCTCTGGCTTTAACCCCTCCTTCTCCAGCCCCGCCTCCTACCAAGGTGACAGTACATCCTGAGATGATTGTGTTCATGTCAAATCCATGACTGTACATGGATGCTCCTAGGTAAGGACACCCCTTCATAATCACATTAGGTAACTGTTTCACTGAATTTCATACAGATAAAGTTAAGCAACATGAGAAGGCAGAGGAATTGCTCTCAACTGAAAGACCAAAACCCCTGCAAAAAAAATATAAATAATAAAACCAAAACCACAGTTTTCCAGATAAAAAATTCACAGCATTCATAAGAATGCTAACTGAGTTAGGGAAAAGAATAGATGAACAATGTGAGAACTTTAACAAAGAACTAGAAAATACAAAAAAAAAAAAAAAAAAGAAACAGTGAGAACTNACATACATGTGACAGATTGAGCATGTATACAGATCATCATAAGATATGGCCTCAAAGATATTTAGGGAAAAGACGGCAAAGACTTTTATGTGGACATTAAATGCTATCAAAAGAAAAGAACTTTATTGGATATTCTTATTTTATGTTTCAGTGTTTTTATTTTGATTTATATAGATGAGTGGTGAAGATTGGGCATGGTATTTTACAATGTAGACTTTAAAAAATGTTCATATAGCCCTCATGTATAACACCTATTTTGGTCTTTACTTTTTTACCAGAAGAATCTCATTAGCTTTATATTATTTATACTTCATGTAAAAGTCTATGTTCTACTATTAGGCCTAGCTTCTCTGGGCCTTTTCCCAAGTGTATATGCTCTTTCTCTGAAAACACCTGCACCTTAGAGCTGCCTCTTATTCCTTGCACATAGCATGGGTGGAAAGGGCCAGGCAATGGCCATAGGGGAGTGTTCTACAGCCTCACTATTGGACTTTGTCCTTCTTGTAGCATCTTGAAAGGGGAATTCCTGGGAAAAGATCAAACACAGATACACAAGGAAGCAGCTCTCTTCATCAAAAGAACTCACACTTGCCATGTAGCAATGTACCTTTATGAATTGGGCCCCCAAAGATCAAATGGACCATGCACTTGATCTAATTCTTACAAAAGATTGTATTACCAAAAGGCACATTTAATGGGAACGCTGTTACATATGGGTTGCCACCATAGTCAAAGGAGATGGAATATCATTATGTATTAATTTGAAAGCTACATCACTGTCAGTTAAAGGGACAACTTTTACCTGTATCTTCAAACAATCCAAAAAACTGGTAGAATGAGAAACAGCATTGGCCATTTGAAATCTGTGTCTTTGGCATTATTTGGAAAGCTTCTTGTAATATTTATAACACAAAATTAAACAAGGCTTCAGTTTTGACTATGAGAATATTTTAAGCCAATTATGCTGTGTATTTATACTTTGTTGTGTTAGTATCTTGTGATGAAGTAGATTTTCTCTCTAGCTGTTGAGTCAGTTCTGTCTGATACCGAGTTGCTGCTGCTGCTAAGTCACTTCAGTCGTGTCCAACTCTGTGCGACCCCATAGACGGCAGTCCACCAGGCTCCGCTGTCCCTGGGATTCTCCATGCAAGAACACTGGAGTGGGTTGCCATTTCCTTCTCCAATGTATGAAAGTGGAAAGTGAAAGTGAAGTCGCTCAGTTGTGTCCGACTCTTAGCGACCCCATGGACTGCAGCCCNCACCAGGCTCCGCTGTCCCTGGGATTCTCCATGCAAGAACACTGGAGTGGGTTGCCATTTCCTTCTCCAATGCATGAAAGTGGAAAGTGAAAGTGAAGTCGCTCAGTTGTGTCCGACTCTTAGCGACACCATGGACTGCAGCCCACCAGGCTCCTCTGTCCATGGGATTTTCCAGGCAAGAGTGCTGGAGTGGGGTGCTATTGCCTTCTCTGTGATACTGAGTTAGGTAACCCTTTTGATAACAATTTCTGCTGTTCATAGTGCTAAGACGTTAATGAATGCTAAATGGATGTGAATTGATGAGGATGATCAAGTTTGTCAGTGTCATGAAAAGTATGAGGAGCCAGAACTTTACAATAAGGAAAGACATGAAAGCATATCTTTACCAGACTCAGCTAAGTGTTTTACCTCAAATTTGACATTTTCTTTGGATGAAGCTTGCAGACAATAGCAAACGTAATTTACTTGCATCTTTTATTCATTTATGACACACAAATATACTCCACAAAGTTCTTAAGAAGAGTGTCTGGCAACAATGCTGGAGATTATAATTGTGTTCTCTATTCTACCTGTGGCATTGCTTAATTGAATTANCAAACGTAATTTACTTGCATCTTTTATTCATTTATGACACACAAATATACTCCACAAAGTTCTTAAGAAGAGTGTCTGGTAACAATGCTGGAGATTATAATTGTGTTCTCTATTCTACCTGTGGCATTGCTTAATTGAATTATGGAATTATGAAGATAGCAGTAGAATTTTCTGTGGGCCTGCAATGATTAGGCTTTCAAAGTTTGTTTATATTGTATCTTTTATCAAAAACACACTGAGGAAATGCTTTTTCTGCCTGCNATTCTACCTGTGGCATTGCTTAATTGAATTATGGAATTATGAAGATAGCAGTAGAATTTTCTGTGGGCCTGCAATGATTAGGCTTTCAAAGTTTGTTTATATTGTATCTTTTATCAAAAACACACTGAGGAAATGCTTTTTCTGCCTGCATTATGAACTTGATTTCTCTGTTGATAGTTCATCAATATTAGTCATTGAGAGACAGATTTTTTTTTTTTGTATGTATTTGTATTCATTTCTCTCCAGAGTGGCTGTTATATCTTGAATATGCCAGCTGTCTCTTGGGCCCACTTCACAAAATGAGGACCTTTTTTCAAAGGATAGTATTTTTTTCCCCATAAAGTGGAAGTCAAGTTCTTTTCCCTTCATTATTTGAAAAAATTAAATATTGTGAAGGAAAAACATTTTCTTTTCAAGTTATTTCTCTCACACAAGTAGCACTTAGTTGGAAGATTTTTANAAAATGAGGACCTTTTTTCAAAGGATAGTATTTTTTTCCCCATAAAGTGGAAGTCAAGTTCTTTTCCCTTCATTATTTGAAAAAATTAAATATTCTGAAGGAAAAACATTTTCTTTTCAAGTTATTTCTCTCACACAAATAGCACTTAGTTGGAAGATTTTTACATTTTTCCCCAAACGTAGATGAGTAGCACAAAGGAATTTGACTTGAATTTAATATATTTACATGGTAAACTATACAAAGCAAATGGAGTTGTCTTCAACAATGGCATAGAATAAGACTTTTATATCAGTAAAAGACTATAAAACAGAATCTGTGATTCCTAGAAATTCTTCATGCTTAATTTTACTTCTACAAATATGAAATGGATATCTTGCTGAGAATAAACATGAAACATACTGGATTTGGACAAGGATAATTATGGTTGGTGTGAAATAGAATTTCCCAGGTTTTTTTTTTTTTTTTTTTTGCCTAAAATGTGAATCCTGAATCAGGGGTAGCTAGTATTGAAATCTACATACATTTAAAGATAAGTAAGATGTATGGTTTGTAGAAAGTTCACACCTTTAGTTAAAGTACAGTGAATTAAGAACTAGGACAGTAAGTTTCACATGTCACTACTGAGACTAGTGAGCTTAGGAGAGAGCAGCAGAAAGATCTTAGGTTTGCACAAGTGTGAAAGATGAGTGAGAATAGGATTGCTTCTCAAATTGTCAGATCTTTGTTGAAAGCTTCAATACTCCTCTGCATAAATTAATGGCTGACTGATAGAAAGTTCTATAACCAGAGGGTAAAAGTATCATCTCTAGAATCCAACTACCTAGTACACTTGGGGACAAATTCAGGATATACCTCACAGCTAACCAGTCAGAATCCAGGGAAGAGAGCTATATAGGAATATGATTCAATGGAAATTAAAGCCTACTTCACAGGAAGAATTAAGAATGATTTGCCTATTGAAATTGTCCTGATTTGCAAGTCCTTTGCCTCTAAGACCAATTAAACAGTGGAATAAGAATGCGTATCATACAGAAAAGTCATGATGTTTGATCCTCAGGAAGGAAAATCCTCTTTGGTGGTGTTATTTATATCTAGAAAAGTGGTATCTGTCAATTGTTAGGACCCTGTGCACAGATATTAACTGCTTCAACACCTAGAAATTATTTTGACCTCTTCAAGTTAGACGATCAGAATGGATCTTTAAAATCTTTTTCTTAGAGTTCAAAGCCAGGGACATGGATAGTTTGAACCACATGATCTAATTAGGAAATCACTACTTCCCTGAATCTACCTCCTCAGGTCCATGTTGAGTAAATGTGGCCCCACTTCCATCAATATAATGTGCCTTTTTTGTCTTTTTTTTTTTTTTTTAAGATTCAGGGTAACTTTTAGTAAGATATAGCTTTTAATTTTGTGTATCACAAAAATGAGAATAAAATGGCTGCATGTTACAGTTAAGTGAAATGTGCAAGTGTTTGAGATACCAGATATCAAGCACAGCATCATTAAACTATGTTAACAGATTTCTCAAGACCCACACAATTATTGATACTCTTCAGAATAAAAACTTTCTTAGCCAGGATTGGAATGGAATGCAGTAAGAAAAACTCTATCTTAATCAGCTGGATTATATCATACTATGAAATCTAGAGAATTCCTCTCATGTCTTTTGAACAATGAAGAAAACCCTAAATAATAAAATAACACTTAAAGGTGTATAATTATCATCTTCATGTGCAAAAGTTAAAGTTTATTGGGAGTTTTTTTTCATGTGTTAAGCACCATGTTAGACACTTTATAAGAAATATTTTAGTCTCAACAATTTTATAAGATATATTCTAATATCCATCCTTTTTTTTTCCATAAGAAAACTGAGGCTCAGAAAGGTTAAATAACTTGTTTAAAATCAAACACCTACTAAAGTTCAGAGCCATGTTTCCAACTCAAGATTGTTTCCTGACGCTGAAATCTTCACAACTTTCATACGTTGAATCTTCTGGAAACCATAAAGATGGAGATTTGGTTTCACAAAACTTGAGCAGTACCTGAATGTCTAAAATACTGCAAATAATGAAAATGATACTATTTGTCATTAAGTGTGTACTTGATGTTTCCTAGACATATTGTTTAGATTTTATGTCCATAATAGTTCATGCGTCCCCATTTTATACATTTTATTTTTTTTTCTTTTCTTAATTAATTTTTTTTTCATTTTTTTTTTAATTTATTTATTTTTAAATTTAACTTTACAATACTCTATTGGGTTTGCCATACATCGACACGAATCCAGACCTGAGCCTTTGTTTCAAATCTAAGTATAGTTGATTTATATAATGTTGTGTTAGTTTCTAGTGTATAGCAGTGTGATTCAGTTTATATATATATANTTTTTTTTTTTTTTTTAATTCTAGACTTCCTTTAGATGTTGATTCTACCAAGGTAGCTTTTACCTCTTTGTTTATTAATGGATTGCACTAGAGGTAATTTCCCTAGAGGTTCTACTTTGTTGCAATATGTAGACCTCTCCCTTCTAGAGTGAAATGGGAAACTGTTCACTCCCATCAGAATGGAACAGGAAACTGTTCACTCCAGATTTAGTTAATCTGGCAAACCAGCACTCTTACCTTATAGATGAGTCACCTACAAGGGAGACTGCTAAAATTCTTAATCTTCAATGCTAGCAACTGAAAGTCCCTAAACAAAGCTCAAACTGGTCTGGTTTCTGCTATTACTGCAAAGAGCCAGGACATTAAAAAAAAATAATGTTACAAATTTAAGCACTTCAGTCATTATCAGCCTTCTAACCAGCCTTTCCAACATCTTTCCAATTCTCAATGAGGTGGCTCCAAGGAACTCCAGAGCTCTTCCCAATCTTCCCTCTGAATTGGCTTTTAGAAACATTTCTCCAAGTTGGGGATGAATCTCTTCCAGTCCTAAAAGACATCAGAGCCACATTCTCAGTGCTCAGCCCCACTACTATACACCCTTTCCCTTGGAGTACTAAAATAGTTCAAATGGTATGGATTCTCTAATGAACCTCAAGAAATTTCTGTTTCTGAACCAATTCCTGTTTGTTAGACTCCTTAAAACATGAACAACTTTTCCTTCTTAGTAGCTTCACCCCATCCATTTATTAGGTTGAGATGTATCGTCAGAATTTCTTTTTCTCAAAGTGGGAGGTAATTCTAGAACTTGACAGTGGTTGTCAAAACAGCCAACCAGATGAATTAAATGACCTTTTGACACCTTTTATTTGTTCTATCTTCATCTCTGACAGTGCTAGTACTTACTCTGGAAACACTGATTATTTGTCCCCATTGAATCAGCTACCATTTTCCTTATGGGCAAAACTTCCAAATAACTGGCAAAATTCACAGCACACCTCCTGTCAAGATTCAGATCGACCCCTCAAAAACCTCTTCCAAGAATTAATCAATACCTTCTAAGTAAAGAAGCCTTCAAAGCCTAAAGCCCATAATAGAAGATGACAAAGCCGAAGGCTTCATTATCCCTTGAACTAGTCCCTGTAACACTCCCATTTTACCAGTGAGAAAAATCTAAGGGCTGAGGATAAAGGTCTGTTCAGGACCTCCAAGCAGTAAACAACATTGTTATCCCTTGACACTGGGCTGTTCCTAACCCTCATATACCACTCACATCCATTCCCAGTGGAAACAAATTCTTTACTGTAATTGATTTAAGCAGTACATTCTTTAGAATCCCAGGTGATGAAGCTAGCCAATACCTTTTTTTCTTCACTTGGGTATGAAAACAGTTCACCTGGACAGAAATGCCTCAGGGCTTTACTGAGATTCCTTATTTCTCACAAATCACTAATCTGGATGATATAATTTCCCTAGAGGTTCTACTTTGTTGCAATATGTGGATAATTTGCTTCTTTGCTCTCCTTCTCAAGCTTCCTCATGAAAGACAGCATTGATTTCCTAAAGCGTTTAGCCTTAAAGGGACATAAAGTACCCAAAGAAAAATTGCCCTTTTCCCAAACCAGGATTTGATGTTTAGGACATCTGATACCAGAACAAAGGCTACACTTAGAACCCTGTAGGCTTAAATTTCCCAAATCCCCAAACTAAGTGCCAATTGTGGGGTTTTCTCAGGTTATTTGACTATTACCAGAATTGGATTCCAAATTTCTCTCTTATGGCCCAACCTCTGTATCTCTTACTAAAGAAAAGCAACCCCACCCATTCCAACCCAATTTTGTGAGAAGAACAGGACAGCATACCTTTTAAGGCTTTAAAGGAGAGTTTGATAAATCCACCTGCCTTTGGGCATCTTAATTATCAGATTCTCTTTTTTCTTTTTTCTATATAGAAACAAAGGAAATGCCTTGGGGGTACTCACCCAAATACACAGGGACCTTTATAGAGTAATACAGGCAGAAATTGAACTCTGTAGCATGGGGCTACCATCTTGCCTTACATTAAAGTCACTGCTTTTTTGGGCCATAGGGAAAATTGTTGTGAGATCCCCTTTAGCCATTTTTATACCTCATACAATAGAAGCCCTCCTGAATTCTCATCACACTTGATCTGTCTCAGTCAGTCGAGGTTCTTTTGCTAACTGCTCCTTACATAACTCTTTGACCTTGTAATAACCTTAACCCTGCTACACTTCTCTGCTGGGTCACTGATGAAGTCCCTCACAACTACTTAATACTGATGGATCACCTTTTGACTCCTCATGATGATCCACTGTAAATTCCATTGGGTAGTGTCGAATTCTCATAATGGTTCTTATTTAAAAGGTGACAATGGCAAGTGCTATATGCTACTCTAAGTCCTTTGACACTATTGAGGCAACAATTTATCAACTTTGGTCCAATAGGCTGAATGATATACTCTTTCATAGACTTATACTTTAGCCAAGGACAAAACTGCCAATATTTAAACTGGTGGTAGCAGACATGCTTTTAGAGTAGCTCATGATTTTGGAATGTTGTGGAAGCAACATGGCTTTCTTACTTCCAATGGAAAAATTGATAAAATTGAAAATAAAATGTTCAGGAATCATTAGAAGTAACACATTTTACCTGATGTGATGCTTTAGCTATTATGATTTTGGGGCATTCTAAGATTGACACTGGAAGTTAAGGAAAATCACCTTGCTGACATTTCTCCAAGGAATGCTGTCTGTAAAGCTACCAGAAGCAGCCAAACCTCCGTCATGATGCAAAGGGATATTTCTCCAAATAATAACTTAGAGAAACTGGCTAGAAAGTCTCAACAATTGGCCTCAGAATGTGAAAAACAAGATTGTAAATTCAACAATTGTTGGTTTGATAAAAACAGAAAGCTCTGGTTCAGACCAAGTAATACTCTAGTCCTACTGAAAACAGTTTACTTTTAAATCCCACACCTCACCACTGTATATGTATTAAACCATCTGTCTAGTGAGAAAATGATAGCATTTATGAATCAGTATTGATGGGGAAAGCACTAATAAGGGTGCAAAAAGTATCTACCTCACTTGTCTAAAATACAGTCTTATGAATTCCTGTCTCTACCATTCTTCGGCATTTTAAAATGTCTAGTGAACAATTTGAGATCTAGCAAATGGATTTCATACAACTTTCTCCATTTAATGGACTTAAATATGTTTTAGTCATGGTCTATGTGTTTTTCATACTGGACTGAAGCCTGCCCTTGAAGATAACTATGGCCTCATCTGTGGATAAAGTCCTTTTGGAAAAGATTATCCCCATCTTAGGAACTTCTCTTGAACTTCATAGTGATCAAAGAACTCATTTTACTAGTTAAGTACTTTAGCAAGCTTATCCTGTTTGGCTGATTTTACAGAACTTTCTGTGTGCTTATCACCCACAATCTCTTGGCTTACTCTTAACGCTGGGAAAAACATCAAACCTCAGATATACAGATGATACCACCATAATGGCAGAAAGAAACGAGGAACTAAAGAGTCTCTTGATGAAAAAGTGAACAAGAGGAGTGAAAAAGCTGACTTAAAACTCAGCATTCAAAAAATTAAGATCATGGCATCTGGTTCCATCACTTCATGGAAAATACATGGGGAAACAATGGAAACAGACAGATCTTTTCTTGGGCTCCAAAATCACTGAGAATGGTGACTGCAGCCTTGAAATTAAAAGATACTTGTTCTTTGGAGGAAAAGCAATGACAAACCTAGATAGTATATTAATAAGGAGAAATATTACTTTGCCTACAAATGTCCCTCTAGTCAAAACTATGGTTTTTCCAGTAGTCATGTATGGATGTGAGAGTTAGACCATATGCTTTTGAACTGTGGTGCAAGAGAAGACTCTTAAGAGTCCTTCTACAGCAAGAGGATCAAACCAGCCAATTCTAATGGAAATCAACTCTGAATATTCATTGGAAGGACTGAAGATTCCAGGGAATCTTCACAACCCAGGGATCGAATCCAAGTCTGCTGCATTGCAGGCAGATTCTTTACCATCTGAGCCACCAGAGAAGCCCATGAATACTGGAGTGGGTAATTTATCCCTTCTCCAGGGGCTTTTCCCAACCCAGAAATTGAACCAGGGGCTTCTACATTGCAGGTGAATTCTTTACCAGCTGAACTAACAGGGAAGCCCAATGACTTGGTGTTTATTTTATATTTATTTTAAACTGTGGAAATGATGTTAGACAAAAAAGCAAGTTCAAGTGATTTTTTTTTTTTTTAATTCATAATGGGTTGTAAAGAAGCAGAGACCACTCTCAATATCAACAGCACATTTGGCCCCAGGAATGGTTAACAAATGTACGGGTAGTTCAAGAAGTTTTGCTAAGGAGATGAGAGCCTTGAAGATGAGAAGTTGACCGCAATCAGAAATTGACAACAATCAGTTGGGAGCAATCATCGAAGCTGATCCTCTTACGACTACACAAGAAGTTGCCGAGAAACTCAACATCAACTGTTCTATGATTGCTTGGCATTTGAAACAAATTGGAAAGGTGAAAAAATATCTCGATAAGTGGATGCCTTATGAGCTGACCACAAATCAAAAAATCATCTCTGTGAAGTGTAGTCTTCTTTTATTCAATACAACAACAACAAACCATCTGGATTGGATTGTGATTATGATGAAATGCAGATTTTATATGACAATTAGAGATGACCAGCTCAGTGACTGGTCAGAGAAGAAGCTCCAAAGCACTTTCCAAGGCCAAACCTGCACCAACCAAGGTCATGGTCATTCTTTGGTGGTCTGTTGTTGGTCTGATCCACTACAGCTTTCTGAATCCTGGCAAAACCATTGCATCTGAGAAGTATGCTCAGCAAATTGATGAGACACACTGAAAACTGCAGTGCCTGCAGCCAGCATCGGTCAACACAAAGGGTCCAATTCTTCTGCACTACAACACTTGACTGCACGTCACAGAACCATTGTTTAAAAAGTTGAACGAATTGAGTTAAGAAGTTTTGCCTTACCCGCCATATTCAGTTGACCTCTTGCCGCTTCTTCAAGCATCATGACAAATTTTTGCAGGGAAAATTCTTCCATAACCAGTAGGAGACAAAAAATGCTTTCCAAGAGTTCCCCAAATCCTGAAGCACAGATTTTTTTCACTTCTAGTAAAACAAACTTATTTTTCATTGTCAAAAATGTGATGATTGCAATGGTTTTGATTAGTAAAGATGTGTTTGAGCCTAGTTATAATAATTTAAAATTCATGGTCCAAAACCACAGTTATATTGACACCAATATTATAGCATTATTAAAATTCACTTGGCAAAATTTGTAGAGACCGTCCAAATACTTTGGCCAAAAACATTGCCAAGAATGAATGGATGGATGAATCTAAACCTCAGATTGATCCCTTTGAAAGTCATATACACTTCGAGATACAAAATGTATCTCAAAGATACACCTTGAGATAGCCCTAGGATAACTAATGCACTTGATTTCTGCCTCTTTTGACCCACAACTTACAAAAGGAGAGACATTTCAGTATGAAAAAAGACCTAATTGCTTTTATTTTTTAAAAAACATATTTTGGTACAGCAATATTTTCACACTTCACTCCTAGGAAATGAAAACCCTGTACATCACGCTGTGCAAACTGGAGACTTTGTCTATTGGAAAAGACAACTCCAGAAAGTCTATTCATCCTTCCTCATCAGGCATTGCTAACTAACTGTGGTGCCTCCCAACTCCAGGGAATAGACTCTTAGAGTCATATGACACACCTAAAGAAAACACTGAACCCTGACTGGCCCTGCACATTCACCTGGTGACCTGACAGGAAAGGTTTCCTTGAACTGAAGCTGATGACATTTGATGAGACCGTTTTCCTAAGATATCCAGACCAGGCGCAAAAGAAATTTGTCACCATACCTTTAATGATGACGTAGCACTTCGGATGATCTCCATTATCCATGATATTTATAATAGATGAACTTTAGATAAAAGTAACTAAAAGTTGTCCACCAGCTGACCCTGGGGTGGTCAGGGCAAATGTATAGTCACCCAAAGTGTGGGAGCCTAATGAAAGATGGGATTTTGAAAAGATAAAATAATGGATGGACCTGATACACTGATCCATTCTTGGCAAAGCTTCTGGCCAAGGTATTTGGATAAAAGAGGGGACTCTTTCTTGGATTGGTTTGTATTTGAACAGCACCTCTCTGGGAGTAGGAGAGGTGATGGTGGGGGGAAGGGAAGGAGACAAGGGAGGGAGTAGGACTGAGGGAGACAGGAGGCCAAGGCAAAGTGACTCAAGCATGTAATCAGATTTCCCAGAACAGGACGTGTCTGGCGTGTGTACATGGGACAGATGTTAACAGAAGCTGGACATGGTTAACACACCCTGAGCGCTCGAGGTATCTATTCCCAGGTTAGAGCTTTCTGAAGATGAGGAACCCCTAGCAGTATCTCACACCCAAAGACAAAGGTGTTTGAAAGGACTTAAGTGTAAAGGGTATCTGTCTCAGTTCTGAGCAGCATTCAGGGAGTCCTGGAGCTCCCAGGCTTTCCAAGCAGCAGCCCAGGTTTAAGAGGATTGGACTCTGTGTTCCAGCGGCAGGCAGAGAAACCCTGAGACACCAGAGCTGCCTCTTCCTCACACCTACACCTGCGCAAGACGAATCACCTGAGCAGCATCACGCCCTGGCAGAAGAGAGACACTCTGGAAGTGACCGGGTCCTCGAGGCTGAATGGGTTTGACAACATAAAGTAGGAGAAAGAAATAAAGAAACACAGACAAAGTGTAGAGGCGCTCTGTCACATGACCCACTTCAAGCTCAACTTGGAATCAAATGTGAGATGATGAAGTTGAAATTTTAAAATCACCAGGAATGAGTTTTGTATGCTTATATCAGTTCGGTTCCGTCACTTCGTCGTGTCCAACTCTTTGCGACCCCATGGACTGCAGCATGCCAGGCCTCCCCATCCATCACCAACTCCCAGAGTTTACTCAAACTTATGTCCATTGGGTCTGTGATGCCATGCAACCATTCCATCCTCTGTCATCCCCTTCTCCTCCCCCTTCAATCTTTTCCAGCATCAGGGTCTTTTCAAATGAGTTAGTTCTTCATATCAGGTGGCCAAAGTATTAGAGTTTCAGCTTCCACATCAATCCTGATGTATATATATATATATATTTCTGATATACTAAAATATATTTTATTCTGTAACCACAAGTGACTTAAAGTTAAGGAGCATGACTGTAATGTTATTAAAGGAACTGCCACATTTTAGAGTGAGTTATTATGGAAAAGAGTTACATTGATCCATGTTTGTATACCAATGTTATAAATTGGTTCTATATACACAATCTTGGTTAGTCCTGACAACAATCATACATGATTAATATTATTAAATCTATTTGATAGACGAGGAAAGTGAGGGGCAGAGAGGTGAATTAAATAAACAGTGAGAAGTGACAAAGCTGAAATGTGAACTCAGATGTGTAACACCAATGCCTGAAGTCTTAAGTCCTAAGCTACACCAGTAAGTTTTGTCTTGCTCTTTGGTTTTGTTANAGTGAGGGGCAGAGAGGTGAATTAAATAAACAGTGAGAAGTGACAAAGCTGAAATGTGAACTCAGATGTGTAACACCAATGCCTGAAGTCTTAAGTCCTAAGCTACACCAGTAAGTTTTGTCTTGCTCTTTGGTTTTGTTACTATATTGTATTTTTTCCCTGAGGGTTTTCTTTTCTTTCCTTTTTTTTTTTTTTGTATAACTATAATAGATAAAGCCTTCAGAGAGGGTCTCATTTTTCTGACATGGCAATTGAAGGGACAGGAGGGATTTTAGATCTTACAGGTGAATTCAGGGTCTCAGACTCCTTCTGTTAGCCTTTGTTCTAGTTTGTCACAGCACCTCTTTAATTTTAGTCATCATTATAATTTTTAAAATTTCAACCAATCTTCTTTACAAATAGGAAACAAGTTCACAAGTACGAACTTTGAGGGTAAAATTTAAGCCAGGAGTCAAGAAGGTAGGAACCTACTCTCAATTCTGTCCTCAACCAGCTGTGTAGCTTGGGGCAATTTCCTTAACAGCTTTTGGCTCCTGTTTTTCATGTACATATCAAGAGGATTTGAACAAGTGTTTCCTATAGTTCTCTTCAGTTTTTTTTTTTCAAGCAAATATTACAAAGTCCAATTTTCTTTATGCAAGACTATCAAGTACATTTTTCTTAAGTTTTTTACTTTTATTCCACATAAACATAGTCCTGAAGGAAAACTAGGAGATCACCAAGCTCACAACTCTTTCCTGAACCATTTGAGAGAGGAAAAAACTGAAACCCACTGAAGAGGACTGATTTTATATCTAGCTTTAGATATATTCTTATACAACTAGAGCTTAGCTTTTCATGTCCTTTCCATTGTATCCTTGCTATCCACAAGGCAAGTAAGTGAAAGAAGCATGTAGAATCAGGTAAAAAGCATGTAAACTGTTAAAATGCCATTTTGGTTCCAAAAATACATTTCATTGAAACGATTAAATCACTTTTCTAAAAAAAATATGACAGGATGCATCATCTGTCGGGAAGGAAGTGTGTTTTGGTTGCCACTTCAGAACTTCTGTTAAGATTGTCCAAGGCATGTGTTAAGAGAGGAAGGCACACTTCCTAGGTCACTGAGCATTTGCCGCTGAACATATGCTACCTCATGGTGGCATACAGCCACAGCTTCTTATTACATGGTGATCTGAATATTTTATGGATATTCTGAATGGTAAGATAATTGATGATAGAACACCAGAGGAAAGAACCGATAGCTTTTTTGTTGGTAGCATTTATCAGACTGTCAATTAAATGCTTGTCATGTGGTGAAGGAAAAATATTTATTGCTGCACAGACATCAAGACAGACCTTCTACCAAAAGTGTGGGATACGTGAGAAGGCACAGAGCTTCATGCCTTCTAGAATGACTCATTGCTCTTTTGTGTTAGCTGAAAAGTACTCTAACATTTCCATGTAGCCACAAAGTTTGAGGTTGCTTATCCTGTTTCAAGTTTATTGATAAGAGAAAATACTGGCTTTTTTTTTTTTAACAGATATAGAAGCTTACTTTGCTAACTGAAAAATTAACCGCCATGAATCATTTTGGGGAGGTGGTGGGGTATACAAATTGTATAGCCCTGAAAATTTATGTGCAATGTAGTGAAGAGAACAGCTTACTGTTCCAATAAAAGACGTTTTAAGGTACTTTTCATCTACAGGCAGTGTCTATTTTTATTTGCTGAAAATCAGTTAATTCCCTTGCTAAATGTTCCCACAGTGCTTTGTACTGTCTTGGCAAGATCCTCAGCTCTCTGGTAATGACTTTTGCACATCTTCCAACACAGTGAAAACCCTAGGAAGCAGAAACATGTCTGTTTTATTCCTTTCTGTAATGGTCAATCCCAAGCTCTGGGCTTGCTATGGAGTGGGAGTTCCTAAATATTTGATGATAAATCAATGATTGATTGCCTAAAAAGGGGTCTTCCAAGATATACTTGAATGATACTGTTCGTAAAATTCTTCCTCAGAGTCCTCTAACAATGAAAAAAAAAAAAATAGCTATAGTATTTTTCACTGAAACAATAGTGATACTAAACCAAAGGCACAGTATATGAAACAAAAAACCAACCCTGTTCCATCTTTTCAGAGCATAGAGGAGAATGCTCTGAGATCTCTAAATGATTTTGTGATGATGAGTTTAGGAAGTTTAAAAATAATGGGTAGGAAAGTAAAATTTCAGTCAGAAACAGTTTTCCATGACACTGGACAATGTACTTTTTGTTGTGTTTTAAAAAATCATCTGGCCAATTGTTTTGATCATATTCACATTTTGTGGTCATGTTATTGTGTTATTTATAACTAATTTTATTATAAAATTTGCAATTACTCACTTCTCTAAATTTCAGGATCCATAGCTCTAATCTCTGTTTGTATTTAATTTTCAATAGCGACTTTCTGTTGACACTTTTGTAGATGTCTGTGCTCTCATTAGAAATTCTGATGGCAACTCAACTTTTTATTGCTTTCTCAATGCCAAGCACATGAAATAGGCTTAAAATTACAGTTTCCTAAATACCTTTTAACATAATCTATAGACAGAAGTAATCCACTAATGATATCCTGAGACACAGCCTCTTTGCCATTCATTTTGGCAGCCTTGAGATCACGTTCTATGGGACAAGGCTCTTGCAAAATGCCTAATATGGTCCTGAAAGCTGGTGCTGTGGTGGGTTTAATAAGTCCCAGTCTTTTTACAGAAACCAAGACATCGTCACGATTTCTGGAGCAGCAACTGAGTCGCTTAATATTGAAAAGAACTGGTTCCAGGGGACCGACTTCATTCCCTGAAATCAACTAAGAATTTTTAGTTTGGGTACTTTTTCCCGTCTCACTCAGCCTAAATTACACAGCTTTCATTTCTTTGGCAACCACTGAAAAAAATGACCTTAAGTCATGTGGCCATTCTGTTCATACCTTCAATATGTTTTTATTGACCATATTTGAAGAGAAGACTCCTGCAGCTTCAGTTTTGTAATGCTAACTCTTGAACACCTTGGATGTGATGGTTCACATGAGTTTCACTAGCTGTGAAACTTAAATATTCAAGATCATTTTTTGTATTTTTTTAGCATTTCAAAAACTGTCTTGATGTCACAATACATAACCAATTAGTCCACCAGATTAAGAGATGAGGGAGAGGGTTGTAAGTTATTTATTATTAAATACTTATTACAAAAGTGATGTAGGATAAAAAGCAAACTGTGCTCTTAAATCATAATAGCATTATAATTGTTCTACTATGGATAAATGTTTGTTGAATAGTCTATTGCCAGCACCAGGTTCACATACTTTATTCAATGACTTCATGAGCTAGGACACCCTAATCTTCACTTTACAGATAAGGAAATTGAGGTTCAGAGAGAAAGGGTCCTGCTTAAACTCACACAACTGGAAAGTGATGGACCAGTGTTCAGACATAGCCAGTCTGATGCCAGGGATTAGCTACTATGCTATAAAACTAAGATTTTTATAGACATCGGGGTGAGGACTTTGAAACAATGTTAAATACAAAAACTCGTTCCAGTTTCAGAAAGTAAGTTGTCAAGATCTTAAGTAGATATTATACAACCATGAAGGCAGGAGGTGGAAAATGAGGACAGAGTGTTTTAGTATATTCATAAATAATGTTTTTGGGCTGCCATCAAAATCACTGGCTAGATCCCAACATTCACTTGTTTTAACAAAAAGACACAAAAACTCAGAAATGTGGATATACATATAAAAAGTAATTTTGAATTTTGAGCCCTCACTATCATAGTAGTAAGGTAAGCTGTGTGTGATGTTTGGCGTCTACTGGGGTGCTGCAAGTCCACGGGTCACAGAGTTGGGCAGGACTTAGCCACTGAACAACAACACTGGGCAGCCGGGCTGGGACAAATGTGCTCTTGCTTGCGTCAAGGAATGTGAACCAGGGAGACTATAAACAGTGAAACAAAGGAAAATGTCTGGATGAAACGCTGAGGACCTTCAACACAGCAGGTCTGGGAGACAGNTCAGAAGATCAAGTCTGACAAAATTATTTGTACTTAATATATATAGGCTATTGATGACCCTGTTTGTAGCTGCCTCTTAGGGAACAATGTTTTCATTCAGTTTCAAATCACGTTTTGAAGTCCTGAGCTTTCTCACTGATATGTCTAAATTTTTGTATTTGCTTTAAGGTAGACTATTTCTTTCTCTATTTCTTTGATTTGGGGAGGGTCATTAATGAATGAAATCATTGTCTCTGCCTTGAGGATGTTAGTTTATTCAGTTACTTGGATCTGTTTGGAAAAAGAATATCATTTTCTCACAAGGTTAAATCATTGATACCAGATCTTATGATAATCAGAATATTTAGCATGAATAGAGCTTAATAATTTAAAAATTACTAGTATGGCATTTTAAAAGTGAAAAATGTAAACATAGCATTGAATAAAGAAAATACATTAACCTCCCCCACCACCACCTTTTTTTAATCATCCCCACCCCTACTGCCATCCTACAGCCACACACTCTGGTTCTGTGCTGAGAAATTTCAAGGAGAAGCTCTGAGTGGGTGTTGATGGGAGGATTTTCTTCCCCTTCTTGATCATCACTTCACTTTTTGCTGTGAGAATCATAATGACTAATATTTTGAGAAATATATAAATACCAAGAAACCAAGAATTCACTAAAGGCTGATATTTATTTGGAAGTCTGCAGTTTTACATGTGAGTCAGATAATCCGATCTTTATCTAGACATTGCAGTTCACTTTGCCATTTCTAAACATAGAATATGAAAACCAAATTGTGGTGGGAAAAAAAGCATTTAAATTTTCATAGATACAAAGAGGAACAGTGATTATTTACCACCACCAAACCTGATAAACTTAATTCTGAAACTAGGATATTGGCCTTCAATATTCTTTCCACTAAATTCACCATTATCATATGGAAGCCTAGCCTAAAATATCTAAGTATTTTTATGGATTTTTACTTTTCCATTATTTTAAGATCTATAGTTAAAATGGAAATTTACTGTGATTGTAATATATTGGCATCAAAAATTATTTTTCATATCTACACCTAAGTGTATATTTTGAAAAGTTAGTATGTAAATGTAAATTTCTTAAAGACTCTTGCCAAGAATGAAGTTTTACATCCTATCATTCAAACTATGTGTAAGGTTTGCTCAGATTTTCAATTTAAATTTTGAGGGACTGTTTTACATATGTAAGATTGTATATATAAACACACACACAATCATGTGTGTATAAATATATAAAAGAAACTGAGTCTGGACCTTCAAAGAGGTCAAGTTTTTAAAAAATTCATATTTTGATTTTATGTACAGCTGCAGTTTCCCCTCTTCAGTTTTTGGTAGGGCCGCATCTTCTGTTCTTAGTGAAAGCAAAACAAAGTTTATGGTGAGTCTGAATGTTATTTTTCATTTAGTCTCTAATTAGGAAGAGTGTAGGTGTGTGCATTTATCTACCAATATAATTAACCATGATATTAGATAGTTTCCAAGGTGAATCTCAATTTTTGAATAGAACAGTCTTAGTTTTACTTACGTTTTCTAACAAAAAGAGGATTAGTTTTAGAATAGCAACATTAATACAGGTGATATTTGCTCAGCATGAATGTAGTATGAGTAATATGTCACTATGTCTTGGAAACCTAATTCCTTACATACCATTAACTAATTTAAATTGAATGATCTTTGATTGTCTTGCTTCATTCATTTCATTCATCCATTCAGCAAATCTTTATTGTCCAAAAAAGATTACTTCAGTTTGCTCAAACCACAACTATGGTTATTGTTTGACCGTAACCACAGAAAAATTTTGTGACTAGCTTTATATTAGAATCTAATGTATAGCTTATCCTAAATTGTTGACATTATGAAGCTAAGAAAAGCAGACTATTTTTGGATTGACTATGGATGGTATCTACATATTTAAGGCACAAATATCACAAATCATATATCTAATAAGGGATAAATAACCAAATATATAATACATAAGGAACTCATACAACTCAACAGCCAAAAACCAAATAACTCAATTAAAAATTGGGCAATGGGCCTGAATAGACATTTCTCCAGAGAGGACATACAAATGGTCAGCAGGTATATGAAAAGATGTTCAACATCACTAGTCATCAGAGTCAAATCCAAGTCGCAATGTGATTTAAGCTCATACCTGTTAGGTTGCTCAAAAGATAGCAAGTGTTGGTAAGAATATGGAGAAAGGGTAATACTTGTAGACCATTAGTGGGAATATAAATTGGTACAACAATTGTGGAAAATGCTATAGAGTTTCCACAAAAATTAGAAATAGAACTGCCATAAAATCCAGCAATCTCACTTCTGGGTATGTATTCAAAAAAATTGAAATCAGGATCTTGAAGAAATGTCTGCTCTCACATGGTCACTGCAGCGTTATTAACAATAACCAAGAGGTGGAAGCAACTTAAATGTTCATGAGCAGATTAATAGATAAATAAAATTTTGATATATATATATATGAATATTACTCAACCATAAAACAAAATTATGCTATTTTTGACAACATAGATGAACCTGGAAGACATTATGTTATGTGAAATAAGACAAAAAAGACAAATGCTATATGAAATTACAATGTATGGAAAATTAAATTGAACTCACAGTAACAGAGACTAGAATGGTGGTTTAACCAGCCTTTAGGGGTGAGGGAAATGAGGATAAGTTGATCAAAGCTAAAAACTTTCAGTTATAAGATGAATAAGTTCTTGAGACCTAATTACAGCATGTTAATATGTAAAAGAATCTGTTTAAAGGACATTTTTATAAAAATAAATATGTAATTTTAGGCTTGAAGCATCGGGTAAGACAGCAGAAAATCTAATACAAAATAGTCCTTAATTTCAACTTCAATTTTTTTTATAAGCAAGATTGTTTAATAGTGAAATAAGAGGGCAAAATATTAAAATAGATTTATATGAGTGAAAGGAAATGTAAAAAGAAGTCATCACAAGAGTTTTCATTTGGAATGAAAATTACCAAGGATTTGTTCTTGTCTCATTTCTTATTTTATTAAATTCATGACATTATTGAACATTGTGTCCTATTCCCCTGACATCCTACTGAGTGAAAAATGATAGAGCTCAGCTAATGACTTGATTATGGTATAGTATTGTATCTGATATGTCAAGATTAATGTTAACATTGCTACAGAATTTATGGATTTATAGACAGTATTTAATTTTTGGAAAGAAATCTTTTATCAAAATTATTAATCATTTATTATTGTCAACACAACTGTGTGACAGGTTTCATTACACTACAGTAAAAGATGTTGAATATAAAATCTCTTTCTAGCCTGACTGTCATGCAACACTCAAAGCATTTGAGGAGAAACAAGTTTTATCTGTCTTTTCACAAAGATTTACACCATCATCAATTTTGTATAAAGAGAACCCTTATGTCTGTGGAGAAAAGATGCCTGCAGGTAAAATGTGCATCAGGGTAAATGTGTCTCCATGAGATCACTGGGGCCAGGAGTCAGGTTACTAATCTCCTTTTATTAATTTTGATAATTAGTAGAATGTAATTTTTAGAACAATTTAAATTTGACAGAAAATTGAGCAGAGAATTCCCCTAACTCCCGCTTACCCCAGCTTATAGATTCCCCCTATTTTTATTTTTCATTAAAATGTTTTCTTGGAGTTTAGTTGATTTACAATGTTATGTTAGTTTCAGGTGTACAGCAAATAAATCAGTTATATAAATCAGTTATATATATCCTGATATCCACTCTTTTTTAGATTCTTTTCCCATATAGATCAAAGTATTGAGTAGAGTTCCCTCTGTTTTACAGTAGGTCTTTGTTACCTATTTTGTATACAGTAGTATGTATAGTGAATGAGTGAGTGAACTTGCTCAGTCGTGTGCAACTCTGCAACCCCATGGTCTGTAGCCTACCAGGCTCCTCTGTCCATGGGATTTTCCAGGCAAGAGTACTGGAGTGGGTTGCCATTTCCTTCTCCAGGGGATCTTCCCAACCCAGGGATCGAACCCTGGTCTCCCACATTGCAGGCAGATGCTTTAACCTCTGAGCTACCAGGGAAGTTGCCCAAACTAACCCAACTGATCACATAGATCACATGGGATTTTCCAGGCAATAGTACTGGAGTGTATTGCCATTTCCTTCTCCTGGGGATCTTCCCAACCCAGGGCTTGAACCTGGGTCTTCCGCATTGTAGACAGACGCTTTACCATCTGAGCCACCAGGGAAGTCCCACAGTATGTATATGTCAGTCCCAATCTCCCAGTTTAACCCTCCCCCTTTCTTTCTCACCTAGTAACTATATCATGTATTATTTGTCTTTCCCTGACTTACTTTATCAATCTGACAATCTCTACATCCACCCATGTTGCTGCAACTGGCATTATCTCATTTTTTTTTATGGCTAATATTCATACCAAGTTTTCTTTATCTATTCCTCTGTCAATGGATATTAGGTAGCATCCAGGTCTTGGCTGTTGTAAATAGTATTGTAATGAACATTGGGTGCATATATCTTTCCAAATTACAGTTTTTTTCACCAAATATATGCCGAGAAGTGGGATTTCTGTATCAGATTATACTTCTATATTAGTTTTTTTTTTTTTTAAGACACCTTCATACTGATCTCCATAATGGCTTTACCAATATACATTCCCACCAAAAAGGTGGAAGAATTTCTTTTTCCCAGTACCCTCTTCAGAATTTATTGTTTGTAGATTTTTTGATGAGGACCTTTCTGACTAGTGTGAGATGATACCTCATTATAGTTTTGATTTGCTTTTCTCTAATAATTAGTGATATTGGGCATCTTTTCATATGCTTTTTGGCCATCTGTATATCTTCTTTGAATAAATGTCTGCTTAGGGCATATACCCATTTTTCGATTGGGCTGTTTGTTTTTTGTTATTGAGCTGAATGAGCTGTTTGTATATTTTGGAGATTAATCCTTTGTTGGTTGCTTCATTTGCACATATTTTCTCTCATTCTAAGGGATGTCTCTTTTGTTTTGTTTATGGTTTTCTTTGCTATGAAAAATGTTTTTAAATTTAATTAGGTCCCATTTGTATCCTTGCAATGTTACCAAATTCATTGATGAGCTCTAATAGTTTTCTGGTAGCATCTTTAGGATTTTCTATGTATGGTATCATGTCATTTGAAAAGAGGGGTAGTTTTTCTTTTCCAACTTGAACTTCTTTTGTTCTTTTTCTTCTCTGATTTCCATGCAGGCCTTCCAAAACTATCTTGGAAGGGCTAAGACTCCCAAAACTATGTTGAATAAAAGGGATGAGAGTGGACATACTTGACTTGTTCTTCATCTTAGAAGAAGCATTTTCACATTTTCACAATTGTGAATAATGTTAGCTGTGGCTCTGTCATATATGGACTTGATTATGGCTAATTTAGTCTCCCTGTGCCCAGTTTCTGAAGAGGTTTTTTTTTTTTTTATCATAAATGAGTGTTGAATTGTGTCAAAAGCTTCTCTGCATCTATTGAGATGATCTTATGGATTTTATCCTGCAGTTTTTTAGTGTGGTATATCTCACTAATTGATTTGCATGTACTAAAGAATCCTTGGATCAAAAAATTCTTAAAGAGATGGGAGTACCAGACCACCTTACCTGCCTCCTGAGAATTCTGTATGCAATTCAAAAAGCAACAGTTAGAACTGGACATGGAACAACAGTCTGGTTCCAAATAAGGAAAGGAGTGTGTCAAAGCTGTATATTGTCACCCTGCTTATTTAACTTGTATGCAGAATACATTATGAGAAAAGCTGGACTGGATGAAACACAAGCTGGAATCAAGATTTCTGAGAGAAATATCAATAACCTAGATAGGCAGATGACACCACACTTATGGCAGAAAATGAAGGAGAACTAAAGAGCCTCTTGATGAAAGTGGAAAAGGAGAGTGGAAAAGTTGTCTTNTTTTTTTTTTTTTTTTTTGCATGAGATTCAAAATAAATACAAGCTGGACAATATGTATCTAAAATTGGAGATAGACCTTCATTTACTTTTTTTTTCTTAAAGGATTAAAAAACTCCTTCCCTAAGATTCAGAGAAGTTTCCTGACCCTAGTGGCTTTTGCCCAATTTGCTCATACGGCGATGGCCTTTTGACATTTGCCTTAAGTGCCTTTGATGATCTTGCCATCCATTCCATAGGTTTAAACTCCAAACACGTGGTTTGCCAGTGTCCTGCTACCAACCAACCAGGAAACATAATCTCTGAATGAGTCAGGAGCCAAGACCCCAGCAGTTCTTCAGAGTTATGCTGGGATGAAAGTCCCAGCTAGCAGTGAGAGGGCAGCAGCATTCCTCTCTGGCGCCTGCTGAAACAAATCTTAAGAACGGTAATGGCCTTGTTTTAGGGTTCTAAAACTATCAGTCTGGGATCAGCAGCCTGCTCTGAGAGGGTGGAGATGTCAAATTCCAGCTGTCACAACTCGCTTCTGTGAGAACCTCATGCTTTCAGTCTGAGACTGGGAAGACAGACTTGGTTACGACTAGGCACCACAACTCTTTTTACAGACAGACTAAACCCAAACCGCAAATCTCCCTCTTGAAAACCCCAGCCCTTCCTTCCTAGTTTGGAATACAGGGTCAACACAGGGTTATCTGTAGGTTGGGTGTGAGCACCCAAACAAAATATTTAGCCAACTGCTTGACTAGTTTGTGGTTTCAGGTTTTCATTTCAAAATCTTTGCAGCCCATTAATCACTAACATGAGAGAGTCTTCATCAAGAAAGAGTTCATGCCCAGTTCACTCATTGGACTACAGAATCAATGTTTGTATTTTCAAAGTACAAAGAGAAAAGCAATAATTGACCAAATTGTATCAAAGCATGCCTAGAATTTGGAACTTCCAAACAAAGATTTTCCTCTGGACAAGATTTTCATTTATCTACACATGACTCTCCAGTAGTTACTTGGGTGATATTTGTTTTCATAGGGAGGAAAAGGTAAGGTTTTAGCTCCACGTGTGCTTTTCAAGAACCAGAACCATGACTAATGAGTTGCTCATCAACAGGAATAATAGCTGAGCTTCAAAAATTTAGCAATGTTTAGCTGGTTAGCTGCAGTGAACCTTACAATAAAAGTATTTATGGGACCTGACTGGTCTCTGATTACACTCCTTAAACAGAATTTCCTAAATTATTATCAAAAGCAGTTAAGCAAGAGTTAAAAATAAATGAATTCTTAATAAGTGCAGTGGACTGTGATGACCTTTTACTTCTGTTAATGTTGTTAATCCTCAGAATACTATTATGAAGTGGCAATTTTCATAAGGCCTGTTTTATTAACGATAAATTTTAGGCCTAGAGAAGCTAAATAACTTGATTGAAGTATCACAGGTAGAAAAAAAAAATGACAGGATTCAACCTTGATGTTGTGATTTAAAATAATAGAAAGCAATAGACAGAAGGCTATGTTTTTTTTTTTATTATGGAACTTAGTGTTTTGACTTCCCTCTCCAAATTTGAGAGGGAGCTGCTTATATATTGGGTATGTCTCTGAAATAATAATAGTATGTTTGGATTTTCAGTAACATTGCTCTTCCCATTATTATAATTTAACATTGTTGTCCGAGGGGTCATTTTATAAGTCAGCCACAGTGCTGATACCTTTGGTCAGTATTTCAGATGATACATGAGGTTAGCAGTCAGAAGGCCTGGGTTTTAGATGCATCTCTGCCACAGACAAAGTCTTCGTCCTTGAGGAATCACTCAAATGTTTTGATCTTGTTTCATCTCTCTTGTGATCATAATGCTTGCCTTATTTTGCCCATTTGATGGAACCACTTTTTACAGTAGAGACAATAAATCTCTTAAAAGAATTGTGTCCATCACCATCAAATTCAAAGTCATCTAGATGTTATCCTATGATTTCTTTTAGAAGTTTTGTAGTTTTGCAATTTACATTTTAGCCTACAGTGAAGTTAATTTTTATGAAAAATTTAAACTTCTATATCTAGATTCTCTTTTTTGCATAGGGATATTCAATCATTAGTATAATTTGTTGAAGAGACATTAATGTCTATGCTTTTTTTTCAAAGATAAGTTAACTGTATTTGGTAGATCCATTTCTGGACCCTCAATCCTATCTCATTGATCGATGTCTAGTCTCTAATCAATCAATCAGTCAGCACTACATCTTGATTACTACAGTTTCATGGTAGGTCTTAAAACTCTCCAGCTTTGTTCTCCAGAATCCTGTTAGCTATTCTAGGTCTTTTAAATATTCATATAAATTTTAGAATAAGGTTGTAAGTATCTACAAAATGGTTAGCTGAGATTTTGTTTTGGAGTATATTGAATCTATAGAACAAGATACAAAGAATTAATATTTTAACACTATCAAGTCTTTCAATCAATGAACATAAAATAGCTTCATATATGCATTCCTCTTTCATCAGTTTTATAGTTTTTGCATATGGATTCAGTACATACTTTGGTAGATACCTAGGTACTTTGTTTATAAATACTTATCTTACTTGTATCTGGGCTTCCCTGGTAGCTCAGCTGGTAAAGAATCCACCTGCACTTTGGGAGACCTGGGTTTGATCTCTGGGTCGGGAGGATCCCCTGGAAAAGGGAACAGCTATCCACTCTTGTATTCTGGCCTGGAGAATTCCATGGACTGTATAGTTGTAAAAAGTCAGACACAACTGAGTCACTTTCACTTTCACTATTTTACTTGTTGATACTATTGTAAATGTCTTCTTTTTCCCTACATTTCAAATTCTAATTCTTTATTACTGGTACAGAGTTAAAGCAAGTGACCTTTATATATTTACCTGTATCTTGCAGTCTTGCTATTCATTCATTATTAATTCAAATATTTTTTCTTTTTTAATCAATTCTATAGCATTTTCTACATATAAATATATGTTATCATATATAATTCTTTGCATACATTATTGGGGCCATCCCTGGTGGCTCAGTGGTAAAGAATCTGCCTGCCAATGCAGAAGACATGGGTTCGATCCCTGGATTGGGAAGAGCCCCTGAAGGAGGGCATGGCAACCCATTTCAGTATTCTTGCCTGGGAATTTCCATGTACAGAGGAGCCTGAAGGGCTATAGTCCACCACATTGCAAGAGAGTCAGAGAGACTTAGTGACTAAACAACAACAAATATATTATTGGATTTAAAAGCTTATATTTTATTGAGAAATTTTGTTTCTATGTTCATGTAAGATATTAATTTGTAATTTTCCTTTCTTAGGATTTTTCTATTATAGTATTTAAATGTATCCAAGAGCTAATTCTAGTGTAAATCAGGATGCTAAATCCAGTCAGCAAAACTAATCTATGCATGCAATCAAAAGCACATTTTAGGTAGTTTTTTATTCTCACTTGCTGATCCATATTAATGTTACCTCTACTTGGCAAGAACTTAAAGGCAAGGATAAAAGGTCTTTGGTAGTTTACAGTGTATATTTATTTATGAAAATACAGAAGAGATTCCCATCAGAGCTTATTTACTTCTTTTTTTAATTATTTAATTTTAATTTAAGGATAATTACAATATTGTGTTGGTTTCTGCCATATGTCAGTATGAATCAGGCGTAGGTATACATATATCCCCTCCCTCTTGAACCTCTTTCCCACCTTTCACCGCATCCTACCCCTCCAGGTTGTCACAGAGCATCAGATTTGAGCTCCATGCATCGTAATGCAAATTTCCGTTGGCTATATAATTTTCATATAGAAATGCATATGTTTCAATGACACAGCTTATTTACTTCTATTTCATATAGAGTATTAACAATCTTGGTAACATGACCTTTAAGTCCATAGACAAGAAAACACAAATAATTTGATTGAGGCTGGGAATACCAAAAGAAATCTTAGATACAGAAGTGAAAAGTTGTAACTGCCAGTTTCAGAGCACTCACCACAAGAACAGCTGTCCCAAGAACACTGGTATAAGGATAAGATTAAAGACCTCTCCCATCTCATCAGACAATACAACTACTACTGTGTTATAACTATACACATTAATTGCTTTCACATTAGTGTCATTAAGTTCTCAAGAAAAGTTGGAACTGCATCTCAAATGTTTTCATTCCGCATGCCCATCCATTTTAGAAGAGATATATACATGATGAAGTTGAAAAAAACTGCCATAAACGTGATAAACAAACAAACAAAAAAGATAAATTGTTATCTAATACTATTTCCTTTATCTTCAAAATACCAAGGCAGAGTACCATCTTCTCTATATTTCTGAATATAGTGTTTCTTCTGAGCCTTTTCTTTCTAAGGAAGCAAACTCAAATAAAGAATATAGGAATGAGTGGTGACAGGCCAAATAAACGTTACCATTCACCTTCCATTCACATAGGACCAAGTCATCTGAGTCAAGTTTTTTAGGCCCTATTTGGCACTTGATGCCTTCACTTCTTTCCCTCTAATTTTCTGCTCAATCAACAGTGATCTGGGTGTTATCTTTTACTACTTAAGTAAACTTACTATTGATTCAAAAACACAGTTTCTCATCATTCTATCACTTGAACTTTTGAGGTTTTCAACATTATTGACCACTTTCTTTCTTTAATGCATTTTTCCCTTGGTTTCTTGGACATTAGACTATCCTGTTTTTTACCTATACCTCTGGCCAAATCCTCTTGGTCATCTACACAATCTTCCTCTTACCCTAATTCATAGGTGTATACATCCCTCTTTCCTAGAATTTTATCCTCCCCAAATTAATTTTATCATGTCCCTCAACTCATTCTTCTAACAGTATTCCCTACTGTATTCATTTTCTATTGCTGTTGTAATGATTTACTACAAACTTTGTGGCTTAATACAACATGTGCTTATTGTCATAATTCTGGAGACGAGAAGTCTGAAGTTGGTCTCACTGAGGTAAAATCAAGGTGTTAGCTGAGCTATGGGACTTCTCCCTGCTCAGTGCTCTGGGGGAGAAACCCATTTCCTGTCCTTTTTCAGCTTCTAGAAACCGCTTGAATTACTTGGCTCATGTTCCTTTATTCCAATGTGTAGCATCTTGAAATATCTCTTTGATTTTTATGTCCTTTTCCTGCCTCAGTTTTTTCATGTTAAATACTCTTGTGATTACATTGGGCATATCAGGATAATCCAGAATAATCTCTTTATTTTAAGGTCAGTTTATTAACAACCTTAATTCCACAAACAACCTTCATCCCCCCCTTAGCATATTGTATAGAATATCATAGGCTTCAGGACTTAGACATAGGAATCAGGACCAAGACGTATTTGAAGAGGGCCATTTTTCTGCTTACCACACTTACTCCAAGACAAAAGCCTGGAGGTTTTCCTAGACTCCTGTTCTTTCTCAAATCTGAACACAGAATGTTGCCAAGACTTCTCAGTGCTACACTCGGAGTTTTTATAAATCCTCCTCTCCTCCACACAATCTCTGATTCTTTCTCAAACACCAAAGCTCATGTTTTTAGCACTGCTTAGTCAGGTAACAGAGGTACCCTTCTGCTTGCTCTCCTTCTGGTCAGTCTTACACCATCTTTGCTCCCATTACCCTAACATTCCTGTATATTAAACCTCTGCCTTCTAATCTGCAGGTAGACGTATAATATAAATATTGATAGAGATATGTATTTTAAGATTCAGAGTTGACTATTTTATTTTCATTAAAAGCTTCTTTTAGTGGGTCTCTACAGCTCAGACTCAGACAGTCATATCTGAGACACACTCAAAGCACACATGCTTGGTTCCTGCAAATCTATTTGTGCTCACACCCTGCACACTTTCTGCCACAGCATATTCTCTTCAGTTCCTGATTAGGTGATACTACTTGGGCTTTATTTTCTCATGTACTTTCTGTATCTTCTATATCACGTGCTTTCCCTCCTCTGTCATCTTCATTTCTAGCTAGCACACCCATCATTCGAGATATAACGTGAACAAATCTTTCCTTAGAAAGACTCACCTGCCCTGCCTGGTTGGAGAGTTAGCCCTTAACTATGCTCAGAAAATAGTGCATTTCTAGCAGATACCCCCATCTACTGTGTTATGATCTGGTTTACTTATCTCTCTCCTTTATGATCTTCTTGAAACGAGGAACTTGGACCTTCGTTTGGTACCATCAAAGCTACAGAGTGATTGGTAGAAAGCAGATATACACAGAAACTGCTTAATAAATGAATGAATCCTGGGGATAGTAATCTATCCTAGGAGCTAAAGGAATATTTCATATTGAGCTTTGTGAGAACAGTACCAAAGTTACTCTATTCTTCTAGGTTTTCCCCAGGTAGAAGCAGAAATTCTAATTCTTGACATCCTAAGAACTGGACCAGCATGTAGTTGCTTTCCATAAGAGGAAGTCAGGAAAGCATTTCTTCTAGTTCTTGTTTAGAGCCCTAGACCATAAAGTAGGCTTATGGAAAGTACCAAGGATGCATGCACCAGATAAATCTTGCACAAGTTGAAATGATATTTCCTTCTCATCTCAATTCTTAATTGGCTGCTCATGGTCACTGGGGTATTTATTCAGCCTCAAGGCTGGATTCATTCTGCTGCCATCTGTCTTAGTTATAAGTACACTACAAATTCCATATGGCTTCATAATTCCAATGACCCTAAAGCATTCTCATATTTCACAGGGCCAGTTGAGATAAATGACTTACTTGACTTGTTTTCAGTTTGGAATAACTAGGGTATGAAATTAATAGTACTGAAAATCTCTCAAAATGCTTTTCCTTTAGTAGGGGGAGATATTCTGGACAATTGGCGTCATCGTCACATCTTCTTACATATCACATCTTCTCTATCCTCTGAATGGAGAATACATCTTTGTTCTTAATGTAATGAAAAGTGGATTACATTTTTATTTTTAGTCTAGAAAGCTAACACTGGATTCATGTGCAGCTGTTTCTTTCATAGTACAAATTACTAAATTTTTTAGATGATACTGATGATGATGGTGGAAGTGCTATTTTACATTCCCAGGGTAACTCATGACTAGAAATTACATATACATTTATTCAATCAAATATTTTTATTCAATGCAAATATTTCTCAATCACATGAATAGTTCTTTCATGAGAACTCTTTGAATCTTCATTTCCCTTGCTTCTTTATGTGTTTATTATCTGCTCTACAGAGTCCTAATCCTTGATTTATGTAACTATCTGTGTTGCCAATTATAACTAAACTGGAGAATTTTGAAACTATGACTTTTGGTCTCAGCATACGTGTACTATGTTCCAGGCCTGATGGGACCTCAGTTTATTACCAATTCCTTCCTTGTCCTTCAAAAGCTTCTATCCTGTTGTCCTCAACAAAGATTCTGCAGCCCTTCCATTCTTTCCATGACCCCAAAACTTACTTTACTCTCCCACATCCCGACTCAACTTCCCACTTCTTACAGCCACAGACTACTCAGTGGAGTCACCTCATCCTTATCCTCTTTATTCTAATCTAGGAGGATTAATTATCCCATTGAAAGCTAATCCGTCCAACTGCAATCTCCCTTATACTTCTCATTTTCTCAGGGGTCCTTGTTTTATCAGTTGCTACTCTGTCTTGAATCATGACCCACTCATTTTCACTAAATTCTTTTCTTCCTCAACAAAACATTCAGGTAAAAATATCCTTTCTATGTAAACCATAAAACATAAATTTCTCTGCAAATTCTTCTTTTGGCGTACTTCTATGTGTTTGTCGATCCTAACTATTTCCTAGTATGCTATCTTCATGTGCTTGACTTGCCCTACCTTTTATTATGTTACAATCTAATTTCCATTCTGATTGAATCCACCATGAACTCTTTGAGTCAAGGATAGTGTCTGTTTTCTCTGAATCCTTAAAGCTAAACAATAATGTCTGAGAAGGTTACTCTAATATAGAATATAGTATGCCATATGTTAATATTGCTAAAATGTCAACTAAAAGGAGGTTAATGACTCTTGGAATTTGCTATCCCATTCGAGATACATCCTCTTTGAGCCCTAATTCCTGTGCTAAGGATTGAAATGATCCTCTTTCAATATTTTTCAGCAAAATTCACTGTGGTGGCAGCCAACTCTTAGTGACAGTCACTGCATAACGGTCATCTGAGAGCACAATTATACTTTCCATGTTGAAATTGTAATGCAATTGGCCAGGGCCCTCACAAAAAACTCTTTACCTATATTAGAGTTTGGAACATAAGATGAAATCTCCATCTCATCTTTTTAGGAAGACTTTTGCATTTTGGTTGCACTAATGGATAACAGAATTTTCATTTGGAACTCTGGCCTTTTAGAAACATCGTGGTGAGGGAGGTGGGATGTGGGCTTGCATGAGCTGATTGCAGCTCCCAAGGATTTCAAACGGTGGATAGACTGCAGTTTCTGCATTTGACACACAGAGTGCTTTCTTACCCACTTAAATAATCATGGGCAGGAACATGAAAAAGAAGCTGAAGAGGAACTCATGACACTGAGGTTTTGGAAAAATGCTATGCTGGTGAAACATTAGCAGCCTGGCCCAGTTTGGGATTTTAACTATTTGTTGCTGCCATTCCTTTGGTTATGCTGGTCCTACTCAGGATTTTTATTTTCAAAAATGGCTATAACTATCACTATTAGGTTTCCCCTGGTCTCATAAAATTCAAGATCAACAGTTAAGGTATCATCTTTATTTTGAAAAACATAACCAGTTTAAACCTATTAACAGCTATAACAGTTACTTTTTTACATAGGCATTTTTAAACTTATGGTTTACTGTGATGATAAAGATCACATTCTTGTCTTCTTTCCAGGTAAAACAATGAGCATACCAAAGGCATTTGATAAATTATTTATAATATCCTCCATAGGCAAGAAAGCAACAAGAATAATGGGCTCCAGTTTTTTAGAAAAGTAAATAAGTCATAGTGATGTTTTATGACTTACTTGTGCCACATGCCCTACAGATTAGTAACAACCAAGGAAAACATTTGGCAGCAACATAACTACTTGCAGATTCTTGAACATTCCAAGTCCGATGGCAAGCCTGGTAATAAATCACTGAGTTAAGAACATTATTTCTTCAAATATTTCCAAGTGGAATTTTCCTCAGATACAATATTTTTTTTTCCACAAAAAGAAATAGGTATGAAGAATAAAAATTTGTCTGACAGTTTTATACATTTCTGTGCATTTTCAGATTATTTACATATTTATTCATTCAAAATAGATAACACATGCACACAGTAAAACAAATCATTAAGTACAAGGTGTATACAATGAAAATATATCTCTGTCACATCCTTCCCTGGATTTTACATCTCTCCATATAGTCAACTAGTTATGGGTTCTTGACGTATAGTTGACTTGTGTCTGTATGCGTATACATACATTTTTCCTTGTTCAAGAGACTTAAATATGTTCCAGTCTCAACGGAGAATTTTCAGCCACTAAAAGAAGGCTGATCTTAAAATAATATCTGTTTTCTTTTCAAGGAAAACCACAAACTTAGAGCCATTATCAACCCTAACCAGTTATCTGTCTTTAAAGAGAAACACATTTGTTTCAGTCAAAGCCAGCTGTACTTATAAGGAACACATAAATATTTAAAGAAACAGAAAAAGCTGCAAAGTAACAAGAGTAATATAGGCCAAACTCTCACAGTGCATCTCATGTGCAATATTAGATGCCTCTTGCAGAGTCATTCTGGAAAAGTTTTTATAGAAGTCTGTTTATGAAGTAATAAATTTAAAAATCAATAAACTTAATGGAAATACTGAATATCCTTAACTATATGTTAAAAAAGAAGTTGTTAAAGTATTACAACATTCTTGTCAGGAGAAAATAAAGTGAAATAGAAAAATTACTTCATTTTTCACTTGTTTACTTGCTTTTTTTTTTTCATTTTGTATCTAATATGAATCCACAGGCAAAATAGTGGATCTAGATAAATCAAGGAAGAGGGTGTCATGTAGGCTTTTATTTAAGGTGGAGGATTTACTTGATGGAAATAAAATAGCATTTTGGAAACTAGAAAGCTTAGAAAAATCTTGTAAAAGAACAGTGAATTAATTGGAAATATCTTCAGCATTTAAGCAGTAAAAGATTAATGCAGAATCACTGCATTAATCATTAAAGGATAAATGGATCTTAGTAAAATTTTAGTTCTATGCTCAGGGATTGGTCATGATGGTTAAGTAAGCATTCCAGTTACTTTGTTTGGGGTATGTTTTCTTTGGTTAATTTTATATAATAAATTGTGAAAAGTTAGGAACATTAATTTCTGTTTTGGCATGATTTCTGAGTCTATTTTCTAAAATTGTAATTACCCAATTATAATTTATATTAAATTTATTGTATGATATTTTCCCATTGTTTATAATGCTTTCTTTCCCATATATCAAATATTTGATATATGCTACATTCTTATATTGAATATTCTTTTGTGAGCCATTGTTACATAGGAATAATACAACCAGAACATTGTACTTTGACTTAAAATGAGTTGTAATATGTACCAAAGAGATAATATAGTTTCTTTCATTCAGTTCAGTTCAGTCATTCAGTCATGTCCAACTCTTTAAACCCAATGGACCACAGCACGCCAGGCCTCCTTGTCCATCACCAACTCCCAGTTCAGTTCAGTTCAGTCGCTCAGTCGTGTCGGACTCTTTGTGACCCCATGAATTGCAGCACGCCAGGCCTCCCTGTTCATCACCATCTCTCGGAGTTCACTCAGTCTCACGTCCATCGAGTCCATGATGCCATCCAGCCATCTCATCCTCGGTCGTCCCCTTCTCNCGTGTATAATGTTACATATAGATAATAGTCTCTATTGGTTTTGTGTTTTCTCAGTTTGTGAGGTGTATAAAGTATCTTTGTCTTTGCGTCCCTTTCCCCTACCTATTTATAATATAATTGTCTTAAGTAATTATTTTGTCTTCAGAATATGTCTTAAATATTGCATGTACTTAGAACTGCATCAGATTGTACTCCAATTTTTGCATCAATTGATAAACATAATTTAGAAAATTTATGAAGAGAAGCAAAGTCTTCATTTACATATAGTTTTCCTTACTGTGTGATTTCTTCCTGATTTTCCATGGACTCTTCTTTTATCATTCCTTTTCTGTTTAGAGAACTTTCTTTAGTCATTCTTTTAGCTTAGATTTGTTGGGGAAAAAATTCTTAATATTCTCTTATTTTGATTTCCCCCTTATTCTTAATGGATATAAGATTATAAAATGAAGTTCTTTTCTTTAGCACTTGCAAAGTGTTTGTGCCACTTACCCTTAATCTCTGGTTTATGATGAGAAATCTGTTATCATTGAATTGGTTTCTCTTATAAGTAAGGTTTTTTTTTTTTTTTTTGCTTCCTTTTTTGTTTGTCTTTACTTTTTGAAGTGCAAGTGTGTTATAGTATAGATTTCTTTTGGTTTATTCTATTTGAGGGTTCTTCAGTTTCTTGAATTTGTAAGTTTATATGTTTAATCAAATTTGGGGTCTCTTTCACTCCTCTGTCCAGTTTCCAGTGACATAAACATTAAAATTGTAATACTCCTACAGTATGCTAAGGTTCCACTTGTATATCTTTCCATCTATTTTGTCTCTGTTGTTCAGATTGCATGATTTCTATTGTTTTGGCTTTCAGTTCACTAATTCTTTCCCTTCTTCTCTTCATCCTTCCATTGAGAACATTAATTAAGTAATTTTATTTTGGTTATTATATTTTTTTGCTGTAAAGTTTCTGTTTTGCTTTTATTTATGTTTTCTATTTCTTTTCTGAGACATTTCACTTTTCCTTTTACTTCAAGTGTGTTTGCTATTAAAATATCTTTATGATGGCTACCTTCAATTATTGCAAAATAATTCTTATACCACTGTCACCTTGACGTGGGCATCTGTTGATATTTTTGAGTCAGTTTTAGATGTTCCTGGCCTTGGCATGATGTGTGATTGTTTACATTGAGGCTTAAAACTTTATGACACCATGGTGATAAGCCCTGGATCTGATGGAAACCCTCTATTTTAGCTAACTTTGTCTGACATGACTCCACCAGGAGAAGGGGATCTCTTCTTTGTCACTACCAGGTAGGGGAAGAGGTTCAGGTTCCACCATTAGGAACAGAAGTTCAGGTTCCCCATTTAGCCTTTGCTGATATGAAGGGGAAAGGGCTTATCCTTTTGTGAAGTGTGAGATTTCTGGCTACCCACCAGACTTCCTTCGATACTTTCCGGGCTAAAAGGCATAGAAATGCCTCATTACTACTCTCCGTGTAGCCACCAGCTGCGTCACTGGTTGGGGCTGGTGAAGGTGGTGCTCCTTACCTGGCAGCGGTGAAGGTCCTGGGCTGAGTGGTCACAGGAGTCCTAACTATTCTGGATTTCCTTCTACATTGTCCCAGCAGAAAGAAGGAGGGATGACTTATTAATACTGAATGGAAGTGAAAGTCCTGATGCCCCCATGGTCCCTACTGACACCATTTATTGGGGGACAGCGGATCTTATTAATGCCTAATGGGGTAAAAGTTCTAGCACCCTACCTAGCCATCTCTGATACCACCTAGGTGATCAAGGTGAAGTGGATGGGGTCACCTCTTTGCAGTCTGGCAAAGATGGAAATCTAGGCTGACTGTATTGCCTTTGTTGACATGAATGTGGATGGGGCCACATTTTATTTTTCCTGTGGTGTTAGGTTGAATAGAGTTATTGTCTAAAACTTTATGTTGCCTCTTTACTTCCTTTGGTTGAGAGAATAGTTTTTGTTGAAACTTTAAAAAATTTATTCATCTGTCCTGCTACTATTGATGTATCCAGAATGTAGGCTTCTTTAGCTCCAAATCTGATATAGATGAGGCAAAAACAAACAAACAAACAAACAACCTACAAGGAACTCAGTCCTAGCTGGTTTGCAATCTCTGCTCCACTTTTCAGAGTTTTCTTATGTTTGGTTTATACACTATGTCCAAGATGTTTAGCTGTATTTAGCAGGAGAAATAGGAAAGTATGTCTATTTCATCTTCCCAAAACCAGATGTCTGAAACTTTTTAAGGCTTTTTAAAATCCATAAAATATAACAGTTTAATATATATATTTTTTATCATTAGGAGAAAGCTAAATACATATTTTGGTAGTGTAGCAATCCAGCATTACTTATGATAACAAGTTTGTCACAGAACTACCTAATTGCCAATGACATAATCACAGATCTCATTCAGAAATGTCCAATTTCAATCTGGAAATGAGGTAACAAAAAATTGACATCAAGTCCACCATAGAAAGGGTCCAAGGGCTGGTAAATATGCTGATTAAAAAATCTCATGGGAGTATCATTTATCTTTCTCTATTTTAAAATTGCACTAACATCCCTAGCCTGATCCAATATGATTTCATTTGGGAGGAGTACAACTGCAAAGATAAAAACCCCAGAGTTTTAAATTTGTTAGTATGTTTTACGTTATTGTTTTTTACTTAGTGTTTTTTTTTTTTTTTTTTTGTGTCCTACTTGGGCTGCTGTAAGAGTGAAGACTTGCTCAACATGCCTTGGCTTATGCCCTCTGTTTGGTGAAACAGTAAATTGTGTGTGTGTGTGTGTGTGTGTGTGTGGTAAAGTTTTAGTAAAGTATAAAGGAGATAGAGAAAGCTTCTGACATAGACATCAGAAGGGGGCAGAAAGAGTGCCCGATTGTTACTGTTAGCAATGAGTTTATATACTCTTCAATGAATGCAAAGAATGTCTGGAGGTTGTAAAGACCTCACCAGACCTAATCCCATAATTTACATTTTAAGATAATGGAATTAGCCAGAAGGTTTAATCCAGAGATTGTCCTCAGGCAGAATACATTGTTGTTATATAATCCTTGTAAAGAGAAGGTTTAATCCAGAGACTGTCCTCAGGCAGAATACATTGTTGTTATATAATCCTAAGGAATGTAGAGAAATAAGTTTGTCCTTTCTTCCTCCTTGAGAATTCCAGACCTCTCTCTCCTTGGGGACCCCTAGACTTTTTATCAACCTGCCTAGGAAATGACTCTGTCATTCCCCCCTTTTCTTTTAGGAGAATTATGTTGCCAAGGGAAAAGGGGCATCGTTCTCATTCCATAACTGCTTCCGAGCTGAAAAGGGGCGTTGTCCCTAAATTGGAGAGGCAACATATTCTCCTAATCCTCATACTGAGGATATCTGATCCAGGGGCCCCAAATCGTAGTTGGAGGAAGGTGCCACAGTAGCAGGAGTTTGAGCAACCATTTGTAACTTAAAAGCTTTCATGCCGCTAGAAACAAATTTAGTTACACAGTTACAGATGCAGGGAGCAAACAGTAAAAACAAAACAATCAGAATCAAAATTAAAAGTCACATTATGTCCCTAGTTAAAGTACAAAGTGTTGCACCAGTCCATAAAATTTTTTTTTAAAGCAACAGCTTATTGGAGAGGAGCATGATACCTGTGAAGACCTCTCTCCTTTTTATTATTTAGCACATGGATGTGGGCTTGTGGCCTGTGGGCTGTGTACACTGGAACCAGGGGAGCCAGTGGAAAGCCCTGCCCTGTGAATGTGTGTGTCAGGAAGGTCTTTCTCTCTGCTTGGAAGTCAGTACTCAACCATGAGCCTGTGCAGATGGCCACTGAAAGGGCCACACCTGACTCTCTTCAGCTGTGGAACAACATTATTACCTCATCTCTCTCTCTCTTTTTTTTTTTTCCCCTACCTATTTCCATTTACTAACTGAAGAAAACTTTTATTTCGGTAATAAAGTATTCCATCCTTAACTAGATGAAAGAATGGAATTCAATCATTTATTTAGGAAAAAAAAATATGTAGTTCAAGATAAATTCAATCTTGGAATGCTCAGGCAGGTCAGAATATGAAATATTTTGAGACTGAGAGGCATTCACAACTCACACACACACACACACACTTCAGTCTGTCACATCACATATATTCAACAACATCCCATAGGCAACCTTTCAAATAATTTTTAGAGGCATCCTCCTAGAAATTGTTAACCATTGCCTATGCTGATTTTCCTTCTTGCTCAAAGCATCAAATGTTTATTTAAATTGTAGCCACTTTGAAATGAACAGCAGATTTTCAAAACAGTGAACTCTTGAAGTTCTTTTCCATATGCTCAGTATACTTTTGGGAATCATCAGTATTTAAATTGTCCTCATTGAGAAACCAGTTCCTATGGAGGTAAACATAAGAAAATTATTTGTATTCCTTTACCATATATCTGTGCTGCTAAGAACGACAATAGAAAATAGAACAAATCACAATATTTATATATTTGATGCAAGTCATTACTTTAAGCTGTATTGACATCTAACTAGTATGCCCCAGTTTCCAGCCACATAAGAAGACCAGATATTACTTTTGAGTGAAGTTTACTTTCAAAAGTGCCAACAGAGAGGAAGTACATGTAATTTGGACTTTGTTTTAGATATTTTAAGATAACTCCATACATAATATAGAAAAGCCACATATGGAAGATACATCTATCAAGATAGAAATGTGTAAGTTATGATTAATAGTTTTTTAAAACAACTCATCTAAGAAATGAGAGGAAAAAAAGGACTAATTGTAAACAACTTTTTTCCTTTCCCCAAACTCTAACTCTATGCCTGATTAATGGGTCTTTGAATGTGAGGACTCATTCTGAGCATCAGGACTCAGCATACACAAGACTTCACCCTCTAGGAGTTGTCATTCAGATTAGATTTCATACACTGTTTCAACTTTGCAATAATTGCTGGAGTCAGGCATTTAGATTTTCTCTTGTGTGGATACTGAAATTGTTGATTAGAGTATAACCTGAAATAGAGAAATTATTAGAGAAATGAGTATCTGTTCTTTCAGCAGGCATTTTGGGAAACAGAACACATGATCAGTGATGCTAATTGTTAATAAAGTACATAGCTAGGCTGAACTGCTGTTACTATTGGTTTCTTCATTCAACTTATGAGATGTTAACATCCAATTTTAAAAACATTTCTTTACTCCTAGAAAGGAAAATGGAAATATGCTCTCCGTATACATAAAGGTGACAAATGCCTTGCCCATCAAAGATTCAAATTCAATTCCTGTTTAACTTGTGTCTTGAGAGGAAATGGCAGAAAGAGATGAAAGGCCTAAATCAACCCAAAAAATCCAGTCCCATTATATAGCACATTGCAGCAAGTTTCTGTTTATATGCCTTAAAATAATTTCTCAGTCTGTAAAACTTAGTAATATGTTAATAATTAAATGTTGGACAATTTGTAAGTTATGGAAGATAATAAAAATAGCTTAGTAATATAATCATAAAACATTCCATAACTCAGGGCAGGAATCACTCCCAGAGCCTCTGAGGGGTGCAGGCTGCTGGCCCAAGGGTGCAGGGTCGTGAGCTAGGCTGCCTGGGGAGGAAGCTGTTCAGCAGAGGGCAGTTTTATCTGAGCTCAGACAGCATGGTGGGCAAGCCTCCAAGGATACCTGAATTTCCCCCAGATCCATTTCTTCACTATGAAGAAATACCAAACTATGTACAGAGAACTTTTTACAAAAGGCAAACTTTTTTAGCTGTGTAACCCACCCTAGTCTAACCCATCTGGCTGAATGACCATGAATAGGGGTTCATTTTGCTGATGAAAATCCTCTATTGTGATATTTGATTGGACATCGACAAAATCAAACTTTTGCAATATTTAGAGCTGCTGTAGCTGTTCCTTAACAACACAAAATAGGGTGAATCAGTAGTATGTTAGCTGTCTTTCAGGTTGGTGGCAGTCAGTTATAACGTGTAATATTCTCTACCTGGTCTGTAGCTGTAACTGTGATGTATAGGCAAAGCAAACATTAAAAAAAGAACTTATGAAAACAAATAATGCAATGATATTAGGATAAACACTTTTGTATTTTTATTCTTATATAAGGTTATTTGCTGGCTATTGTTGGCCTCTAGTTCAGTCTGTGTTATTTAAAATCTAATATATGAATTATTTGGATTGAATTCATGTTCAGGGCCATGTTGTTGTATGTATGTATGTACAGCCTTGAATGTGAATAATTATTTTAAACTATATTTTACAACTTTTTTTTCTGGCTTTATTATATAAATTTTCTATTTGGTCGATGATTAAAAAAAAAAGTGCCTTTATATGTATAATCTCGTTTGTTCCTTTTAATAGCCTGCTAGAGAGACAAGGAAAATGTCATTTTGCTCAACTTTCAAAGGAAATTAATATTCACAAGGTGATTGACACAAATAAGAAAACAATCAGTCTAGTAACCAAGCTTTCTGTTTCCTACTGGTAGTAATTTAATTGACAGTTTACTTCTCCTCAATTCCAGAATAAAACTGTGTAAGGCTAAGTTTCCTAGAAGCAGAATATTAAAAAAAAATTATTTTGCAGATGACTTACTGAGGGTGTATTCTCAGGAGAATCTTCTAGGGTGATGAAGAAAACAGAGTAGAGCAGAGGAAGATGCAAGGAAAAGATAAGGGCTCAGAAGAAGTCTAGCCTCAGCCTGATCCTGAGCTTTTGTGTGAATTGTACTTGAGGTTTCCCACTGAAAGTGTTCCCTGGTGGCACAGTTGTAAATCATCTGCCTGCAATGCAGGAGCTGTGGCAGGAGCCATGGGTTTAATCCCTGGGTCAGGAAGATCCACTGGAGAAGAAAATGGCAACTATATAGCCTGGGAAAGGCCATGGATAGACAAGCATGGCAGGCTATATAGTCCTCAGGGTCTAATATCTGGTGTTAAAATTTGTTTGCTAATACAAATTTGTCAGTAAGGAAGGGAACTTGATGTGAAGATGTTTTTAAGGAAAGAAAATGTAAATAAGTTATTCAGTCACTAATCCATGTCTCTTTGCAACCCCATGGACCGCAGCACACCAGGCTTCCTTGTCCTTCACTATTTCCCAGAGTCGGCTCAAACTCATGTCCATTGAGTCAGTGATGCCATCCAACCACCTCAACCTCTGTTTCCCTAGTCTCCTACTGCCTTCAGTCTTTCCCAGCATCGGGGTCTTTTCCAATGAGTCAGCTCTCCACATCAGGTGGCCAAAGTACTGGAGCTTCAGCTTTAACGTAAGTCTTTCCAAAGAATACTCAGAGTTGATCTCCTTTAGAATCGACTGATTTGATCTTCATGTTGTCCTAGGGACTCTCAAGAGTCTTCTCCAGTACCACAATTCAAAAGCATCAATTCTTTGGTGCTCAGCCTTCCTCATGGTCTAACTCTCATATAAACACATGACTGTTGGAAAAACCATACTTTGACTATACAGACCTTTTATGGAAAATTGATGTCTCTGCTTTTTAATGCACTGTCTAGGTTTGTTGTAGCTTGGCTTCCAAGGAACAAGCATAGATAAACTCTATTGAAAATAATTGGGTATTCCCAAGTGGCTCCCCTGGCTCCCTAGGTAACGAATCCACCTGCCAAGCTGGAGATATGGATTTGATCCCTGGATTGGGAAGATCCCCTGGAGAAGGAAATGGCATCCCTCTCCAATATTCTTGCCTAGAAAATTCCCATGGACAGAGGAGCCTGGTGGACTATAGTCAACAGGGTCACAGAGATCCAGACACGACTTAGCAACTGAGCATATACACATTTCCCACTGAAAGGTAAGAGAGCTGTTGTACTGCCTTCTCCTATCAAGCATTCAGTAGCTGTGGACACCCATGAGAGCGGGATGTGTTGGGGTGGGGCAAGTCTCCCAGGCATAGCCATGGGTGATGACTCCCAAACTAAACTAAGGACCATGCTCTGAAGAGGTGTGCACGTGAGAAGCAACAGATGGGGAGGGAGCACCAGACCACTGAAGCACACAAGAGAATCTGCTACAAAAAACCAATTACAATTATTCTTTGAGAATTATTTCATTTTTCCATTCATACACTGAAGTAGAGAGAAAAGCATAATGAACTCCTATGTACTTATACCCACATAAGTAATGATCAACATTTGGCTTATATTATTTTCTATGTGAACATCATTTTGAAATATAGTGCTTGTTATTCTGTGTCCAGGACAGAAATGTACATAGCATAGTTTAAATAATTATTTTTGATTGGAATATTATTAAGGAACAATTTAGTGTGCTATATTTGAACTAGGATATATGATGTATGTGTTTCAGTCTTGGTTCTGCAAAGTTAGGGAACTGGACAGATTACCCATGATGATTCTTCATAGCTCAAACACTTGATAGTTTCCTAACCGAAGGTAGCATAGAATAAATTGCTTATATTCTCAAATGCATTCAGAAGTGTTTCACTAGTCCTCTGCTGACTCGAACCCAAGACAAACTCCCACGTACAGCTTGTGCAGAGTGGCCTTCTGCAGACCACCACACGAACGATGGGCATGCCTGTTGGAACAAAAAGGCTGGGGGGTCTTAGCAGTTTCCTGTTGTTCGTAGGAAGTCCACACTCTTCAGTGGGATGTGAGGGTCTACACAACCCCACCACCGCATCTCTTTTTTGCTTCCCCTTCCTTAAGTCTCCCACATCTGTGCTGTGTGCCTGGCATACTAAACTGCCTCTCCTAAGTCAACATGCCCTTTGGTGTGACTACGGGCCTTTCAACTTTCTCTTTCTCTGCCTATACTCAGAGTCTCCACTTTTCTGTGTGAAAAAACTAGTAATAGTACAAAATATCATCTACCCTCAGAAATACTTTTACCTCCATCATTTCCTCTTTCTATACCTTCGTTTTCCTTCTTTTCCTCTTCTTTCCACTCTCACCCCATCGTTTCCTAGGGAAAAAGTGGTTTCTTTATATCCAGTTAATAATCTGTGTGCCTAGAAATATCTAGGCAGTGCCTCATTGCCTTGTTTACATTTGAGTGAATCAGAAATCTAAAAAATGGTGGCCAATAAATTATTGTTAAAAGTGAACACATGAATGTAGCTCCCACCTTTGATTTCACTGACATTTAAGACATGTTTACTATGTATTTTTTGGTGATTATTTGCTTCCATGCCTGTTTTACCTATTGTGATGAGTAATTTTATGTTTCAACTTTACTGGGCTAAGGGATGTCCAGATACCTGGTAAACATTATTTCTGGGGGTGTCTGTGAAGATGTTTATAGAAGAAATTAGCATTTGAAACCATAGACTGAGTGCAGAAGATCACGCTCACCAACGTAGATGGGCATCATCCAGTCCATTGAGAACTGGCTTAGGCTAAGCCATAGGCTGTTGAACTTGGATTGAACTACACCACCAGCTCTCCTGCTTCTTCAGTTTACAAATGGAATATTGACAGAAAAACTAGTCTCAGTCTCCACAATCACATGAGCCAATGCTCACAATAAAGCTTCGGTATGCATTTGATCCCTGAATAAAGTGGGGGTTAGAGGCACCAATCTGCACAGTGGAAAATCCACATGTAGCTTTACAGATGCCCTCTGTATACACAGTTCTGTATCCACAGATTCAGCCAACCACAGGTCATGTAGTACTAAAGTATAGATTTTTTTTTTTTTAATTTGCTCACACGTAAATTCAGTGTTGCTTAAGGACCACCTGTATATCACATTAGTTCCATGTCTATGAAGAATCTTAATATACCTATTGTCTTAATTCGTGTTTTCCAGAAACAGATAAGGATTCTAGAACAAGTAGCCTATTTGTGGCTTGATAGCAGGAAAGATGAATAGGGGAGTGGAGATGAGATAGGAAAGGAAAAACCAACACTGTGGGCAGTTAGAGCTTCAATCTGGTGAGGAACTACGGGGTCTGTAGAACATGGATTACAGTGCTATCCCATCTGCATTGATTGGTTTGGGACTGCTTCTGAGAAGCATTAATTTCCAGCACGTTGGCCTACTGCACATGGGCGGAGCAGGATCTGATGGCCAGGAAAAGCCCTCTGATAAAAGAGATTCAAGTGCTGGCTGCTAGAAGTTAGTCAAGCATGGAGGAAAACAGTGGCACCAAGGGCATCAGGTGTGACAGTGAGGGCATCTATTTTACTTACGCATTGTGGGCGTTGCTGGATTTTAATCAAGAGCTACTTTGCTTTTGTCTTATGCTGTGTCTTATGTCTTATGCTGCCATACCACAGAGCACCAAAATAAATGCTGTACAATGAATGAATAAATTGATGAGTGAATGGTATGATGAACAGCTCTACTAAGTTACAAACATGGTAAATCTCACCAGGTTTCAGGATCCAGTGAGGAAACCTCAGACCAACACTGTCCTGAAATATAAGTTACTCTCCCATTCTGACAGATTTTAAGACCCTCAAGCTGAGTCCTTTCCAACGCATATGTACCACTCAAATGCCACCCCTGCTGTTTGTGGTAATTCTGCTCTCCAATTGTGGCTTGTTAGCTGAAACCATAAAAGATAATCATAAGAGACCTTGATATTGGTACCCTAACACATTCCAAAATGTTTTCCAAGCCCATTTTCCATTATGTTGCCAGTGTGTGGTTATTTTGCATGGAATGAAATCCATATGGCTCATTTACATTTACCTCTCTGAATACTGCTTTATAAAACAAATTAATGTCCTGAGGAGCATTTTCAAAGATATTTTAATTTGAATAAATTTCTCTTTGCCTTGGTGATAACTTGACCCAGAAAAATGAAGTTGATTTTGTGGATTTTGAGTATCAAAAGGTTTTAGGATTGAGCTAGGTATGCATTTAACACAACCCAGATTTTGCCATCAGTGCTATATAAGGCAATGGGGAGCTTTGCTCACAGTTACTATATTTGGAGAATGAGTGTGATTATAATGATTTGGTGTTAAAAGTTTTTGACTAGGAAAAAAATGCGTTGTAGCAATCTTTTACTTTAAATAAGAGATATGTGAGTTTGGTTTCTTTGAGATATTTGGTATAAAATGATTTTTTAGCATATGCTGAAAATATTAAACAAAACTGTCCATGGATCTTGAAAAAGTGGACAGCAAAACAAAAAGCTTGCCTTCAATTTTATGTCTTACATTGAATTTTATTAGCATATATATCTTCAGAAACATATATAAATGTTTCTGTAGATGCTCACACACATACATTTATACAGGGGAGAAACTTGTATTTGATTTTACTTGTGAATATAATATTGTTGCTGTAGGCAAAGATATACTGTTATACTGTGAAGCTGATATGTTTAGTAACAAACACCATGTGCATGCTCAGTCACTTTAGTTGTATCTGGCTCTTCTCAATCCCATGGACTGTAGCCCACCAGGCTCTTCTGTGCATGGGATTTTCCAGGCAAGAATGCTGGAGTGGGTAGCCATTTCTTCCTCCAGGGGATCTTTCCAACCCAGGGACTGAACCCAAGTGTCCTGCATCTCCTCCATTGTAGGCAAACTCTTTACCACTGAGCTACCAGGGAAGCCTTAGTAACATCACAGGTAACACACCTCTTTTATTTGTCTGAAATCTGTGATAGTTGAAGATTTTATGTTAAAATTTATCTCTTACCACTTTCTTATGAAAAAAATTTCAAATATATAGAAAACCTAAATTTACAGTGAATGCCATATGGCCATCACCTAGATCATAGCATTAACATTCTACTGTACTTGATTTATGGAGAAGGCAATGGCACCCCACTCCAGTACTCTTGCCTGGAAAATCCCACGGAGGAGCCTGGTGGGCTGCAGTCCATGGGGTCGCAAAGAGTCGGACATGACTGAGTGACTTCACTTTCCCTTTTCACTTTCCTGCATTGGAGAAGGAAATGGCAACCCACTCCAGTATTCTTGCCTGGAGAATCCCAGGGACAGGGGAGCCTGGTGGGCTGCTGTCTATGGAGTCGCACAGACTCGGACATGACTGAAGGGATTTAGCAGCAATACTTGATTTATCACATAACTACACATCTCTAACCTTTCCATTCATCTTCAAGTTTTTAATGATTCATTTAAACAAAAATTGCAAATCTCAGTACTTCTTAATACTTCAAAATAATAGATTTCATGATAGATTACCTTTGAATGTTTTAGATTAATAATGAATATAATTTTAATACTATTGCATTTTATTGTCTTTCATAGTTTGCAAAATAAAATAAAAATTTTATGAAACTCACAATTAACATTTTATGTTCCTATTTTTAGAAAAGAATATAGCATTTGTCATAGTTTAGAAGACTAATATGTAATAGGTCCTATAGATCACAAAGGTATGTCTCATGCCTCACAATCCATTCTGTTGCCAAATATACTATGTTAGTTAGTAGTTTCTGACTCTTTGTGACCGCATGGACTGTAGCCTACCAGGCTCTTCTGTCAAGGAATTCTCCAGGCAAGAAAACTGGAGTGGTTACCCATTCCTTTCTCCAGGGGGATCTTCCCGACTCAGAGATCAAACTTGAGTCTTCCACGTTGCAGTCAGATTCTTTACCATCTGAGCTACCAGGGAAGCCCAAGATTGAGGTATTTATGCTAAAGATACATGGGCAATTTTGTTTAAATACGTAGATCTTCTTAGACAATACTATGATTTTTTTAAGATTCACTTAAAAAAATTAAGGTTCATTAATTCTTTCTAAGATTTCTTAAGTTTTTTTTTCTTTCATTTCTTTTTCCAAGAACTTCCATTACCCATTCTTTTAGGGCAGGTCTTCTGGTGATAAATTCTCTTAGTGTTCCTTCATCTGAGAATTTCTTGATGAAAAATCCTTCATTCCTGAAGGATATTTTGCTAGATGTGGAAATCTGCATTAACAGTTCTTTCAGCACTTGAAATGTAGTGTCACTTCCTTCTGGCCTCTTTTGTTTCTGCTTAGAAACTTGTTTTCATCCTAATTGTTTTTCTACTTCTGAATCACAATTCCATACTCTTTCTTTTCTTCTTCTAGGACTCTAAAGCCATGGATATTTGGTCTTTGTTTTAATTCTATGAGTCCCTGAAGCTCTATTTATCTTTTCAGCTCTATTTTCTGTTGTTCAAATTGGATAAATTCTATTGTTCTACTATCAAGTTCATTGCTTTTCTTCTGTCCCTCCATTCTGCTATTGACCCCATTTTTTTTTAATTTAAGTATTTCTTTCTAAAATTTCAATTTGATTCTTTTTTGTATTTTCATTTTTTTCTAAGATTCTTCTATTCATTTCTTTCCAATGTTTCCTTAGTTGCACATGGAAGCATTTTTATGATGGATATGTTAAAATCTTTTCTAGTTAATTCTAATGTTTGTATCATCTCGGTTTTGTTATACCAAAAACCGAGATGATACAAACATCTTTTCTATTATTTTTTCACATTCAAGTTGATATTTTTCTGGTCTTGGTATGTTGAGTGATTATATATATGTATATATATATATATAATAAGACAGGAGATTTTGGATTTTATTAAATATCTCACATTACATTGGAGGGAAAGAGTATACTTTCTTGTTACTTCCAAGGGGTTAGTAATTGATTTCCCTGCCTTGGGCTCTGTTGGTACCCCAGTGGGTGAGGAGGCCTCATTACAGCTGAGCTTTGATGAGAGTTCAAGCTCTCTGTTATGTTTCTAACAACACCACTTTGATTGCAAAGGGAAATTCCTGGTTATTACACCCCATATATCCTCCACTAACTCTGTGGTCAGGGAGAACTTACTCTTACTGAAAAGTAAGCACAGTTCCTGTTTCTTACTTGGCTGCCTCTGATATTCTCCTTGCAGGAGGGAGAGAAAGTGCTACCTTGTTACTTCTGGATGGAGGTAGATGGCTCCCCTCTGAAGTCTGTACTGACACTGCCAGGGGGGAGTCCTCATTATTCCCCAGTGGAAATTAAAACCCCACCTCCTCATGTCTGTCTTCTTTGGTATTACACCTCTGACATCAGCTTGGTGGGAAAGAAGTATTTCGTGTTACAGTCAGGGCAATGGTGAAACTTGAATCTCCTTATTTGGCCTTTGCTGACATGGAAATATAACCACGTCTCTGTGTTATTTCATTAGAGTACAACAGTTACCGTCTAAAAGTTTTCTGTCTTACTAGAATGCCCTTTTCCTAGTCCTATGTCTAAAAGAGACAGCTTTCCTGAGGCTAACATTATTATTATTTTTTGAAACAGTGGTTGGCATTTTCACTGTTACTTGCTTCCTCAGTGCCCAATCTCTATAAACAAAAATCCATGGAATACACCACTGCGTCTTTTCTTGGATGCTGGGTATCCTAGCTAGTCTGCCTTCAGAGTGCTCTTATGTTTGTCTCACTTACAGTGTCATTAATATTTGGCCAGCGCACTAAGCGTGGCCGGGAGGAGCCACCCGGCGTCGGAGGTCAGGGGCGGCGACCGAGAGGAGCAACCCCACGTCCAAGGAGTGGTGGCTGCTCGGGCGCGGGAGGGCCTAGAAGAGCCATCCCATGTTGAAGGTCAGGAAGGGCGGCAGTGAGGAGATACCCCTCATCCAAGGTAAGGAGCAGTGGCTGCCCTTTGCTAGAGCAGCCGTGAAGAGATACCCCACGCCCAAGGTAAGAGAAACCGAAATAAGATGGTAGGTGTNAGCCATCCCATGTTGAAGGTCAGGAAGGGCGGCAGTGAGGAGATACCCCTCATCCAAGGTAAGGAGCAGTGGCTGCCCTTTGCTAGAGCAGCCGTGAAGAGATACCCCACGCCCAAGGTAAGAGAAACCGAAATAAGATGGTAGGTGTTGCAAGAGGGCATCAGAAGGCAGGCACACTGAAACCATAGTCACAGAAAACTAGTCAATCTAATCACACTAGAACCACAGTCTTGTCTAACTCAATGAAACTAAGCCATGCCTGCAGGGCAACCCAAGATGGGCGGGTCATGGTGGAGAGGTCTGACAGAAGGTGGTCCACTGGAGAAGGGAATGGCAAGCCACTTCAGTATTCTTGCCTTGAGAACCGCATGAACAGTGTGAAAAGGCAAAATGATAGGATACCAAAAGAGGAACTCCCCAGGTCAGTAGGTGCCCAATACACTACTGGAGATCAGTGGAGAAATAACTCCAGAAAGAATGAAGGGATGGAGCCAAAGCAAAAATAATACCCAGTGGTGGATGTGACTGGTGACAGAATGAAGGTCCGATGCTGTAAAGAGCAATGTTGCATAGGAATCTGGAATGTCAGGTCCACGAATCAAGGCAAATTGGAAGTGGTCAAACAGGACATAGCAGAGTGAATGTCGACATTCTAGGAATTAGCAAACTAAAATGGACTGGAATGGGTGAATTTAACTCAGATGACCATTATATC